>OY720638.1:131167811-131680064 GCA_963169105.1 Ceriagrion tenellum
GCGGGTGACTCCGCTGAAGTTACTGCGCGGCTAATTTCGTGGATCTTTGAAAACGGACAACCAGTTCATTGATGCTCAGCTGCATATGCCAGATGCTATCTAGCGTAAGCAAAATCTATCAGTAACCTTGGTGAACTACAAGAAGGCACTCGACACTACTTCACATGAGCTATTCACAGCCATGCTGAAGTTGGTGAAAGTTCACCCAGAGGTTTTGTCTTGTACCCAGCGTCTTTTACCTCCCTACAAAACGCACTTCATCCTCACCTCAGGCAAGTGAATCGAAAGACGAGAAACTCGTTTATAGGTGTGTTATTCGTCACCATGAGGGCAAAGTCAGCTACAAATATCCCGGTGTTCTCCGAAGCCGAATACAAGAGGTTGTAGCAATGAAAGATGGTGTTACCATCCAGTACAGACAAACTCACAGAAAAATCTGGAGCTCTATGGTGTCTGGCAAGAATAACCTTCTTGGCACGAACATGTTCGTGGTTCGTATACTAATTCGTACCGTGGATGGATGATGTAAAGCGTCAACGAGTTTCAGACCCTCAAGAGAGGAACTAGAAAGATAATGACCTTCTACAGCAGCCTTCATCAGAAATTTTTCGTCGCCAAATTGTACTTTCCCGCAGTGTAGATGGTAGAGGTCTACTTAACCTGGAGTGTCTCCAAAACAGAGTTGTCCAGGGTACAGAAAGCACAGTGCTCAAAAGCAGATATCCCATGCTCAGACTCATCAGAGACCACGAGATTGCAAGAATAGTGGCTTTTCTCTGCCAGGCTTCATGCAGGGCAGCGGACGAAACTGGTATGGACATCGATATTTTACACGATGGTAGCGACGAAGACACCTCAATCTTGTTGCTGAAGGCAGACGTCCTAATGCTCGAAATAAAATTAGCCGAGTAGAAAGCCTTGCATAAGGCATACACCGAAAAGCCCATGCAGTGATGTTTCTATTGAAATATGGATAAGCATGGGCTTTCGAAGGAGATGACGTTGGCCTACCTCCGCTCCGCCGCTCTAAGGTTTGAGACCGAGGGTTTTGTCCTCGCGTGGCAGGATGGTGTCATACACACACTCGTGTACCGCTGCATTATACTCAAGGTGGATGTTGCGGACACGAGATGTAGGGCGTACCGTACCCAGCTGGAGACTTTGAGTCACCTTCTCTCCCACTGTACTTATTAATCCAAGTCAGTAGTCAGCGCAGCACAAGGCCGTCCAACGAGGTTTATAATTTCACTTTTGATCTCGATTTTGCATTGATAATATACCATTTTTGGTCTATTCCCTTGGAGATTATGAGTTCGTAGGTGCGAACAAATGCAATTTAATTTAATTTATTGTACAATGAAAATTGATGTACAAACCAGGGGTACTTTAATCCAGTTCGAGGTGTGACAATTGAGTGTTTTTCCCATCTTCCGCAAACCAAGGGCACATCCATCAATAGAAATTATCTGCTAGACCTATGTAATACCGTAGTGCAGAAGCAGTCCAAGGTAATGCCTCCGAACACGTCACCTTGAAGCTCACCAATCGTACCTTCAACTTCCTCAGCTTCGTTTTCAGGGTCCTATTCGACTTTAAAATCACCTGACAATCCTCGTCACTTTCCCTCAAAATCTTACGCACATAAGCCTTTCAGCAGTGTCTTATTTTCACTGTAAAAGCTAATTGGTGACTGTGCATTCACAGAACTATATAGTGGGGTCGTAAACTTAGACGTGTTGATTGTTTATATTTTCTAAGGAAGGCGAAGTTCGTATGAGTAGAATCCAATCTTTTCATAGGTTTCATCTCCAACAGTTTGAAAAATATTTGTATGGTATAATCATCGGGGATGAGTGCTATGTTATTTAAAAAAAGGTGACGATACATTAATTTGGATATAAATGTGAGTTCTCTACCAAAATATCAGTCTCCACATTCCCAGCGCTAACATTTCAAGCAAAAAATGCTGCAAGCTTTCGTGACATTGTATAAAATAGTCGCAAAGAAAAATTTTGCAGAAAACCTGTTATAATATTTAGTGTAAGATTTTTCAACGGCGACTTTCGGCATAATGCTTTCTTTCATTTTTAGAAATGGCAACATCATAATACACGGCAACTTTTCTGAAAATGTGCTAGGTAGAACTACAATGCAAACCAAATACATAATGTGCAAAAGTTGTGATTAAAGCGATGGTTATGCTATAAACAAATTGTTATTGAAGAAGACGAATTCTAGGTTAACAGCTATTCCACAATCAATGATAGGATGCTTAGAAGAAGACTTCGCGAGAACAGCTGTGTGGGGTACTTTCTGAACCACATTAGAAAAATGAAGAATTATTATTGATCAGGAAGTAACTAACTGTAGTAACTTATAATGAAACCTATTTCCGCCATAGTATAAACAATACCAAGGAAACATGCACGAAAATGTGAGATATTGATAACATAAAATAAATAGTAAAAACATTATACTAAATGAACTGATTATTATCTTAGTTATTACATAATTATGTAATAACTAAGATACCCCGAAACAAACTATTGCAATTTATTTCCTTACAGTCTGGGAAGGGTTTAACAAATACATCTATGACAAAATTTAAGTACAGGGAAATAATTGTATAATTTATTACCCGAAAACCTAAAGACCTTCAACCTGTCCCATAACGCCTTGTGAGCTCTCTCATGAGAACTGGTGGAACAAAAAACTGGTCACGAGTTGAAGCACGTTTAACTCGTGAAGGAGAAGTTAAAATCTTCCACAGTTAAGCAAAACTTTCATATATTCCTTCACTTGTTCAACTGACAATTACTTCCACAGTGCTGAATACTCTCTTGTTAGCAAATCATATCAATGTAGGCGAGAAGTGAAATTATATCCTATCTTCAAGTGAATGGAAATACAGCACAGAGATGAATCTTTGTCTTCAAGAGAGAAACTGTTCTTCAAATTATTGAAAATCTGTTCCTTACAGCTCCATGTCTTCGCCATAATGTCTCCATGTGGGTGGCTTGATCAAATAAATTACTGTGCAGAGAGGCAAAATTCCACCTAGAGTGGATACGTGGTTGATAAATTATCATGGGAAAAATAGATAAGAATTGGCAAGAGATCAGCATAAAAAGGGAGAGGGAAGTTTTATGCATGGATTTGGGGAATGAAAAAGATGAAATGCAAGAGGAAAGTAATCTTTTACCCGTCTCCCATGAGATATTTGTCTCCTTAGTGACTGCCATGGGTAGGAGATAAATGAATCGTCCTTAAAACCACGCCATTCACGATAAGAATGGCAGAGGATCCCCACAGCCATAAGACTGAAATATGCTTTGCTAATAACAAATGCTCAGGGGTGATCCCCTTTTTTCGCTTGTTTTAGATTGTTTTTAAGCAATTTATTTAAAACACTGAAAAAACTAATAATAAAAAATCTGTAAATTTGCCAAAAACGTCAGTCTTTTTTCTAATCATTAGAAGTGAGAAAATACTAATTGATTTCTGTTGTCAAAATAAGTCAAAACCACTAAATTAGAACACCTTTTATTGATCAAATTGCGAGGAGAAATTTCTAAGAAAAGAATTATTCGATGATATCTTTAGCTCATCGGTTGACGGTAGTTTACTGTGCTTAGGAAGTACGGGACTAAGTTGTTAATAAATTCAATATTTCTGAAAGAGATAGTGTAGTTATTTAAAAAGAAATAGAGGCATGTATTTCACAAACCTTTATGTATCGCAGTTATTCAGAGGAAGGAAGCTCAAATGAAAGAATAAAGTTGGAGTTGAGTGTTGAGTGTCTACATCATTTAACAGATTTGAAACTGGAATCAAAGGGATAAAAGTACTGCCACATCACAGGTCAAAACAACGTTACAAGTTGAGGCTGCCCGGCTTCAAATCGTGAATAATATAATTCACGGCAAATATCATCTTTTAAGTAAATCCCGAATTGATAAAAGCGAACTACCGAGCGTAATTGCACGCTAATAGCATGGACATCAAAATAAGAACTATATGCATCAAAAACTTAATCTTGTAAATGATATTATGGGCTTAACATGAGCAAGAATCCTCAGTTTATCTTGCAATTAAGCAGATAAACTTGCAGTGTTCAGTAAATCGTTTTAGGCCTCAACTACAAAAGAGAGAATTTAATAGTGTTCGATGATGTAACCTGAGAGGTCCACTTATCTATAATTTTGTTACTATCTCTCCATTTAAATTATGATTTGTGACACCAACATTTCCGGAATCGTTATATTAATTTGGAGCGTACCATTAAACAATGGAAACATTTGATCGGCATACGTTCCAACAGCTACTTCACGCATGCACAAAGCTGCAAAGACCTAATAAGCTAAAGAGATTTTTCTCAAGGTCTACGTGGATGTGGACCAAGCATTGAGGAAAGTGAATTAGAGTTAAAACACCTTTGTTGCATTTGTAAATTATATGCGCGTTTGTGTATTATAAAGGTACTTTATCAAAGGATGAGATATCTCAGCTAACTTCACGTCCCCCGTATCAGATTTTCAAGTATTTAACCCGGCTCAACATAAAAAATTAAAGTATAGCTGCGCCCATTATAATACATGAATCCTTAGAAACTTCATAGAGCCATTAAGACTGGAAGTTTAGAAAGAACGATATATTAGCTACATTTTGATAGTTTTTAGTTCAGTGGCTCCAGATTAATATAAAGTTTTTGTGATTGATGGATGAGAGAAATAGATTTGACAAAGCTGAGATGTGTCTTTATTTAACGGACTTGCCAGTGTGAACCATTACATTGGTACAATCCTCATACCGAAATACCCTTTGTCACATTTATTCATCACTTGTATGGACTACATTTGAGCGTTTTTCGTAAATACACTGTTAAAATCAAAGAAACGATGTTTTTTGAGTAAGTCAAAAATACTTGATGCATACTGAAGGCAAAAATGTCATAGGATTCATTCCATACTTCATTCTTTCCGCTAAACCTAATTTTATTTAGCGTATTCGAAAAATATTTTTACGCTCAAGTTGTCGCATAATGGATTGAGTGTAAAATGAACTCTGTGTAGATATCAAGAGTAACAAAATTAGATCGATAATCTTCAACTAACAACAACAGCACTAATTTGGCACCACTATTGTGGGCATACTGCTTTTAAAATGTTTTCTTGTCTCACCTTATGCTTTCAATATTATACAATTTAACTTCTGGTTTGGTGAGCCAATGCTCAATTTTCACAGACAAATTGTCTCAAATTGCTTTTAAAGAATGAACGAAATATTTCAAGAGTGCCTTTTACTTACAAAAGGTTTGCTTCAAAATGTTGCTGCAAACCCGATAACTCCGGAAAATTGGGAATTTACCTGAGAGCTATCGAAATGCTTACGCCACACATATACACTCATCTAGCCTTCGAAAAAATAAAGTATTCAGGAATGGCTTTTTAAGGCCTCCTGGAAAATATTATACTTGAAATAGACCTCGGCCCTGTATTTTAGTAAAAAAATTGGCATCAAACTGAATAGATATTGATCAAGAGGGCCCAAAGTTTTGCTTCTTCTTTAATTTTACTAGCGGATGTTCCTTCATAATTCCAAACAATTCCACCAGAGGCATTGACGTTTGAATTTATATCGGCATTCTGACGCTCTTTCAGATACAAGCATTAAATCTGAGTTGAATTATCCGTAAGATATTTATTCCAGAAAAAAATTATTCATTAATAAGGCTTCGATATTTGCCTATGTACACTTTTAAGTTTCTACTACGGTCGGAAAGTGATGAGTTGATCCAACGGTAACAAGCATAGTTATGCTTTTGTTTACACAGGGAGATACATAGGGTGATAATAAATTAACGACTACAATAAACTTAATAAACACTATTTTATCATATTAATACGGGTAGATATTGCGTGACTTAATTGAAACTTGCAGGTAGCAGAATGTTAAAAAATAACCAAGCGTGATTTGAGCCTAGAGTTGGAGCACAAACATCAATATCATGCTGCAATTTGTCCGACATTTGATTTAACGACTATTTCGTTGTTTTTTTTAAGCTGTCGCTCACATGAAAGAATTAAATCCTGAATGCGTATTTTAATATCTGATTTGAAACATTTAAGTCCATGAAATTTATATTTATATAAGAATATCCATAAATGATATTTAGTAAATCACTGTGAGATTATTCAAAAACCTGTCGGCAGGAATATAATTTTTCATCATGTGCGTAGAATAATGAGTGAATTGCACGCGGTAAAACCTAAAAAATAAAGGGTATTTATTGGTTGTTAATGCGATAATAATCTAGTATTACATATTTCATGACCATTCTAACATTTATTTGGCCAGCCTCAATACATGTTAACTATGT
The DNA here is from genome assembly GCA_963169105.1 of Ceriagrion tenellum. NCBI lineage: Eukaryota > Metazoa > Arthropoda > Insecta > Odonata > Coenagrionidae > Ceriagrion > Ceriagrion tenellum. Next base: position 131,174,191 of record OY720638.1, read on the forward strand.
AAAACGTTTCAATTATGACAAATCAAATCCAATGAAGATATAGGACACGAGTAATGAAAAAAAGGGTATGGCTGTAGAAGCACAGGTCATCTCAAATTTAACCAAGTGTGTATATGAGGCTCTATCAATCCCATAATGCAACTAAATGTAAACAATAAAATAAATGCCCAAAAATTTAAAGTTACAGAGTTCTACGCTAGAAAATAAAATATGATGGATAATAAATCATCCCCACGCTATCCGAACCCAACCAGGGAGAAAAAGTTTTTTATAACAGCAGATCAATCGATTTTAAAGCTCATTCAGTCCGGTAGGAAGTTGTATGGTTTTTGGATGAGCTTTTTGCGCCAGATTTTCCAGATTTCATAACAATTAAAAGAGATTCTTATATTAAAATAAAATGATTACAAAGTGACCTCTATATTTGTAACTGTTGTGTCAAAAACGACGAGGTTAAAAATGAGAAACGCATCAGTGGAAAATGAATGTATAGAGGAGTTTTAACATCCTTACACGCTGATTGGTAAGACTCAATGACCCAACTGTTCAATGATTGACGTTCAATTCGGCATCAGTTTTATCAACTCTGGTGGTTGAAATGAAGATGCTGGATATTTTTGAGCATTTTTCCAATCATTTAGAGCAGTTAGAAGATATTTTTAAGAACTCTTCAGAATTAGCCTTATCAAAGCAAAAGATTGATAAAAAAATGAGTTTTAACTAATTTTAAAAGCTAGCAGAGGTGAGATTTTATAACTATTCCTAACAGCTTGAGTTATACTGTACTAGAATCTCGAGCAAGGGCTTCAAAGGGAATTCCAGTCTGATGTTGACGAGAGGCGTCAAGGGCTCAAGTCCCATTCGACGAGCAATGACCCGCGCCGGAAGCGTCCTCTACCTACACCCAACTTGAGTAAGAGTTCCGATAAAGAATATCTGCCACCACAGGTATGCGATCCCAGCTCCATGGCACGACCAATAATCTAAAAACAAATAAAATCCTGATACACGAAATAGAAATTAAAAAAATTAACTTCGAAGTTCTATAATATAATTTGACGGTATCAAGGAGGTAAGTTTACTTTCAAGGAGTAATTACTTAATTTGAGATGAAAGAAGTTTTGTTGCGAAATATCCCAACTCCAACGCTGTTTAAAATACTTTTTCTCTTAAGCAGAGAAAATACATACAATTTTCTCCTAGCAGTAAAAAAGATACTAGAATATCTCTTTGCGAGGCTAAAACTTGGATTTTAAGTACAAGCAATGTAAAACGTTAACTTTGTAATATTTATGAAATAAACCTCAATATATACAGGGAATAATGTCACAATAAATTTAATGGTGAATTAACGATGCAATCATTTCATGCAATCTAGCATATAGGTGAACGTATAGGAATTTATTGCGTAAATATATGCATATATGCGCATATACTTCTGTGGATAAAAAATGCATGTAATTGGGTGTCTGATGAAGATAAAATATTTTCGTAAAAAGCAAGCTTTGTTATCTTTCACCAGCGCATATTTTTATTATTTTTACCATGATACAGCAATATTTTTCCTGCCATTTTATACACAGCCATAATATATTTAAACTTGACCCACAATATGACCCACAATAGGTTTCTTTTTGAGGCTACCTGCTTTTGAGGCTTCATTTACCCATATGTTTCTCACGTCTAAACAAATTTGAAGAAATTAATGTATTTACTCTTCCTTTTTGTAATCGCGAGAAGAATCAAATGAAATGGTTCAGGGTAATATTGATTTGGAACCATAACTTCAACTCCTCGACTCACATTCACTATGATTTATTTCCTCCTCAATTCAGGCGCCATCGGAAATAAACCGCAGGAAAATTTTCATATCAACGTCGAACGCAGTCATCTTCTAAGGTACACCATCGCTAGAAGAGCCACGGCCCCGATAAGCCACTGCACGAATTTCTTGAGTAAAGACAAAATAGAAAAGAAAATCCGGCAGCACACTGAGGAAAGAGGAAATAGAAGGGAAAAGTGATAATTGGGTTCCCGGGGAGGGGGGCAGGGCATGGGCTACGCGTCTGTGATCTAGTGAGAAAAGACTGAGCCGGGAGAAAGACCGCGCATGGAAACGGATACATCCGTTGGTTGTACGCGAGAGAGCAAATTGGATAGTGGAAAATATACGGCATGAGCTATTTTCTTGGAACTACCACAAGCGGAACCGGGATCGGGGGTAAATCCATTGTCGGGTAAAAACCGCGAACCACGAGACCCCAAATCCTCGATTCCCCCATTACCTCTCGCACTTGACATCACAAACTCTGAGCTGTGGGGAGAGGAGATATGTATAGAATCGTTCATGGCCTAATAAACGCCTTTCCTTGTGTGTTCCCGTTACGCGTGCCGCTAGAGGTGGGAATGAATGCCTTTATTTTCCCACTGACTGACGAGGCATGTATAATCCTCTCAGAAATTATCACGTCTAAGCTGCGGATGGGGAGAAAACAGGCTATATTTTTACAAACAGCAGTTTTTGTGTGAGATGAATGTGGTAAAAGTTAAATGCTGATGTAAAGTGGGGAGGATGTAAAGAGGCGCGCTTCATACGGAAGGTTGAGGTGGCAGGGCCACCTGAAGTTCACCTCGCGTTCTATTACAAGAAACTCATATCTAATATACTCGAGCCGCCTCAAAAGCATGTAAATGGGGTAGAACAAAAATTTAGTACTGATACGTATATGCTCAAAAAATTTTCTGAATTTGGAATTCAGAAAACTTTCTGAATTCGGAATTCGGAAAGACTTTCGGAATTCTAAGGCGCACTTTTATAACTTCAACGCCTGGAATTAATAGTAACTGTTCAAAACTCATTAAAAAATTTTAAAAATAATCTTTAGATTGAATAGTAGTGTTTTTGGTTATTTTTAAGATTATACGTATTTTTCTCAGGAAAATAATACGAGAGAGTAATAATTTCATTCGACAAAAAGTAAGAGATTGGGGTTCAAACGGGGTAGTGCACGTGTACCACACGATGCTGATTCCAGATAGCGTCGCTTAGCCTTTCCTACCCAATCTCTATCCTCACCTCCTTGTGGCGGGCCCTGAGTAACCCTGGCAAAGATTGAGCAACCAACCCCAGTGGGAAGCAGGTCCATGGCTGACGAGGAAGGGAGAAATGGTCCTCCGAAAGGGGGGTTTGGCGTATAGCTGACAACCAAGCCACGAAAAAATAAATTAATGTCAATTGAAGCATCGGAAACAGGAACAATTTTACAGATACAGACCAAACAAACGAATGGATATGATTTTTGGAACATAGAATACTAGAAGTTTATACAAAAATGTTGCCATTACATTTGATACGAGAAACCATACTTTTTTATTGAGGGAAAGATGGCAATAAACATGAGTGCGGGGTTGCTTTTATTGTGAATAAAAGAGTAACGGAAAGTGTCTTTAATTTTAAACCAATTAATGAAAGAAACTGCCTTCTGAGACTCAAAACAAAATTCTTTAGCCTATGAATCATAAATGTCCATGCGGAAACGGAAGGTAAAGACAAAATTACCAAAGAAACTTTCTTTCTAAAGCTAGAACAAATATTTGACAATATTCTAACGAATGATATGAAGATAGCGATAGGAGACTACAACGCAAAAATCAGAGGAAAAGAAATTTACCAAGATATAGTAGGAAATCAGAGCCTTCACAATAAAAATAACGACAACGAAATACGCACCATTGAATTCGCTAGATTCAGAGGCATGGTGGTAATATCGAATTTATTCTTCAGGAAAGACATCCAAAAACGAACTTGAACCACCCTGGATAACAGACACCTCGACCAAATAGATCATGTACAGATTGAGAGAAGGGGAACTTCCAGTGTCACAAATGTAAGAAGTTTTAGAGGGGCAAACTGTAAGTCAGATCACTACCTGGAATGCATGTATTTTAGATGTCACATAACAAGCAAAAGGCAAAATAGACAACAGCCCATTCAAAACTCAATTTAGAGAAACTGGACTGCCTCACACCAGAAGAAGCTACCAAAAAGCATTTTGTGGAAATATGCAACATTTACATATAATAAACAGTACAGAAAACTTATTAGAAGAAGAATGGCAACACCTTAAAACTGCAATATTTCAAATCACAGAATCAACACTGGGGGACAAACCACAGAATAAAAGGATTGAGTGGTTCGACCAGAAGTGCCCCGAGTCCATCCAGAAAAGAAATTTAGACAGAAGGAAATATTTGTAATGGAAGGCCAGGGACATAAATCAAAGTATTAAGAATCCAGAAGGGAAGCCAGAAAAATTGCAAAGAAAAGGAACAAAAGTACATTTCAATTCCATCATGCTGAAATCTGAAGAAAAATTCAGAGAGAATGACACACGGGAAGCCTATAAGGGAATTAACTTTTTAAAGAAAGGTTTCCAGCGTATCACTAGCATATGCATAGAACGCAATGGAAATTTGCTGACAGACAAAGAAAAGGTGATGGCTAGATGGAAGCAATATTTTGATGCGCTACGCAATCCAAGCTCAAACATTAAAGTGTCCCACCAGATCCAAGACTAGAATCAGAGGCAGATGGAGAAGTTACGATTGAACCATTATCCATAAAGGACACAATGAGAGCCATAAAAAAGTTAAAAAACAATTAATTACCAGGGATGGATATCCTTCCTAGAGAACACACAATTTTGTGACATTAACAGTGAAAAAATCATTCGCCTGCACTGGGAATTGAACCCAGATCTCTCGATTTCGCGCTTAGTGCTCTGACCAGTTAAGCTTACCATGCGTCCTCTTCCAATGTGAATCTAATTGGGGTTTAAGGGGCAAGTTGTCCTTACAGGTACTGTGCACATGATGCCAAGGATACCCGTATGCGAGCGCTAAGCGCCACAGTCCACGGGGTAAAGCCTAACTTTAAACACAAAAGTTTTTACTTTGGACATTTTCAAACAACCAGGGAACAAATTGCTCCTTAAAGCCCCCATGATTCCATTCACAGTGGAAGAGGTCGCCTGTGTAGTTTAACTGGTTAGTGCACTCGGCGCGAAATCGAGGGATCTGAGTTCGATTTCAAGTCCAAGCGAATGATTTTTCCACTGTGAATCTCACACTATTGTGTGAACACTAGCGGGTGACTCCGTTGAAGTAACTGCGCGGCTGGTTTCGTTCTCTAAACACTTCCAGGAGAACTATTAAAATATGGTGGGGAACAACTAGCAGCCATGCTCCATAAGCTCATATTACAAATATGGAGCACAGAAAAAAACCCCAAGGAATGGCTTACAAGTGTAATCTGCCCAGTCCATAAAAAGGGGATAAGCTCAAATGTACAAACTATAGAGGAATCTCCCTACTATGCACTGCTTACAAGATTTTTACAATGATTACCATGGATAAACAGGAAGTGTATGCTGAAAATATCATAGGGAAATACCAGGCGGGATTCAGACCTGGTAGATTAACCATAGATCAACTCTACACAGTAAAACATGTATCAAAAAATTATCTGGGAGTATATACTGGAGCCGTGCTAACTCTTTGTGGACTTTAAACAAGCGTATGGTAATATTGATAGGAATAAGCTTATTTTCATCACGCTCAACCTCCACATACCCCGAAAACTAGTAAGATTGGTTAAAGCCACAACGACGACCACTCAATGTCAAGTGAAAGTAGCTGGAAGCCTAACTTGCAATTTTGAAGTACCCCAAGGACGAAAGCAAGGAAATGGACTAGCACCCATGCTTATCAACCTGGCCCTAGAATATGTTATAAGAAATACTGGAATTGACACTAACACAACCCTCACAAACAAACCAAAACAAATTGTAGAATACAGAGACAAACTGAACATTTTGAGAAGATCTGTAACATCTACAAAAGAAGCCTTTGAGAATCTAGAACAACTGCTAAAGATCTGGCCCTTACATTGAACAAACATAAAACTAAGTTTATGTTACCAAGTAGAAAGCATAGAGTTAGTAATGGGCAAAACATCACCATTGGGAACTACAACTTTGAAGGTATTAACAACTTTACCTATTTGGGTACCAATATGTCCTCGGACAGCAATGAGACCAAGGAAATAAGGAAGCAAATAGATGCAGCAAATCTGGAACACAAGAGCGAAGAGTATTTTCTACCCCCTACTACCTGTCTTTAAGTCTAGAAATGTGTACTGGGAAACAGAGGTTAAACTCTATAAAACCCTTATACACAGAGTTCTGACATACGTAAGTGAAACATGGACAATGATGGTCTAATCTGCTAAATTACTGAATAGCCTAGAAAGAAGAATGCTGAGGAGAATCTATGGGCCAGTAAACAATGAAGGGGTATGGATAATTCATTGGAACCATGAATTATATGACCTGTACAAAGAACCCAAAATTTCCACACACATTAAGCTAATGAGGCTCCGATGGGCAGGACATGTCCTGCGGAAGCTAGAGACGAGGATGGCAAAAAAAGTCTTCTTTGAGAGTGTGGGAGGAAAGAGACCAGTGGGCAAACCAAGGGCAAAGTGGGAAGATAATATAAACAGGGGTGCAAGAGACCTACTAAGGATCAGATGGATGGATTAAGAGGCCGAGATGATGAGACGGAAAATTGACGAGGCTCAACTAGGGCTGCAGCGCCATTGGAGAGAGAGGGAGATAGAAATTAAGAGATATGTTTTCAGAATATACTACAACTTAGTAACATGTTTCATACATTTCTGTCTTTCGGTTTGCTACAGCTGCATGGACCACAACTGAGAGTATTTTCGTCGGATAAATTTCTTTCTTTACAATTTACATAGATTTTCCGAGCAGAGCAAATGAAAACACTCACTTGGCTATTATAATAAATGCATCCCATTCATTTCCCGGAGACTTGTTTTTATTTTCCCATAATTAAATAGATGGTTAAATACTATTTACCCAACATTGACCATTCAGAAATTCCTGAATTTTGGTTAAATAAGTTGAAGTACTGCTACGTATGTAATCATGATTATCCAAAACATATGATGATAGATGATGATCAATCATGATTATCCAGAGTCATATGGAGAGAAAAAACTTAAATGATTAATAACTTTATGACGGCTGTTTGGTAGCATATGGAATATGTTTAAATATTTTTTCTAATAATATAATCTTTACTGTTAAAGGAAGTATGATGTTCAAAATAGACTGTGATTAATATTGATCGTGTTTAGTAATATAAAATAGAATGAATACTTTAAAATTATTATTAATACTTCAGTCATTAATAACATGAAATAACATACTTTTTGAACCGAGACTAAACGTAAAATTGTAGAGCAATCAGTTCATTTAGTGTCCTTGGAATAGTTTTAAGTAAGCTAATGATCAAAAGATTGAGGAAGATTACCAGCAAAAGAATCTGAGGTGTATAGCCTGGATTTAAGCATAAATATTAAAAGAGTGGTAATCAAGCCAAGTATCCGGAAATGCTGAAATAAAAGATAAATGGGCTCTTCTGGAGCTGTCCACAAATGTCAAAATCGTGGCCAAGGGATCACCAAAGCACGTACAGAGGTCATCGTCCTCTAATTATACGCGGACGGAATCTTTGTAAATGACCAAGATCTAAGCAAAGGCAAACAGATAACAAGCGGGAAAAGGAATAATACATTTCACAATACTGCCTGAGAGCCTCATCTGGTATCTATCTACATTTAAACACTACCCTGCGAGCATTGGGCACCCTTGTCCTCTTTCTAAGGTTCCGAACTGACGGATTAACTGGGACAAACGGTCAGGGTTTTTACTCTGTCTTTGCCTTCTTCTGAAGAGACCTCCATCCTGCAGCATTCGTCCAATTGTGTCCACAAATTCCTGGTATCCCCGCCGTACCATTTTTCTACCATTTCATTTTTTAACTATTTTTTAAACAACATAAACCTTCTAAATGCTTTCAATAAATTCCGTGGCCAGTATTTTAGAACTCGGCTCATATTCCCGGGAAAATCCCTTTACCTTTCAGTTCATAACCCTACAAGAATGATCTTCCAAACGCATGCAGGGATTTGCCAGCCAGTGGCGGAGAGGAGAGCGGTGAGATGGGGGGGTGAGGGGTAGGAACGTCTTCGTCTTCCTCCACGGTAAAGGGGGGAAGTGAATAGGGGAGGGTGAGGGGTAGGAACGAGTTGGCACTCTTAAGTAAATAAATTTAAAACGTAATAGTAAAAAATTTTTCGGGGAATAAATCTCTACTCACTCGCAATAGGTATGAGTTTCTACGCTAAGATAATTTTAAAACAATATTTGCCAGTTGATTGGATTATAACAAAAATTATTCTTCACCCAGAATTTTCAATTAACATTCACCCAGAAATAAAAACTTTTACTAAAACCACAGCTATCTGGTAGATATCTGTGGTTTAAGTAATTTTTTTATTACTTATCCAATCTTTTATTAAAAATGAAATACCAAAAAGTAACCAAAGACAACAAAAATTATCTGACTCACGCAAGTGGGTGTATAGCGCACGTTTTTACTATTACAGATGATATTTATAATTCTCAGTTAAAAAATATTTGAAAATTTCCCATACAACCTATTACTCCGATTGTGAATATTCCAAAAAGATCTGATTTCAAACATTATACTCGTTGCAATCTCTGACATTATTATAATTAATTATTTTGAAGAAAATAACGTGTACAAATTAGTACAAGCGCCATGCTTTTTAGAAATTAATCCCATAAAAATTTAACTTTGAAATGAAATTTTCACTACAAAGCATTGAACGGAAAGTGTTTCAATCCCTAGACAAATATATCAAAGTTAAAAAAATATCATATGTGAGCACGTGCATTACATTAGACAGAATGAGTAGCACCTTGGTTCTTGAATAAGACCAAGCACTTCAACAGTAAACGGATTTTTAGTACACAGTGTCACCCGCAATGCACAATTACGCGAAACTCCACAGAGGAAAAATTCACCGGATCCCTCGATTTCCGGCGGGTAAAAATATTTATAGGAAATGATTACAGTAAGGCTAACAGATTGTAAATTATAATTCTAGGTCTTGCTGCTCAAAGAAAGTAATTTTTCGTCCATAAAATGTGAGACTCTGCAGGTATCTATATTTTCAGCGCAATGAATAATGTATGTGGTACTTTAAGAACCATATTGCGCTTTCTTTCTTCATTCTATATTCTTCTTAGATGCTTGAGAGTTTTAGTGGAAAAGGATTGTTACACGTAGTGTATTTCCTAGAAGAAATACATGTCAGTATGCGATTGAGGTTTCAAAAAATGTTTCTTCGGGGTGTATTAATATATGGATATTCAGCTGACCCTTCACATTTATGTGATCATGTCTATCGATGGATAATGCACTTCGCTCGCCATAGAAACAGAGGAGCGTCACAAAAGATATTTTCAGCGTGTACCTGAATATAATTTTTTTCTTATACTCTCATAATCCCCTTCAATGACCGCAATCTTAAGAGCGTTCTGCAACAAAGCTCCTCACAAACTCAGTCAAATATCAAGAGATTATATGGATTATAAAAATATGGATTCCACATAAAATGTGAAATACGCGAAGACACGGATTTAGAAGTTTGGTCAACGGAGCATTAAACGTTCATACGCGGTGTCAAAGGTAGGAATTAGAATAAGATATTAGTAAATGCAACACAGTTCACTTCTTGCGAAAGTTATCACACAAATGCCATATCTCACCGTGGGTGGAGTGAACATAAAATCTTCAGATACAGTTTTATATCTTGGAATTATTTTAACTTCTGATAAATCATGAGGAACACACAAGCAAAATATATTGGCACAAAATTAAAGAAACTAGGTTTTGTTAAGCGAATAATAGGAAGGTCCTCGGATGAAAAAGTAAAAGAGAGAAACTACTTTGCTCTAGTTTGGCCACACCTCGATTACACCGCGAGAATTTGGGACCCTGGTCATAATGATGTAACCAAAAACTAATTAGATACAAATAAATATAGCACGCTTCGTTTAAAGCTGCTATGAGCGAATATATAGTGTTTCACAACTTTAAGTGGGATTAAGAGGGGAGCCCCTAGAGACTCGGAGCCTACCGACTTGACTTAGCATGCTTGAGAAATTTAGAACGGGTGTGTTTCAGAGTGGCACAGAGAATATTATCATTACGCCTCACTACATCTCTAGGTCTGACAGAAACGATAAAATAAAAGAGATATATTGCCGAACAGATTCCAAAACTCGTTCCCGCGCACAGTAAGCAACAAGAAAAAAATGAGCTCCACTAAATACACACCCATAATACACGTCACCATTGCATCTCCCAAAACCCACCTCCCACCTGATCCCTTACATCCTTACACGGCTGGTATCCTAACCCCCCATGCCACACGCCCGTTTGGCGACTTGCAGGGCTGTATGTGGATGTAAAAAGTTCTGATATCATTCTTATATCAAAGTTATCAGGCTCATTCGATAACTCTGCGTGCTTGTTTTCAGCTTAGATATGAAAACGTAGGAAAATGAGGCGCGTAAGGAAATTGTGCGATACATGAACCAATTTTCTCTCAGATCTACATGAATCGATACAAGCTGCTAAAACAGTAAATTTAGGAAATCAAATGTATGAGAATTATGGAATGAAACTATTAATGTGAACCACCAATACATGATAATTTTCCAGTTATTTATTCCGCTGAAACATTTAGCGTACTCCATGGAATGAATGGTATGGAGTGAATATGCCACAAAATTATGCAGACTCAACTATGCTCAACTATGCTCAACTAAACTCTCATATATGATTACCTAACACCCAATCTACTGCCGGGATATTCAAAAACTTTCATCATATTTACTGTAAAATTATCTTACTAAATAAATAAAATCATGAAATTCATTCTTATTTTTTCAATAGAAAACACCACGAAAAACATTTTCCTGCATACATCATGGTAGCATAATTCAATGATACTCTAATATATCCTAAAACCTTCGCAACGGAGAAAATTGAAAATAAGATCCTTGATATTTTTGGATGGGTACGCAAGACAATGTAATTCGGAAAAAATAGATCCATTAAAGGTTTTCCAGTGGAATATTCCAAGACCTACAACACTATGACTTAAAAATATAAATAAAGTACATTCCATGAAAATATCGTAAGGCAAAGGTCAAAATACTGCTTGTTTTCATAAACATAGTCTTTTCTATCGCGGCCGTTAAATTTCTCATTTATACTCGAAAGATATTTAATTTTACGCTATAAGCATCGATAGAAACAGAAATAAGAACCCTTGTACCACAAGTCCTGGACGACGGTTCTACTTCTCAATAAAACAACTGTTTTGCCACGGCAATGAACCAGGCACAAAACATACTGAGTACCCTCAAGGAGAGAATATGAAGAATTTTGTTTCTGTTTGTCGGACGATTCTGTTGGCCCATATGTCCCTGGAATCCCGATAGGCTGCCATGCCTATAATTAGGTTTTCCAGGAACCTGCATTCATCATGGTAGCATAATTCATTAATGTTCTAACTCTCTAAAAAACTTCACAACGGAGAAAATTAAAAATAAGATCCTTGATATTTTTAATTAAATGTCAACTATTATCATTGATTTAATGGTAATTTAATGACAACATGGTTGGCAGGGGGTTCAGCGAATAGAAAGAGGGGAGAGATACAAGGTATTTGGAAGAAAGTGAACGATAGCGTAGAGGGGATAAACATTGGGGAGGGGGAAGAGGACGGGAAGTTACGACCCTCGCCAATGGAACCCCGTTGGATGGTTGGTCATTTTTGTCACCCCTCCATCTCGCAGCAGCATTTGGCCACCATTTTCCTCTCTTTCTCAAAGCTATCCATGTATTTGTTTAAAATTTATTACGGAATATCTTTTTTCCATCCTCCCACCTTTCTCAGCCCACGTTTGCAATCAAGTGACCTTTCCCAAATGTACCCTGCTGGCGCCGAGGCTATTAGCTTGCTTGACGGCTGCGTTGATAAGTTACCGACCTGTCGCACTGGCGCTCCTTTCTATGGACTGATCCCCCAGGGCCATTAGACATGAATATGGCACTGCGGATGCATACACGTGAGTCCCCCAGCTGACACGATCTGCTCCGTGAGAATTTTAACCTAAGATGTGTAATACGCTTTTGTGAGTATTAAGTTTGGAATGTTGCATAAATGGAATAGGAAAAATGTCAATACACCATGCCAAGCGCTGATATTGTTTCCGACAAATTTATCAAAAAAGGTAAACTTCATCATGCTACGTAAAATTCAGTTACAAATAATATGCTGAATCTAACGAAAAAGAACTTGATAGAGTTGTACGGATGATTGATGAAAATCCCAGCTTGGTCAATTCCCCATTCAACGCATAAATAAATGATATGGTACACGCACGGGTGCTAGATTTATAGCAAAGAGGTATAATTTGCCGTGAAAAATCATTAAAGTAGACTGGGATTCGAACCAAGCCTAGATAGTTTAACTGTTTATCACAAACTAACCTGAAAGGGAGATTCAGGATCGAATCCTAGCCAAGTCAAATAATTTTTCATGGCAAATTTTATCCCTTTCGTGTATGACTCATCTATACAACTGAGTAAGTATAAAATGTAAAAGAAAAACTTTCCGCTCATCCTACGTTTCAGCTTAATTTCATAAATCAAATATTGCCTACAATTCAATAATTGAATTGTAGGTAAAAAGTGCCCTTAAGCGCGAAGAGCACATAAACTTTCGAGGGCGTCAAAATGCAGTTTACTGGTAATATTGGAAGAAGACTGACAACAGAGGCCTGTTCCGTTATTAGGGACAGGAATAAAGATTGTTTGTGGAAAGGAGAAGGTGTGGAGAAAATTCCAGCACCAGCTTCAGCCTGATCTTCACTTCACTTGGGGACATATGTTATACGCCCCATCCAACTGGCAAAGCACTGTATTCGAAGTTCCCTTCACTCTATACACGGTTGGGAATATGGATTATACAGAAAAAAAATTTGCCACCACCGATACTCATTCCAAGGATCTCGGTATGTAAAGCCTATGATTAGCCATATGAACAAATCAATGACCCCGTTGTTAGGATAAAGCTCAAATATAAATACAATATGCAGGTTTCTAAAAGCAAAAAGAGCACAGTTATCAAATGATTTATCATGAAAGATAGTCTTCTTGACACAACCAGTACATTGTTCTAATAAATGAAATCTATTTTCTAGTCAGTCATGTCTGTTTGATGAACTTTCTTGGCAACAATGTAGTTAATATTTCGCAGGAATATTGGTAGTGCCCAAAACTGAAAGGAATATATTTTATACCCGGAAAAGATATATAAATGGGTTTTTACTCACTTCTTTAAACTTTAAGCCCCTCATTAAACGTATAGAGTACGGTGAGTTTTTACTTTATCTTGTTATTTACATGGACTCTACTCCTAATTTAGGGTTCAGATTATCTCTTATGAATGACTGAGAGAATGTGAAACCGAAAAAAATAACACGGATTTTGCGACGGAATAATTTTAAGACCTCTTATTTCAACTCATCTGTGTTCCCCTTTACCTCCATAAAGTAAGAGTTGATCATGATGCAGGGGATTTTTACTCTGCTTTACTAAATTTCTTGCTCGCAAGATAGTGCGTTGAAATTTCTAATATTGGAGTGTGAAAAAAATATTTATCTTGTTGCATTTGAGTCATCAATATGCCTCGCTCTTTAAAATGTGTTTTTTGACCTGAAATTGCTAATTTTACTCACTATTTCAACAATAGAAATTTCAATTGCCTCGGAAACTGCGGCATAGACTTTAACTGAACCTTATGCCTGACGCCAATATTAGGTTTTATGGTCAACATTATACTTGCGATGATATATCCTTTGGAGTATTTTTAGTCCTACCCTACTTATAGATGTTTAATTGTCTTTTCACGGGAGGTTCCTTTTTATCATTTGCAATGATTTTACTTTTATATCCTTCCCGCTGAGTTTCAAATGGCAGCCCCCCTTGGGCCGGTTTGCGCTGCTTGATCATAATAACTACATCTGAAAAGATGTGATGCTTCGGTTTAATATAATTTCCAAATATGTGGTGCAGAATATTCTTTAAAAAGAGAGATCTACTGTTAAGTTGGGAGAATATTTAGAAGGAAGTCTCAAAGCACTTCTTAAAAATGAATTTCTAAACCCACATATTCCAATGAAATAGGTTGATGCGAAATAGGTAATAGTTATTGCTCAAGTTGATATCAGTAATCAAACAATTTTCAGAAATTATTGCTAATCATAACTATAAAATATTCTGTAAAACAAACAATTACATATTGAAAGTAGAAAACGTTTTAAAACTTTTATGCACTGCTTGACAGAGCTGTTTGCGGGTAAACACCTCTATATTCCGTATTTCTATACTTTGGGAAAGGTTTTTGATGCATTTTTGAGAGTTAATTATTTCTTTGCAATGAAAGGAGGAGAAAGGGGTGGAAGAGAAGGTGAGTGGTGGTGCTTTGATTGCTAATAATAATTAATAATAATAATGATAATGGATAATGGGTTTCGGTATTTCCACATGTGATTACCGTAATCCTCGGTGGGGTAGGTCTCGAGTATAAGGTATTGACTGTTTTACCCTGAGAGTGAGGGAGAGACAAACACATGTGCGAGTATAACCATCGCAGTGTTCTCAATCCTGGAGTTTTACACTGCATGGAGAAGGGAGTGGATAATGGAATTATGGAAAGAATTGGAGATTATTAAGGAGCCCTGAGGATTGAAACCTGGTGAACTAAATCCTTTTTTTAACCACTCTTTACTCCTCGAAGTCCCTATATAACTCAAAGAAAAACTAACAGTGAATTCCCCCATCAGGTACCCATCTTCCCCCCCTCTCTGCAATCGCCCATGGAACTCAACCCATTACTAAGTCCCCACAGCAGTACAACCTTCTACTTCCTTTAGTTATTTCCCAACTATGAAAAGAATTACACACTTCAGCCTTATGCCTCCACATACTTAGTTGACTCAGACGAACTTGAAGGAAAAGAGCAGGAAAAACGCAACAAGGAGATTTCGAGTGAATGCTATACAATGTGTAGAGATCAAACAAGGGGCTTCTGTGATTCCATTATTCGATATAACATCAGCCCATTGTATAATGAAAGATGCAGTGGATGAGGAAGTCCTTCCTCCGGGAATAGTAATCGGGGAGCCGATCGATTCCTTTCACCTATTTATCGACAGGAAAATTGTAGATGATAATATTCTGTTATTTAATAGAGAAACCATAAGGTTACACATTAAAAAGGACATCTCTTGGGTTCTTGTGGATACCGTTGAAATGGAAGCGTATTTTGGACTTCTTCGTAATTGCAGTCGTACATTTTAAGTCCTTCAAAGTAAGTGTTCCTCGGCTTTGGAGTCATTTGTATGGGCCTGTAATTTTTTGGGCAACGACGCCAGAAGTTTACTTAAAAATATCCTTAGATATTTTCCGTTTGACGATAAAGAGACTAAGTCGGGAAGAAGGAGATCTGATAAGTATGAATCCATTTGGTCCTTTTGGGATACCATAAATTTGAATTCGGGAAAATACTATTTACCGAGTGAGTGCTTTACTATCAATGAGAAGTTAGGTTTATGGACCGTTGTCCTTTTCGGCAATTCATTACTTCGAAGCCCGGAAGCGGAATGAAGATATTTTGGGCCAATGCCTCATCTACAGGGTAACCTATTCAAGGCATCCCATATTTTGGTAAGGGAACTGGGGCAAGAGGACTCCCAAATATAGGAGAGATAATCGTGCAGTAAGTGTGTCGTCCGAAGCATCGAAGCAAGCGTAATATAACTTGTGATAACTTTTTACAACCCTTCAGCTGGCTCAAAGTTTAAAAAATAGCGGATTAACGATGGTTGGGACTCTGCTCAAAATTTAAAAAATATACATGTGATTTTCCTTCTTAGTCGCTCTCCTGCCGAGTATTCCTCAATTTTTGGGTTCATCAAAACAACGGCATTGGACTCTTATATCCATAAAAAGGGACATAAGAAAAATGAGTAATTTTGTTGTCATCAATGCTCCTGAATAAAAAAATTCCTTGGAGAAGCATATTAAACCCAAAACAATCAACAATGCTGCCAATGGATCAAATGTTTCAGTCTTAAACAAGCAAAATAAAAACAGATGACCGTATGCTTTATTTACGAATCTTTAGATGTGAAAGAAATTACAGATAATTGGTATTTACTAAACAAAATTGCTAGTGATAAGCAAATAAGTTGGACCGCCGGCATAGTTTTCCAGAACTATTGGCAGAAAATATGGTGAGACTACACGTACTGAGGCAGATGGACAAAGTGCGATGGAAAGCGGTATAAAGGTGCATTTCAAGCATTCGAGATATACCACAAGAAAGACCTGAGATCTGAGAACCTGAGCCAAAAAAATGTAAGCAATCTCCACGCCACTTGTACACGGTTAAAAGACAAATACCAAATGTGTGCCTTTTCTACCGAAATACTTGTAAAGAACATTCCAATGTAAGGCATGCTCACACAAATGATAAAAAATATTTATTTTCAATATTTTTGCAATTACCTTTGTTCCTTTATTGTTTTTCCTATATTACTCCTTTAGATGTCTTTCAGTATTATTTAAACATACAACATATAATCAATAAATGTTTTTTTATTTCAAAGACAAAATTTTTCCTTGACGGAGGCCAAGCGTCGCTACGGCGCCGACGAAATTCAGAAATCAGTATGAGGGTTAACCACTCCATTGTTTTTTTGCTAAAAATAAAATTTATTGTACAATTTGAGATGTGCACACATGCGGTTACATAATCGTGGCGGCTAAAACTATACGACCGTGCTGAAGATTCCTGCATTGCGGTATCAGCTCCGTCTCTCTAAACGAGTCAATTGAACATGCATGGCCCAACACCCACTAGTGATAGCTTTGGCACATATGCAACCCATCTTGCATAATGCACCAGCCTTAAAATTACTGACTAACACTAATCTGGTGGAATGGAAGTCCTTTATCCTCAAGTGTAACGGACGTTTTTGCACCTTTAAGTTCAATTGACGGGCCAACTATTTTAAACAAATTATCGGAACTTGTTACCTTTACTCATTGAATAACATTGATAAATCTTAATAGACTCATATAAATCTTCAAACAAAGTGTAGAATTCTCTTTTCTGTAATCTCTGACTTATGATTGGTTTCACTGAAGGGCAAAGGTTCACCATTTAGTCATCGCACAAAACCAATGAATTATCACTTTCAGTGCTATTGACTGGAATACTACTGCAGGCTGGATGTGCGTTTCTGGAGGCTAAAAAAAACCGCTAGTTTGGAATACAGACTTGAATTAAAAATATTGAGGCAAAATCAATAGAAAATTTCTCATTTTGTGTGTGTTTTATGCGTTCCTATATTATGATAGTGATGATTTCTCCTATTTTAACTTCGTGGCTAAGATGACCAACGGATTAGACATTCAGCTATAGTCGTCCAATGACGGTTGTACTCCAGCCAGACTGCGAAAAGTGATGGACGTGGAACTCAAATAGACGCGCAACTACGTAGAGATTTGATCAATTATGGTGTGAAGGGGTTCAATAGATGATGGATATGAGAGAATATAGGATTAAAAAAGAAGAAGACTTGCACAAAATGGGATCATTGGCAAGGAAAGAATCCAATATAATGTTGGTAGGATCATTTGATTGGGTCTATAACAATAATGTTTTTGTTAACCCTTCAGTAGGCGCGTGGGCCACAGGGGTGGCCCACAGAATTTCATTTGTGCGCTGTTTCTCATAGAATGGCATAATATACTTGTAAGTTTCAGTAGCTGCACATTATTATGTCCTCTAAAGTTTCACATGGTTGTTTGTAACAAATTGTTGCAGTGTCAGCATTAAATATCGTGCTAAAGGAAGCCTGCGTGACTGGGCTACAAATGTGGCCCACGCAACAAACTCTGTACCTCTTACTGTTGGCCTTATTATATTATATATTATTTATATGATATTTATACATTACAACATTATAATCAGTAATATTTAAATTTTTGTATATTTTATTTAAATTTTATCACAATGGATGTTTGATGCTCAAACTATTTCACGACTTTCCAATGACTTTGTGTTTTGTTCAACTAATGACTATAAATAAGTTTCATTGTAAAACAAACCTAAATAAACAATAGATAATAGCCTAAATTTATTGCTTCTAAAATATTTTACAAAAAAATTGAAAATTTTAATCAATAAAAAGAATTAAATTTGGGCCACCCGCCTTTTGAATTGAATTGAAAAAGAATTGAATTTGGCCCACGCTCCTAATCGTGTAACAAAAGTTTACGCGCCCAGTCACTATAGGTAGGTGTAAAGTAGGAATGTTTGTACTAATTACTTCGGAAGTATTTATTTTTGTCATTTCCTACCATTCTAGAGGCGTACTATGGGACCAAAATAACATCGCTCTTGTGAAATGTACAAATATTTCCCATTAACGCGGAATAATACGTTTCATATTATTATAATGGCCGTTAACAGCTATTAAGGTATCATTCCAAGTATAAATCATATATTTATTCATGATTTTCCCTTAAATTTTGACTCCAAGCTGTAAAAACTAGTGAGAGCAAGGCTTTAATGAAGATGAAGATATCCATATATAATTATTATATCAATTATATGACTGCATACTTGGTCATTTCCACAGTAAAAACATAAATAGTGTGTGATCCAAGAATTGTGTAGTAAAAATGGAAAAGGTTGTAAGTGCCAGAAACTAAAATTTTCAGTATTCAATAAAATAAGTCTAAAACGTTGAATATTTACTACAAAAATTTGTTATTTGTTTTTTGGCACTTACATCCTTTTCCATTTTTACTACACAATTTCTTTCATCTTTCTTCAAAAGGTATTAAACTGTACACTCAATGAATAACGATTATCACTCCATGCAAATTTACCCATATCGTGCAACCTCGGGTTATCTAGCTGCTCCTCACTATGATTTGCAATGACCTTGGGCAAAATTTAGGACATAATCCGGTATCAAAGAGAAACGTTAAGCAAGGCGCGCATGCTCCCAAATATGGCAGCAGCCTTCCCATAGCTTTGACATGAGTTATAGACCTTCAGAGAGAGTGGTGCTGAGAGAGGTAGGGAAGGGTGGAAGCTTTGCAGCAGTGAGTGGCCGTCGAAGATGGGTTTTTCTTTCGGGGTCGAAGAGGGTACATCATTGGGTTCGTAGAACGGTGGGGGGGTTGGTGGAGCGGGTTAGCGGCAGTATATGGAGGAGGGGGTGAGGGCGAGGACGGAGTGAAAGCGAGAAGCGAGAGGCAGAGAAGTTTGCGATCAAAGGAGAGAAGAGGTGTCCGATCTCATCGGCAAGGGCCCTGTTTATTGAGGGAGCAAGAGGAGCGGGGTCAAGAACGAATGCCGTGTACTCTCTCCCTCACTCTCCATCCACGATGCTGGTCCGTGTGCGGGGGAGACGTGTGTTGGGGATATGGACCTCTATCGATTGTCTGGCGGTGAAGTGCTCACATCAAAGGGTAAACCGGTTGGTGAGCCGAGTTTTATAACGACCAAGAGAGATATAACGTGGCAGGGACAGAAATCCACAACGCCGCCGTTTGAAAATAAGTTGCACGGTCCACCTTTATGACTCTTGAGCGAAGTGACAAAGGATCTCAAACGTTGAGTGCCGCAGAGAAAAGTGTAGAAATATTTAGCTCTACTGCTCCACAGATTTATGGCAAAGATCTCGCGTGATCTGGCCGAATCGTCATAACTATTATGAAAGCTGTTACGTAAAAGGGGGAACACAATATTATAAAATAATTATATGTAGAGTCGAGCTAGCTTCTACTTCGGAAAAAGACCACAGATGTGGTCGAAAATTCAAAAATTTCATCAGTGATTTTTTAAATGTTGCCTATGTGTAACCACCACAATCGTGGACTTTATTGTGTATGTATATCGCAATTTAGTATTCTTTCCGAAACATATTATAAATAATGTTGAAAATTTATGCTAGAAACAAAGCGTTGAGGTTGTGAAAGGATAGATAGGTATAATTTTGGAAACACAGATAAATGATCAATGGCGACACCGATATCCACTTCTTAGGAAGCATTCGGGTGATAACCTATCTTCTGCTGGATAGGATAACTACTTTGGAATGCCACACTGGAGTTGAGGGCCAAGGATTTGACTTGATTAGATGTTGATTTTTGGGATCACCCTCCCACCCAACACTTCTATTATCGAGCTCCGCCATTGGGAGTAATCATACATCTCATTTTAAAAAGTACCGGAACACTCGGACTTAACCTCCGTTAGCCTCCTCCTTTTCTTCTCCCCTTCTCTTCCACTTCACCCCTTATCACTTCCTTCCAATCAATCTCTTCTCTCAAAAACACTTCATATTAAAAGATTTTTTCCCCTCCTTTCCGATATTGAGATATTACTGCTTGTTGGTAGGCTTAAGATGGACGGAAGTGTTAAATTTAAAGTTGTATAAGATGACGTTGACATCCAGAAAGGAGATGTCGGAAGGAAATATACTGGAGGTAAAACAGACAGAAGAAGAAGAAATTTCGTCGCGGGAGAGGGGAGTGGAAGAAAGATTTACCATTTTTTCAGGTAGCTCAGCTGCATTCTCAGTGGAGGGTGATGGGGAAGAGGGAGAATTTTTTGAAAGGGCGCGCTTCGGCAAAACCAAAGACGTGGGAGGAGGCGGGGGTGGAAGCCTGAAGCACATGGCGAGGTTCGGTTTTTCCGAGTGCAGGGGATGTTGTGGAGGGGGAAGTCGCCAGATTTCTCGAAAGCGAACGACCCTTGTTGAAGAAAGAGAGGAGGAGGGAGGAAAGTTTGCGCTGGGATTTGGACATCTAGTGGAAAGAGTGCGAAGAGCAGATTGGAGAATTTGTTGGATACTTGGGAGAAAGTGAGGACTGCAGAAACTAATGATATTTATAAGGGAAGATATACGGGAATGGTATTGGTTAACAAGAGCGTGAAGTGAATAGACCGGAAATAGGGAGTTTTCTGGTGAGACCATTGGAAAAAATGCCTAGAGAAAGGGAAGTGGAGAGAAATTCAGAAGGACACGTGTATTGTGCCAACTCAAAAGATTGTTTTTTGATAGTTTTGATCCAAGCAGTGACAGGATCGAAAGAAGGCATGGTTGGGGGAAGTTTTGGTTAGGAGGAGGGGAAGGAAAAAGGCTATTAATGGAAAATATAGGAAGACACAGTGTTAAGGGAATGATAGGACACCGCTCAGAACAACTTACAGCATGGGAACTACATGAACGCAGAACCGAGAGCGAAGTGGCAGTTTGTAGACAGAAGAACAAGAAGAACTATTGTAGGACGCAATAATGTATGATTTGACGGAGGATCACTTGAGTGATGGCGTATGAAAATATATAAATGCCTCCGGGAGGCAGATAAACAACATAGAAACACAGAAGACAAAACACTTGCAAAAAAGCTCCATAATTTCGACGATGAAGCGTTCGTCTTTTTCAGAGTAGTGTTAAGGATTAAGTGGGAAGGAAGTAAGAAAGCGGATGGAACGGAAGTACGGGAGAGACAGAGGGGAGGGGAAGAGGAGAAGTGAGAAAAGTAAGGGGAGGCCGGAAAGGCAAGAAGATAATAGAACTAAAATAGAGAGGTTAGTAAAATAGGAGGTAATGAAGGAAGTTAGTTTGATTTGTTGAGTCCCTATGACCATATTCAACCAGTTTTTAGAACTGGCCTGCGTAGGTACTCCCGGCCGCCAAATTGTTTATTGGCACGAGAAAACTTTTTTCCAACGCCAGACATCTCTCACAAAAACACCTGATGCCTTAATTACCAAATATTTTGCTTTGACCAATTTACCATAAACGCAATAAAAGGTACTTGAATGGCTTTAGCTCTTCCGTGGAATTCTTACAATCATAGTAAAAATATTAGGCTCAAATTAAAAATCACAGCGCTGAAAGGAAAGTTGCCTTCAGTGAATTGAATGATCTGAGGTAGCAATAGCTGTTCTTGTGGGAAAAGTTAAAATTTAAATGCGTCAGTAAATAAGAACAACTCAAGAAACATGTTGTATTCATGCATACCAAAAACCTGTTCTTGATAAAAAAATCCAATCATTAATTTGGATTCTCCTCATGGGAATACTAAACAATCACCAAAAATATCAAATGGAACAAAGAATTTGTTCACCAAAGTTAGCAATCAACCAGTGAGACTGTGACCTTTTGTAGGCCTAGAGTGTCCCACATGGGATTTCATAAGACCGTGGATTGTTGATAGTGCACTAAAAGTTATAAGTCCATTTGCTGAATCAATAGAAATTCGGGTCATCAGGCTTTTTACTTTGTGTAGGAAACTTAGAAAATTCGATTTGTAAGATAATTGGCTAAACAGGATAGTCAAATACTATAGAAACTGTCCTTTTCCTGGGATTTTGGGTTTTGTCGTACTAAAACATCACTCTTCAAGAATAGGTAATTTACGAAACTTACTCCACGAATACTGTCAATCCATGCATTTTGCCTGACTTGCGCCTCGATGATTTATGTATATCCTGGCGATATGTACGCAAAAATTAAACTCGAAAAATTCATCCGCTCGTTTGACGATGTTTTTAGCCCCTATTCTACAGTTCTTTTATTCCCATGAAACAAATCGCCAGCTTGTATATAGCCATTCTATCAGCCCTACGTGAATTCATAAGAGTTTAAACATTTTCCTGATTTTATGGTCAACATTGGACGAATTTTGACGAAGGCATCATAAAAACGACATTCCCAGCCAGCAAGTTAATATCTATTATAGTATATCTGGAGTAAATTTAGTAGAAGTTTCAATATCTTGAGTTCTGTTACTTCCAAAAGTCCATGGATATTGTTAGGTACGCCAGACTGAGTTCATTATTTACAGAAATATATTGGTAATGACTGGATGATGAGCTCTCTTATCCGACGCTTAAGCCTTTCAATATTGAGATAGTGCTGGAAAATAAATTAAGTGAACTGTTATAGCATTTTAAGTCGAGGCAATGTTTGCAGAGTAAACATGCATTTCTCTGTCTATATTAATATTTTCTCGTGTATTTTGGTTTCCTGAGTGTCGTCAGCCATCATTTTTCTTGGTCACGTACATTCCACGTTGCCAAATGGAGTCGTAATTCACGCGTCTTTTAAGTGTTACAATCATATTTCCTCTATGTACATTGATATTCAAATACATGCAAGTGAACCACGCTTTTTGGCAATTTCTTGTGAACCATATGTGTCGCTTTTCTATCGTATTTCTTTCCCAATAATTATGACAGAACAGTCATTCTTCCTTAGGAATCTAAAGTCGCATTCAAATATTCAAGAATGCTCATGTATATACTTTCCTCCCTTTTGACATAACACATTGCTTTTTCAATTCGTTGTCACTTTTATTCCAAACCATCTTCATAATGTCCTTTGTTTGCAAGTATGTTTGCACTATAGCTGAGTTCATTGACGCCGTTTGTGTTTTACGCATGATTCCTCAATTGTACTGTCAAGAGTTCTTCACTCCTATCTTAGTATCTCCACTAGCGCGACGCTGGCTGAAGAGATTATATTTTTATAGTTAATGATTGCGAACAAAGAATCCGTGGGTGTCACATTCGGATGTCAAATTTCGTGGTAGATTCCATAGAGGAGGGATCATAATTGCATGCCTTGTTCTAGTCTTTTCAGTCGTTTACAGCGCTAAATGATGTAAAATAAGCCTAAAAACTAAATTATCCGGTTACCTTTACATATGATAATAGTTATTTTCATAAAACTCTTATTGAAATAAAGTTGTCAGGGTAAGATATTGCATGGTGAATGGACTAGAAGTAAATTGTACTGCAAAATGACCCGTAATAGTGTAGAATTTACAGCACTCTGATTACAGGTATTTCTAAGACTATCATTTGATTATAGCAGGTATTTACGTATAATATTTGCTGTGTTTCATTTCAATATTTCTGTTAGTTCTGCTAGTAAAATAAAATTCTCTTTAACCCTGGAAGCTTTGAGATCACATTTAGTGATGCGTTAGTGATGATATTTTGTATTGCCTAATGAATGATATCCTTTTTATCTGACTAGTGTAATAAACAGTCTTATTTCCTAAAAAATGTCGCTGTTTTGATATAATAAAATACATACGAATGCTACGTGTTTAAAACAGCTGTATGACACCATAAAATAAAACTCCACATAATACCTGACAAAATCCCGTTTTCTTGAACAAATCTGTACATTCTGATAGTTTTAAGTCGTCAGTTAAAGAAATTGTAGCATTTTACTTGGGAATTATTTTTTGATACAAGGGTAGGGTAAAATTTTACGGTTTGACCGATAAATTCTCCTTTTTAGTGCAAAATTGGATTTATTTTTCAACGCAGTCCTTTCTTAACGAAAACGATTCCTCCGATGCTTCTCCGTTGAATGGATTCCATTCCTGAACTGCAAAGTCTCAATGGTATACTCGGCGGTCATACCATTCTTCAGTAAGGGCTATTTTGTAATTAAACCTTTCATACTCCATAAAAGCTTGCGATTTCACTCTATAGCGCTTATACCCTAATTCGGAACTTCGGCCTTGCCACTAGGGTCGATGCTTCATCTTAATTGCGTTCTGCCACTTGGACACAACAATATGTCACATTGAATTACGTCAAATGACGGTATTTTAGAAAGTAATTATTGGATACAGGTTAATGAGAGCAAATTTCGGTTTTCGCTTATTTTTAAAATATATTCCATTATAAGGGATGGAAATTGATCCAGTGAAATAACTAATAGTTTGGAAAAAAACTAAAAATAGCTTTTAGTATTAACTAGAAAATTCTTGGGTGTACACAATTAGTTATTTAAGTAACTAAGGTTTGAAGTTTTGCCATTGACATTATCAAGCTTAAGGTTCAATTATGCATTTCCATTGAGTATCTGCCCAAGCATCTTCAACTTAAATTATGTGCCTCCTGAAGAGAAATTATTTTCATTTATAATCTAGTGGATAATTAATTGCTAATCATATTTTTTCTTTCGACAGTGTACTTGCGTATAAGAACGTCTTGCCATTGCGATCACTAAATTTAGTTTTGGCCATTTTTGGAAAAAATCAAAACTGACCGAGGTAGATTTTTAGCAACATTAGCACCTACTTTATATTTAATTTTGTCATTGACAATTGAACATTTGTCTTATTTGTCCTTAATTTTCGTAACTTCTCTTTAAACTTTACCACCTAACTTGAATCACTTTGCAAATGGAGGAAAGCTTTTGCCCTCGATCCAGCACACTGCGAGGCGTCTGCATCGGAGATTTCCGAGAAACGTTCTTGGGAGGCCTTCGTAATGAACGCGTCTTTCGGCCACGCGCTGAGTCTGCTATGGTTTGGCCCTAAAATGGAGCCCTTCATGGGTGAAGAGATCTGAGGTGAAGGGAAAAATTATTCTTCGACCTAGGGATGAGAGAGAAAACAAAAGCTGATGTTCATTGCCCCCTTAAAATGAGATCAGTTGCTTATCCTTCTTCGCATTGTATGGTTTTCCTCACGCATTTCAGTGTTGTGCATGTTAGTAACATCTTGGCGCGCTTGCATTGGTTTTGTCTGGTAATCATCTCCATGAATATTAAGCATTTAGTTTTTTGGTTACAGATACGAGCAAGTTATTTTTGTAAATATGATAATCAAGTCCTTTCGAAAAGGATTCAAAGAATTCTTTAGAAAAATAGATAGGAAAATAAGAGACAAAATCACCAAACCCCTTTCCAAATCAATTATCACCACTAAATCCCTTCCAACCCCATGCAATCGCCCGCGTTGTAAAACTTGTGGCATCCTTATCACCCAACCTCTGCCCTACCAGTTCCATGTTTTTCCTCTTCCTTCCATTTCCTCACCCTCCAGCATCACAAATAATAATGTCTACTTTCTCCTTTTCCAACCATGCCCTAGTTATTACATCGGCCTCAGTATCTGTCCTCTAAATTTATACGTATGAATGGCCGCCGATCCAGCGGCAGCTATCCGCCCTCACTCTCCGTGTCCCTCACAGTCGCCACCCACATTAATTCACACAATTACACATTCAATCATACTTTTTAGATCGTTATTCTCGCTTCATATCCCCCTCCTCCTCTCCCCTAACTTAAAGATCTTGAGTATTCATAAATTTACTTTTTTCAAGCCTTCTTTCCGCCGTGACTCAATAAATCAAAATAACATCCTCCATCCCAACCTAGGATGTAAATTAATTTTTCAAAATAAAATCGTCAAATGTTGTGCTTCTATAGGTCCAAATTATAAATATATCGTCTACATATCGCCACAGAGTATACAAAGGGCTGGCCTTTATGGGAATTATGATATGGCTTTTTTCTTGCTGCTATTCTCCACTAGATGTCAGTGACGCTCTTAAAAGGTTTCCACTGGTTCTCTCAAGGACAAGTGCACTTCCCTCCCCTACCCATACGGGGCAAACATGCGCGCGAGAGGGGAAATTGGTGGAAGGGGCGAGGTAGGGGAGGGCTTTCGGATGGGTGTTCCGAGGGTTCCGAGTCCTGAACAATGCCTAAAAATCATCTCTGAACCTGCCTGACGCTTTGCCTAGCAAAGTTCAGGAGCATTTCGGATGCTAAGCTACCTCGGAGTTAGACTAAGGTCCCGGGCCGGCCGATTCGGATGCGAACGGTCAAACGGTATATCACGAAAACTTTCCTTGGGATTCGACAAACTATCGGTCAAGTCTATCCACGATCTACTGCGCAAAGCGATATTGAATAAAATCGCTATTAAGACGGTTGCCTGAGAGTGTGAGAATGTAATTTTGATAGAATTCACCCAAGGACCATGTTAATAAAAGTGTAAGTCCAACATTAACATATACTGTAAAAACAGAAATGAAGGTCACTTGCTCTTTTCAAAATGGGTGATTATGAACTATGCATGCCTACATAGTCCGAGGTTTTCAAGAATCATCTATTGGTCACAAATACCCGTTTCCTTAGAGTAAGAGAAAATTTACAGTTTGTACAGTTCTACTGGCCTTATTTTCATCTTACGATTAGTGGACAGCAGTGTTACGAGTCGCAATGCACTGTTTCGGGTCACAATCCGCCGATATATTCCGGAGCTATTTTGTTTTGTCTCTCGCCAACTTAACCCCGAATTAAGTCATTATCAAATTAAATATTTACTTTTTACCAAGTGCCCTCGTTAGCTCTATCACTGAGAATAAGCTACCTGTGAATTTTAAAAATCGATCTCGTTGGAATCTACAGGGTGAAGTCAAGAACACTTTAGTGGTACACAGCCTAAAAACATTGTCACCAACTGAAGCATGAGTTAAGGATTTATGCACGGTATTTCTCGCAGAAAAATATTGTTCTGAGCTGAACCTAATTCTTTGTTTTATTCTGTTGTGTATATCTGAGCTCATCGGAAGCAGAGGAATAGCTTATACAAGAATATATCGAATAGTTCCCTTGATACCCGTTCCTTTCATGTACCAAATAGTCTATTTATTTCAAATTTCATACCAAAGCAGTGGTTGTCGATGCTAGCTGTGATCCTTTATTATCGAGAGCTTTGTCGAAAAGTGCTCCTTACTAGAGCCAAGATTACCGACTTCTTTGGAAGAGGGGAATGTGCGGCAAGTATTGACGGGTGGACGAATTGCGTGATGAAATTTCACTTTCAATCCTTCACGGTACATAATATTTTAAACTGGATATTAGTAGGGTGATTTCTACCTTTGAATTTCCTGATGATATGCGACAGACGGGAACCAACATTGGAATGAATTGAAGAGGCAATGTACCGGATTGGGTATCCATAAAAAACGTTTCAATAAAACTATTTTCGTGTCAGACGAGGGAGAAAACATAGTGAAAGTTTTGTTAAATTACGAAAATGTCCCCTGACTTGTCGCAGCTCTTAGGAACTCTTTTGACGAGCGACATTGGGTGCTTGAAGTCAGCGGTCCAATAGTTGTCAACCAGTTTCATGCGACCAAATCTTTGGTCTGTAACTCAAAAGAAGTCTGGACTGAAAAAAACAGTCCACCTTGAGTATGAAACGTGGTGAAACTTAAAAGTAACGATGATTGAGTCTGTTCATTACGAATTAGGAAAATCAAAGACTTACGGGAAGAGCAAAATCAAGAGCATCGGATTAACGGATTAAGCGAGCTCGAAATGATACATTTAACTTTTTTCCTAGTGCATTTCAAAGAAGATACAGATGAGGAGCAAGAAGGAAAGGCTTCCACGGCTCAAATTCCCTTCCTTACTTATACACCATTAAGATAATATAGTTCTAATTCAAAAACCCCTGAGGATGAGAAAATAGCAAAAATTGCAAGTAAAGCTTTGGTTTACTGCGAAAAAAATTTAGGACTGGCAAAAGGTGTTCGTCTCGTTCTCTCACGCAATGTCTTGTAGTGAGAACAAAGGCTGTTTTATTATTTCACTATTTTAAATGTAATTTACTCTAGATGTCATCATTCTTCTTTCTTTCTGGTATATCTCTTCAGCGTCTCGTCTGGGTATGACGCCTTAATATCTTCATCCAAACTAAACCGTGTAACATCTTATTCGGAAATCACTTAATTTTTTGTGAAAAAAAATTATGCTCTTGTTTCACTTACTCCACGGAAGCGTATTTCTGGTTTTTGGATCTCAAGCTTTGATGCAATGATTCTTTCACTATGGCCTCTTTATTCATCTACATCTACATAATACCCTCCGAGCCGCCGCATGGGCGTGTGGCAAGGGGTGTTAGGACACCAGCCATGTAAAGGTGTAAGTTTTTGAAGTTCAAGCAAGCTAAGCCTTGCGTGTAGCCTCCGAGTCTCTATGGGCTCCCACCTTAATTCCTATAAAAGTTGTGAGAAACTATATGTACGCCTGAGGCAGTTTTTAACGCTTTAAGCTAGGCGCTTCTTTTTTTAATATTTTATTTATGTTTTTGGTTAAATCTATTTGACCAGGGTCCCAAATGCTCGCGGCGTGTTCGAGATGAGGCCTGATCAGGGCGAAGAAGTATCTCTCTTTGCCTTTTTCATCCAAGGACCTTCCTATTACACGTTTGACAAAACCTAGTTTCTTTGATTTTGTGCCACATATGTTCTATATGTGTAATCCCCACGATATATCAGATGTAATGGTAATTCCAAGATATTTTACTGTATCTGAAGACTTAATGATTACTCCACTCACGGTATAGGTATAGAATTTTTGTGATGACTTTTGTAGGAAGTAAACTGTGGTGCATTTGTTGATATTTAATTCTAACCCCCACTCCTGGCACCACGAATGAACGTTGTTAAGGTCCGATGACAGAGCTTCAAAGTCCGCGCCTTCGCTCATTTCACGGTAGATAACTGTATCGTCTGCAAATAATCTTATTTTACTGCTAACTCTAGAACTTAATATAAATAATGAATAAAAGTTGGCCGATCAGACTTCCTTGAGGAACACCGGATGTGACTTCAACCATATCAGAGCTAAAACCATCAATAACTACTTTTTGTTTTCAATCACTGAGAAAGTCACTTATCCAATTCACTATCTTTCTATGAACTCCGCCTGATTGTAATTTATATATGAATTTTTTGAGAGGAACCTTGTCGAATGCCTTCTTGACCAAGAAATATCGCGTCGACTTGCTTAATCGATTCACCATATTTTATGATATCATGGAGGAAGAGCGCAAGCTGTGTTTCACAGGATCTGCCCTTATGAAAGCCGTTATAAATGCTATGTAAGAAGTTACAATTATCCAGGAATGTCATAATATTACTAATGACAATGTGTCCGAAGATCTTGCATAAAAGTCATGTTAGCGATATAGGCTGGCAATTTCCTGGGTCACTTTTATTTCCTTTTTTGAATATCGGAGTGACGTTGGCTATTTGCCAGTCTTGGGGCACCTTGCCTTCGGATAATGACTTGCTAAATATAATTTCTAAGAATGGTGAAATCTGTGGTGTTAATTCCTTGAGCATGCGTGCAGGTATTCCTTCTGGACATGGAGACTTGTTACTTTTAATCGAACGCAGTTGTGTAATTAATCCATCACGTTGAATTGTTATGTCAGCCATCGGCCTGTTAAAGCCAGGAATATCTAAATTGTGAATTGTGTCATCCTTAGTGAATATACTTTCGAAGTAGTGGTTTAACAAATTGGCTTTGTCGATACAGTTGGTGACCACTTTACCGTTTGCATCCAGTAAGGACTCTGCTCTCGAAGATTCGCCCAGGAGCTCTCTCACATAGGGCCAGAATGACTTGAGGTTTCTATCTAGTAATTCACCCAGGATTTTTTTCTTGAAGTTTTGCAGAGTAGTGCGCATTATTTTCTTCATTTTTGAGCGTTGAAAAACGTATATTTCATTCGCCAAAATCTCCTTTGTTTTGTTATTTAACTTAATAGAATTTTTATATAGATCGTGTAGTTTTATTTCTATCCTGAGCTCCCACCTTATTTCGTGGTTATACAGGGTGGCCACACTTCTGGAAAACCTGGACAGTCAGAGAAAGTCAGGGAACTTTATATTGTCTGGTAAGTAATGGACTGTCACGAAAAATGAAAAATAAATCTAGAAAAATCATCTTTGTTGTAAAAGTCAAATGGTGATTTTTCTTCATTCTATTACGCATAGGTATATCTTCAATAATTGAACATTCCGCGCTTTGCTGATAGCCATTTCGATACACGCAAACGTTAAGTTAACATAGAGCTAGTCCAATGTCAATCTAAGTTGAACAACCATGCATTTGCAGGAAATGCTCCCCTCAACCGAAGAGGTGCATATGGCTTGTAAAACACTGGGCGGATTTTACCGATGCAACATTTTTGTCATTGCCGTCGATCCAGTAGTGGTCCGAAGAAACCAATGGGGGCTTACGAAACTATGCAGAAGGAAAAAACAATCGGTAGATTTGCTGCCAAGGTAGTGCAAACCACGACTATAGGTATAGCGAAACATGATGGCCGCTACCTTGTCAGTATAAATATTTTTACAAATATCCGTCCTGAATGTCAGGAAGAGTAGCTCATTTTAGCTAAATTTACATTTTTTCACTGCTGAAATAGTAGTAAAAGATTTCGTATACAACAAATTACGAAGCTCATAGGAGATATCTATCCTTATTTTAGACGCTTGAACAAAAAAATTTACTTTAAGTTGCAATGCAGAGTTCTGATAGAAGGCAAAGTAGACTTCTATTTGGGGTTAATCTTTAACAGCGTTTAATCATGTTTTCATCATCTGTAAATGCGTTAATATTCCGTAAAATACATATTATTGAACAATATGGAAAATTGTGAAAGTAGTCTAGAAAATCTGGAGAAGTCAGGGAATTTCATCTTGATACTTGAATGGCCACCCTGTTATACCAACGAGGTTCTTTGCTCTCCCACTTTAATTTTATTGGAATATATTCATCGACTCCTTTTCGTAGTATTTTCAAAAAATATCTCCATAATATTCCGGTGCTCTTGTTCTTTATTGTGGCTACAAATGTTGTGAATGAAGCTTCTAACGTCTCTCCGAATTTTACGTAATCGCTTTTTTCTAATAAGTAGACTTTACTGACTTCAGTTTATTCGGGTCTTTCCCGCGTTGCTTCATTTTAACGGACAACAGTTTCGCTAACGTTACAGCTAGCGTCGTCAGATCCTGATGAGCTGCAGAAATTCATGTTCCTTTATATACCTAACGCCTGAGCTAGTTAGGCGCACGTTGATTGGCCGGCTGGACCTTTGAATCTAATTGTTGTAAAAGACGTTTCAACATAGATGAGAGACGATAACTGTCTTCCCTGTTGACATTTTCTTGGTGTTTGGCTATTTCAATCGCCTCTCGTATTAGCCGAGGGAAATATTTATTATTTCTGGCGATGATCTTACATTTTTCAAAGTTAATGACGTGGCCGGGTTCTGACCAGGCGTGCTCTGCCACCGCGGAATGGCGAAAATTTTTCTTTTTGATCGCTCTTTGGTGTTCCTCCATTCTACATTTTAGGGATCTCGATGTTTGGCCGATGTATGGTTCCCGCAGCTACACGTAACCTCGTACACTCTTTCGTAAATGTCAGATGGGTGTCGAAATTTTTCGGTTTGAAGAGGGTCAGTGATCTTTTTATCGCTTTTGAATCTCGCCAAGACGTCGTGCTTGGCGAGAACTCTTGCGATTCTCTGTCCCGGCGACGTGTGGTAAAAGAGCGTATGCCTTTGCCTTCTCCTGTATTTCGGCTTCCCCGGTTCTTTTCATGGGCACATTACGTTTTCTGTCTTCCTTACATGCGATTCTATTCACCAGTTGTCGGCTATGGCCATTCATTTTGAGCGTAGTCAGGAGGTGCTGTTTTTCTCTGGCAAGCGAGTTTGCAGTCCGAGATGGCATATGCCCTGTGAAATAAGGTTAGGATGACTGAAGCTTTTTGGCCAGGATGATGGTGAAATTTGGGATTTAAATAACGGCCAGTGTGCGTTTTCAACGGGGAAGACGGTTATCCTCTCTCATCTACGTTCAAACGTCTTTTACAACAATTGGATTCAAAGGTCCAGCCGGCCAATTACCGTGCGACTGACTAGCTCAGGCGTTAGGTATATAAAGGAACATGAATCTCTGAAGCTCATTCAGGACCTGACAACGCTAGCTGTAACGTTAGAAAAACGGTTGTCCGTTAAAATAAAGCAACGCGGGAAAGACCCGAATAAACTGAACTCAATAAATCACCGAGGAAGCGTCCGTACCAAGTAGACTTTATGTTTGGTTTTTACAGTGGAATCTACTGTTGTTTTCAAAGTCGTAAAAATTACTTTATGATCGCTTATGCCTTCGAGGATATCGACGTGTTTAATCATTGTAGGGTGACTAACAGCTAAAAGGTCTAATATTTTATTACCTCTCGTAGGTTCGTTTACTATGTGAGCAAGAGAGTGGTTTGAAAGTGTATTTAGTAAGGCCTCACTTACATCACGCTTCCTTGCACTTTGTTCAACGCTATTGGTTTTCCAATTAATTGCTGTGAGGTATAAATCTTATTATATAAATATATATTATATAAATAGTTATTACGCTTTTGTTATCTTTCGAGGCAAATGATGTTAATTGAGCATCTAATTTGCACTAAACTACGATTTTGGAATCTGATGGCCTGTAAAATGAACATATATGCATATTTCTTTGGTTTCGTTGCTTAATGGTACACTAAATGCTTTCTATTCCATTGTCGTCTAATATGTGTGCGGTACTATTCAAATACGATTTAACTGCTATAAATTCTCCACCACCAGTCCTATCGGGTCGATCACGTTTATAAATTTTATATCCTGTCGGAAAAACTTCGCTATCATTAATATCCTCTGCAAGCCAGCTCTCTGTTCCAATTACTATATCTGCGTTTTCTGCTAACTGTGATAAAACCTCCAGTATGGGAGAGGAAACGTTAGGATTAAGTAAAAAATACGCGGAAAGATACCCAAAAAATAATGTTTTACGTATTCGGCACGTTTTTTCTTTACGATACGGAAAGTTACTACTGCTAAATTTATATCGTATATGGCTTGATGAATGCCGGTTCGAGGTTTTCGGTAATTCTGTGTGCTGTCTTTTTGATTTTCTCTGAAACCACTGAGAAGCGAGTTTTTCATTAATGTTTCGCAGCTATTTTTTGCATTACAGTAATTAGTACTTATTTCACATTTCTTTGGTGCGATATCTTATGGAAATACTTTTTAAAAACATTCAGCGCTATCGACAATATTTCCAAAAAGTCCGTTGGAGGTGCTTTTAAATACTTTCTTACACATACTTTACTGCTGAAGTTCGACAGTTTGGAAAACTCTTTTATAATTCAATTTTTGGAGTGACTTATCCTTTGAATTTCATTTTCACTCAATACTTAAGCCTTTATTCAAGTGAAAAATTGAGGCACCTTATGCTTTCCTATTACTCATGAGTTTACTCTAATAATAAATTGATAGATTCTTTACTTTCCCTAGACCTCTAGGCACAACAGACCAATATTTTTAGGACGCCAACGTAAAATAATGCTTTGTTGGTTTACTACTACACCTTCCTTATTTCCTGGAAGTGTTTATTTTATTTTTGACATCGAAGCAAAATATACCACTTTCGTTTGTCAACTACATATTTACTAAGTATCCTACTGGCCAATTCTTACGAAGATTACCACTTTCCTCCTGGAAAGCGGGCAGGTAGCCTAACATTAGGTCTAACCTGTGAAGTAGAAACAAGGTACTAGCCGTAGACAGGCTGGTCTTTCGATCTAACACTTGCCACTGCCCTACAAAACACCTTCCTCGAAATTCTGTTGACGATTTCCTATAAAAGCTGTATGTAACTCGTTAATCTCCACCTCTCTCTACCAATATTTTAACTTGATTGTCATTGGATGATTTTTCTCCCACCCCTAACTCACCATATACTTTCTCGAAGATTTCGCACGACTTTGTCTTGGCTTCATTTTGAGAAGTATTTTATAGGAAATCGAATTTTATTTTTACAAAGATTTATTATTTCTTTTTAGCATACAAACTAATAATTTATTTGTGAAATACAACTAACATAAACTTGACATTACCTCAAATTCAATGTGCTACTCCTCAAAAAACAACATTCGTCGTAGTATTCCCATAACCTTACTGCTCTACCCTCGCACTTGATGTAGGTCTTGTACTACCAACGTGATGTGGACTGTTGAAATGGTTAGGGTGTATATTCCCTTTCCCGAAAACACTGGGCAGCAAAGACGGTGGCCTTGGCCACCTTCAAGAGGCGCAAATCCTTCCCCCGGGACTCATTCGTTAACACTTCTACGGAACTGAGGGCCCTCCCATTGCAAGTTTTTTATGGTAGCCCCGGCCTAATCTCTCGGAATCATTGGGCCCCCAGAAGACGCAAAAAGCACGTGGTTACTGAGTACCGTGACGTTTCTGAGGAGTCCCTATCCCTCATCCCTTCCGTACCTCACCCATTCCTCACATTTCCCCTCTCACTTGGAAGCCAGCGGGCGCTCACGAGAACGCCCGACTTCTCACGCGCCAAGTCGGAGCAGGCTGCGGCTCGGAACGAATTCAAATTGACCGCTCGACCATGGAACTAGTTGACCACAGAGTCCTCTAACGCCCAGTTCCCGAACTTCTTCAAAAACGCATACGCTCTTTAGCACGGGGGCGAGACCTCTATATTACTCTATGACATCGCGATTTTAAAATCTATCTGCACTCCTGGGCTTAACATCCACTATCCCTCCATTCCTCTTCACTCCAACTTCTTCCTCCCTCACTTTCTTCCAACTAATCCCTTCTCACAAAAACCAGCCCCGCACCAGGTCAGACCCACAACTCCAGTGAGTCATAGCAATCCTCTCCCGCTCTATAATGGGTATCACCCAAAAGCTTCCATCAGCAGTGGACACCGGTATCGCCATGGAACGTCTATCTGTGAGTGTCCACTGATATACCTTTCTATCCCTCCCCAACCTAAACGCCTTGTTGCAGCATATATTTATAAACTGTATTTTCTTTTTTTATTATAATTATACACGATTTCTTCCTTCTTTTCAATCGTTTCTCAAATCGCACCTTTTTTCCTTAACCTTTTGAACATTCAATCATTTTACTTTTTTCCCCTTTTTTCATTGTCACTAAGGAGTTTATGCACGCTAAACAAATTAGTACTTATTTTTATACCTACGTACTGATTGACATTTATTGTAACTCGTTACTCTACCAGGGGATTCCAATACTAGTGTTTAGAAAGTGAGATAAGCTTTAACCCATTAGTAGGCAACTTTAGGCAACTTTAGTTCAACTTTGGTTCATGTTGAGAACAATATTTCGCCGGCTGTCCTGCTGGCTTCCTCAGGTCCATGGATCAATTCGGTACCGAATTGTTACATGGACCTGAGGAAGCCAGCAGGACAGCCGGCGAAATATTGTCCTCATCATGAACCAACGCGGCGGAAAACCCGAAAGAAGGAATCGACCTCTATCAAAGCCCCGCGGAAGACTTCATCAGAACTTCAATGCAGAGGACTATTTGCGCGAACATGTAAAGTCTCCTTTTGATGCCTTCAAAGAATTTTTTAAGACAGTCTTTCATCTTTTCATCCAACATCTTTTTCACGGCTTTGAGGCAACCAATGACGAAATTCACTCGTTAATAGGGGTTATGCTTTTGTCTGGTTACCACCGCCTGCCTCAGAAAAGAATAAACTGAAAAGTCGACCCGGATTGCCACGTACAGATAGTTGCGGATGCAATAAGGCGAAACAGATTTGAAAATTTACTTCGCTACCTTCACCTGGCAGATAATGATACTCACGATGGGAGTAATCGAATGCACAAGGTGCGTCCTTTGTTTGATTTCCTCAACAAAGCATTCAAGCAGATAGAGCCAGGGAACTATTTGAGTATCGATGGGAGCATGATTCCCTATTACGGGCGGCATGGGAGTAAACAGTTTATTCGAGAGAAGCCCATACGCTTTGGATTTAAGCTATAGGGTTGCTGCTGATCCAATAGGCTATATTCACCATGCTGAGTCATACTGCGGTGCATCCACTCGTCTTCCTGACACTGGTTTAGGACAAGGAAGAGACGTTTTGTTTGGCTTAATCGAGCATATTGGACTAGAAAAAGGAGTTAAACTCTATTTTGACAACCTATGTACGCCAATTGAGCTTTTAACTGAGTTAACAAAGAAGGGATTCGGAGGAACAGGCACACTGAGAGGAAATCGAGTTGGGACGAATATGAAGCTCCCTGACAAGAAGGCTTGGAAATAGAAGAACAGGGGCTCTACAAGTGTTTCCACTTCTTCTGAACTAATTGCAGTACGGTGGAATGACAACGCTATCGTCACTGTCCTCTCAAATTGGGACCCAGTGGAGCCCGTTAAAATATCAACACGGTATTCCAGAGCCGAGAAACAGATACTGTCAGTTGATATTCCAGGCACAATTGCTAGGTACAATGCAAATATGGGTGGGGTGGACATTTGCGACCAAATTGTTGCAACCAATCGCACAGCAATTAGGACAAAAAAATGGTGGTGGAAATTCTTTGCCTGGGCGGTTAACGTTTCAGTGGTCCAAGGTTGGCTTCTTTTTAGAAGCTTAGGAAATAAAATGCCTCAACTTAAATTCAGGCGCCAGTGTGCAATTTTTCTCCTCAAGTCTTTTGCTGTTGCTCTGTTGTCACCAGGAGTAAGGTCCCCATTTTCTTTACCCCCAAGAAATAATTTTCGCAGGGATCACAGAGATCCCATTATTGAGAGAGGAAATTCAAAGTATCGGCGATTCCGCATTTGTAAAAAAAGAACAAAATATCTTTGCACGAAATGTGATGCACCGCTACATGCTAACAGTTGTTTCCAAGATTTCCATGCGTAGTGCTTTGTAGTGTGTTTTGAATTTTCTGATTGTTCCATGGCACGTGTTATTTTGAAAGAAATGAAAATATGACATTAAATAATTTTTACAAGCTAGTGCTCAAAGTGTTATGCAGAGGAATGTGCTTTTTTATTTAATTTTTTGCAATAGTTTTTTCTAAATAGTGTAAAAACTCTATTTGAGAAAATTTTTAAAATATATTCAGTTCATAATTTATTGTAATAAAATTATATTCTGCTAAAATTGCTATATTTCATTATTTGTCTAAGTTATATGACTGGTGGAGTGTTTTCTTGGCTACCAGTCAGTGTGATTATTTTTCTTAGTTGCGTAAAAAAGTGAATCATATCAAGTGGTCTAATTTTTAATGATTATGTGATTTTTCCAAAACTTATAAACATCATAAATAATAATGTTATATCAATAAATTTCAAGTGAAAATTATAAACAAGTATTAGCGAGCCTTTATTGAATTGAAAGAAATTATTACCTAGCTTGCATTCATTATAACCCATCCGCGTGCATGGGAATGGTAAGTATTATATGAAATTATAGTGCTTGAATGTAAATTCCTGATACTCTCATTAAAAAACATTGCAATAGGAGTTTAAAATTTATTTAAAGAAAGTAAACTACAAAAAACTGCAGAGAAAATGGAAAAAAGTGGTTATAGTGAATTTTGCCGATTTTGACTTTGCGAGTGCCCGTCGGAAACTAAAGTTGCCACTTCAAAAAACTATGAAAAAATTGTGATAAGGTGTTAAATTTAATATATGTTGTTTAACACCGTTTTAGGACCATTTTGTAAAAAAATAGTATAACTATTACCACTGGAGAGTTATGGGCATTAATGGATTAAAAAATATTGATCACAGTTCTCTTCATTAATCATAATTTCAACTGAAAAAGAATACCGATTTAAATTATAAGGTCATTTTCATAGATAATAATCTCACGATGCATCGTTGAGCGAATTCATTTCGTAAAACCCATGCGGTTCAACCCTATTCCCGCAGCTAGGTGCACTCAGGAAGTCTAAACTTCAACACATTTCTCAAAGGATTATATAAATATGTGCACTTCCACACAACATCCATACGCTCCTTGCACAAAATCATCATCACTAAAGTCTGCCCACCACCGTGGTAACTCCATAACGAGAAAAGATATGCAAACACCAGCCATTTTAATGGAAACCCCCTCCCAACCGACTCATAAACTGCAGCACAACGCTCCAGCATATATGCGAACAATTTCAATAAGAGCTCCGAATAAATTATTCTAACATCGCCCGCGGTAAAGGACGCGAATTTCCGATTTAAAAAATTAGCCGCCGGCATTACTCCCGGCGGGAACGAAGAGATAAATAGAGGAAGACTCGAGATTTTTTAAAACGCTCACTTTTTACACCGAAACAAGGATGAGGTATGTTTTCAATTCATTAGTCTCTCCTTAGCATCCAAGGAACCGGCTTTCATTGGCACCCAATTAATCCTACCCTAACAGGCGGGAATACTGAGGCTGGTGGAGGGGTGGGCGTCGCTTGTAGGGGGCCGGACTGCGTGGAAGGTTTGGGAGGCAGAGGTGCTGCCGCCGCTGAGGGGAGGCGAGAGAAAAAGTAGAAGGGGCCTCCGTTAATCAGGAATCTCGCCGGGCAGTCTGCGAGGCTGGGTTGTCCGACAAATAGCGCTACTCCTCGTAGGCCATTCTACCTCGGGGAGATTCATTCGAGCGTCTTCCCTAAACTGAACGCGCATAGGGAAGAATTAGGACTACAGGAAAGCATGAATAGGGTCGATGCGTTTTTGGATAATGAGCTCCACACATCAACACAATGTGACAAAATATGAGACATCGTCACATTTACGTTGAATCACTAGGCAGGTCCATTTTGATTGGTTAATTGTCAAATTTTACACATTTATGAGAGCAATTAAGTAATAATAAAATACATTGTCGATTATAAAGCTTTGAAATTACATTAAATATTGTTGAACATATGACGGATATACAATTTTCATCACTCCACAAAATTCTCACGATTTAAAATTGTTACTAACACGCTCATTGATGTTTCGAAAGAACAATTTTCAAAATTCATTGCATGATCGTATTTCACAATCCAGCATTACCGTCAACTCCCCGGAAAACATTTCGGTGTTTAGCGGGGCATATATTTTTTTCTGATATCATATACAGTAAACCCTCAACTAGTGCGGTCTCACAATACGAGGTTTTGATGAGACGAATCATAGTTATACCCCCGATTTCACAAGATGCGATCGTTCTTGTCGGTAAGACACGGTCTTCGTTGCCGCATTCGGTACAAACTTGTGGGTCACGTATCGTTATCATTTACTGTATAGTGATACAAATTTGAAACAATATTGAAGGAACAAACCATTCGAATTTAAATCAACTCATGGTTAAATAAGATCGTCATCCACGACAGTTAGTAATCATTTTATTACACTAACTTAGTGTTACCTTTATCTCTGTATTACCTGTGGAAGTGTCCACATTGCATGCGATCGAAGTTACATTTACATTTGCTGCGAGCCTTTTGGAGGAACACTGGCATCCCTTACTCTTATTTACTGTAAATTAAAGCCTGGCGTAAACAGGCTTCAATCGATGGAACTCATCTCTGTATACTCCACAGGATAGCAATTTTTTACCTCTGAATTACTTTCCGAATCTATTTCGTGTAACGTTGTGACAAGTTTTCCCTTTTCTTGCTTGCTATTATGTAAAAGTCTAAAGAGAATGGATTGGGTCTATCTTAAAGCCGATCAATGGCCCAACAGCGGTAACACATTCCATCCTTCATGGTCTTATCAAAAGATTTGCATATCATGCCGAGTAAAAGTTAATTTTTAACATGATTTGCTGAAGTATCAAATTCTGCGGGCACTTTAGAAATATTATTTGTAATAATGTAGTGATCTATAGAAGAAGGAATGTCTTGTTTGCAAATGGTCTTTGATTAAACTTGACGCCTTTCCAATTAATATATGGAAAAATATCTTGTTAAGAAAGTACGCCAATGAAATTAATTCACGCAATACCGGCTTACAGATTAGCTGTTAAGAATGACTAAACATGATGTGCTAAGACTGAGGAACGGAACCCCGCTACATATGTCTCTTATTTGCTTCAAAGAGTGCGACTTTGCGAGACACGATAATTCCAAGGAACCTAACTTCGCGCTTTAAGAGGGTTTACTGCATTCCATTCATGTAAACAGTGTTGAATTAAAGAGTAAATTTGATGGAAATATTGGAATTTGAGCTTACATGTTCATTAATTAAGCACTTTCCTCGTTAATGTTTACAACACCACAAATAAAATAACACACACATCCAGGGTTTCACTCCTTATTACAGTCATCAGCAGTCCATTACCATCGTGCTGTATGTATATTTTTTATAATTATATCTTGTAAAAGTTACCTTATTGAATATTTTATAAAATACATATTGCAAATTAAAACACAAACGAGTAGATTGTCTTTCATTTAAGATAAAAGGGAAGAGCTTTACGTCAACAATCGTAATCTGTTTTCTCCATCTTATGTATCTCTAATCAAATTGCCACCGTAATAAGCAGTCGTAAGTTTACACATGGCTACGGGTATTTCTTCAAAGGAATTGTTCCTGCATGAGCCCGGGAAACTGATACCATCAGTGAATACAAGTAAGTGAACACGTGGTTAATCCACAAGGAAAGTGAAAACAAACCTGATGTTTACACACCCAACGCTCAATCATACTAACACGCTCTTGTCCTTGAAATTATTTGTGGTAAAGGAGCAAAACATGAATTTTAAGTACCTTATTCTACGACGAATGATTTTGCTAAAACGCATTTGTGACTAATTATCTTTGGAATAAATACGTCATGAATTGTATACTTCCACACTAGCCCTTATAGGAAGCAGATTTATAGTAAAAATGAGAAAATATAATATATCACTTCAAATCAGGTTGTTGAAATATGCAATATGACTTCAAGTAGTAAAAGTGAACTCACCTTAAATCACCTCTCTGCAACGTGACTTCCTCAAACACTACTCTGATGCGCTCTCTGAGCCTGAAACAACAAAGGTATTCTTGTATGAGAAAATAGATAGTTAAATTGCAATACGGCAACAATATATAATAACTAAAACTGAATGTTATAAAAGTATTTACATCATTACTGTACAATATTGATGACATTTCATCGCTATGCATATAACATTAATTCTAGGCTGATTTTTGGCTATATGTCACCCACCAAAATTAAGCTACTTAGAACGATATTGCATATTAATGATTGTTCTCAATATCGGCTGCGGAATGAATAGGAAAAAATTAAATTGAAAGCAAACTGAGCCGGGTAAAATGCGATAAGCATAAATCACAGTAGATTGATAGGTACGTTTTGATTTAAGGCCTGATAAAGGTATAACAAATTTTTGTGCTGGTATGAAAGACAAAATTTTATAACGTCCTTCTATCCAGCGCATATCCATTACGTGCTCAAGAAGAGCGTTAGCATTCCTAGATACTGTCGAGCAAAATGCGTCATTTTATTTATAGCCATTTAAGAGTTGCAAATACTTTGTATGTAAGATTCAATCGATTCATTCTAAAAATTAGATAATGGTTACATTATATGTTTTGTCGGAAGGAGAAACTAGGTAGAAGGGATCTTAATTAAGTATGGGTTCATTTTCGATAACGAAATATTTACACTAAAAAACAAAGGCGAGCACTTGAATGTTGGTTTTAAAGTTGGTTCATAAAGGAAATCAAATGTCTGCCACTAACAAACTATCACCAGAAGTACCTACACCTCCTGAACCCCATTACTCATATGATTTGTTAGCGACCTAACCAGGGCTCTAAGGCCAGTTAGAGGAGGGGAAACAAACAATTAGAAGCAGGAAGAAGGACAATAAATCGAAGGAGCAATCTGTACTTCGGCTTCTTCGTACAAAAGGTGTGACAGCGGTTTAAATTCATTGCCAAAGAGGACAGATTTATGAGTATTTCAGACCACGAACAGGGCAAGTGAGGGTAGCAAAGCCCACGTTGGCTAAATATTCCAGAAACGAAGCCCAGAGGACAAAGCATTAAAACCTGTGCCAGTCAAATACCATTGACAAACTATCATAGAACACTTTGGGATTATGCTACATTGCCATTAGGTTCACTGAGATCTGTAGTTGCATCTTTGAAAAAGACGGAAGACTCGCATAAATGATTCCAATATTGGAGGTTCGAAGGTTCATATAATAATTACATCACCACGTTTATTTGCCTTTGTTAAGCAGTAAAATTACAAAAGACACAGATGCTGTAAGAGTAAAATTACAAAAGAGACTGTTAAAAAGACTCTTCTTATCTCATAATTCCCCTCAATGTTCCTCTCTTACAGGTGGAAAAATTCGCCCATACATATTCATGAATTTGTTTCCCTGAAGTTTGTAGGCT
This sequence comes from Ceriagrion tenellum, assembly GCA_963169105.1. NCBI lineage: Eukaryota > Metazoa > Arthropoda > Insecta > Odonata > Coenagrionidae > Ceriagrion > Ceriagrion tenellum. The sequence continues at coordinate 131,217,176 of OY720638.1, forward strand.
CTACATATTCCATAGAATCTGTCTTCGAAACGAAAGATTTTCCAAGCAGTGGCTCCATTGTTATAACTGATGACTGACAAAGTTTTAAATGTAAGTTTTTATTTTTTATTGTGGCTTTCAATTATCTTCAAGTAACAAGAACAATAGTTTAAATATGGAATATATTGATTTTACCGTTTTACTTAGTCATAATCAGGCAGTATATAAATAATCAAATGTTTAACGAATCCCTGCTTAGAAAAATACAGACAAATAACGCATATGAGAAAAATATGTGCATTTCGATAGTCTTATAAATAAAAATAAGCGTGTTTTATTATATATTAATCCAAATTGTACGGTTCAATGACAATAAAATGTACAGCTGAGTATTATTCTTACCTTAAGAATTGTTTTACTAATAGTTGCAAGGTCCCAAATAACAGTAATCACTGTTCAAGATAATTGCAAAGTATATCAGAATTCATTTCACAGTTGCCATTCACAGCTAGAAAAACCGGTGGGCAATATTTGTCGTAGTTTGGCAAGAGTATATTTATGAAATATACCGGTAACGTCATCCCCAATGCCTGGGATTATTTTATCGCAGTCGTCTTTCCCAAAATGAATCACTTTTTTGTGGAAGTTTTAGTGAAATAACTTCTCATTGACGTACTAGATATTACAACCTAGCAAAGCTGAACCAAATCTTACCATAATTATTTGCCGACAAAAGGTTTACACTTCTAAATTAATCTCTTTCAGTAAAAATGTACTACTACCAAGAACACTGCACTATGAAGATTACACACTGGTCAATGTATGATAACCATATATGAAGATTCTACCTCAGGGCAAGACTCCTCCGATGCAATCTAAAACTATGACTTGATTATCGCACAATACGGCGATACGGCGATAAAACTCGATCCTTATAAAATCCTTAACTCCCTGTCTTCCTACAGCTTCTTGGACTACGCTCTTCTATGATCGAGGTTCTTACAATTACCTGAATGAACATATGCAAAATTAATTCCTCGGAAAGCTAACATTTAAGGACCCATTTATGACTGATGAATAAAAACGGCAAAATTTCTATATTCCTTATTTAGTGTTTGGCCAACTGCATAGTTAAGAATCCCCGGAGTTTAACTTCCTAGAGTAATTAAATGACTGCTCATTAACTCAACTTAATTCAACTTAAATCCTTTTTTCTTACTATTTCCCGGGTTTTATTGAAATAATTGTTTGACAAGAATTTTTTTAGCATTACTTTTAGCGTAAGTATAACGTTTTTTATTCCATTCTTAAGTACCCTCAATGTAACCATCCTTCAATTGTATGACGTCAAAAAGCGAAAAATATTGGCTGAAAGCCAAACTGTCACCCATTGTCAAAAATTGGACAAAAACTCATGAATGTAATTATGCAGAGGTTCAGAGATAACTGTCATGAACCTACTTGCATTCCTAATCTTTTAAGGCGTAAATATGTATCATATATCACCTGAGGGCTCGATAAAAGAAATTCAAGTGTTTCTTAGCACATAACTTTTTAAGAAAATATCGGGAATAGAAAATAATTCTGTAAGGTCCCATAATTCATTATTAATTCACATGTAAATCACAACGTTCAAACATACGTTGTAATCTAAAGGCTGAAGCAACGTCCTTACCTGACTCCGCAATCTTAACGTATCCAGGCCAGTGAGAAACTATTATCGCTGCCACACTACCTAGAAGTTCGTAATCTTGAAGTATGGACTCATTAGGCTCTTACCAGAATAGTTAGCCGCAATAAACTTATTTATTTACTCCGAATACTTTGCTAGAAGGCCTTTGCTAGTAGGCCAGATGGGCAGAGCAAAAATTATATTTAGTAGACCAAAAGTTATAAAAAAATGAACACATGATCAAATTTTACATATTTATGTACATTTAGTTCTCAATACTCTTTTAAGAACATTCTCCTATCATTTCATTAAACTTTGGGTATTCATTGCAAAATAATTTACAAATTCACAAATATCTCTGTTTACAAGATGAATATTTGTTTACATTTGTCTGTAGGAGTGTCAGAATAATTTTCCTCTCATGGATCTTTTCTCGATGGAGTGGGAAGTTATCTATCCCCTACTACTCTCCACGCTTTGTTTTTAGGGAAGCATTTCTACACATTGCAAAATCTATTCACCTGCATTCTAACACATAGAATTCTACAGCAGTTTTACAAGAATATAATGACGGTAGTAGGCGCGCATTGAAGGGGAGAGTTCCTTTCCAGCGTCCCTAAAATATCGACGGGGTAAGGAAAACGTTTTTCCTCGCATTCTTTCCTTAAGTGGTATGCCGGGGGCTGGAAAACGGGACGAGAGTCAGCGTCGTCCATTCGGCTGGGGGTAGGAGACTTTGGCGCCGCCTTCGAGTCTCCAGCGTGGGGAGAAAAAACCAAGCCCATGCGAAAGGTCAAGCGATAAGAAGATATATTGAGTAACAGCTTCCCCCTTCCACCATCTTCTCCCAACTCCCGGCCTAACACCACAGCCCTCGGCTGTCTCCTGATCCACTGCGAGCAGTAGGTGAGTTAGGTCCAATCCGAAGAAGGCCACTTTTGTGTCCTCAACCAGATATTTATTGACTACAGATCGAAAATCTTGTGAGAACATCAGTACGTATTGACTCTATTTTTTTGGCTGGCTAACCGATCGTGGATCGGGAAATGAATGGGTAATATATCCTTAAGGACATTAGAGAGATGGCAAAGACGGCCCGATACGCATGAAAGAGTGCCGTAGGATGTAAAAAAGAAGATTCCAGGAAACAGCGCAGGATTTTTATAACACCTGCATCTAGAAAGACATCTTTTTCTTGTCAGAAATTGATCAGAAAAAAGCGATAAACAATCAGTGTAGTTTTATACCTTCACAATATTAACGCCTACCAGAGCATAAAATAATAAACATTATAGTGTGTCTGTATTTAGAAAACGTAGGTTATAGCATTAATGTATCCATTTGTCACGCTCGATTGGCAAGCGCCCCTAGATTTAAACTAAACTGTCATTCATAAGAAAATACACACATATTGACACACAGAGTTATTGATAAAGAAAAACTAGAAAGGCGCTTCATTGCGTGTAAGGAAAAAATCGCCACTTGACCGCATATGATATTTTTTACACACATTTATCAGCTCACAGTTTTGATTTATATTTGTAGTCAAGGAAATATTTGATTGCCCAATAAATAGATGACTAAGCTCTAAATATGGGTGTTGAGGCACGTTTATGATTAACTTTTACACCCCTTTAGTACATACTTATAGGTCTCCATGGCCATTAATCCAATGAATATGCTCACATAACATTTTTACCAAACATTAGTGTCGAAGGAATTGGGTTAGTGTGGTAGCAATAGTATTGGCTAACCATACGGGCGGCCAGGGTTCAAATCCCGTGAGAGGTGGAGGTTTTTCAGAGGGAACCCTATCCCTACTTGAGTGCCTTGTGGAAGGCACTTCAATTACAGTACTCTGTCTATCAAATGAGACGTTTAACTGTTACCCACTGTGTGCCTTTAGAGCAGGCTAATGCCGACACCGGGTTTCTTTCCACCCTAGTTACCTTACCTATTCTCTATGGCGCAAATGACCTTAGCTGTCGGTCGCCTCCCCACAAGTAAAATCCAACCTATTAGTATCGAGCTATTGAATAGGGGTAAATAAATGTTCATGTCATCTATATTAATAAAACTTATTCAATAATATTCTTGATACGCATGGAAAAGTTATAGCGATGAGTTACAATAAAAAATAGATGCATGCTTAGCTAATGTAGCAAAATATCGTCATTCATCACAAAGTTCCACTTCCACACCTACGCTACCGTGAAGGGATTATATATTTTGTCAATATATTAATTTACACTTTATTGAAATGAAAAAACCTGGCTGATGAGTAATAGTTTAATAATTATTAGAACAGATTAAAAATAATATAGAAGAGAAATACCTTCGTAAATTTATAGACAGTAAACTTCATGCAGATATATGCTTAGCTTTCATCGCTAACATAAGCAATCATTGGACAAAATGAGCTCTTAAACTTCAACTTTTGAAATAAATATGTTTTATCCTAGATATTTATGACATGATAAAACCATAATATGATATTGAATCTGCTAATACGCGGTACTTACTGATTACTAAGGGAAGTGAAAGTGTCCAAAAGCTACAAAGTCATTGTCATTTTTACTATTTCACAAATACTGTAATTAAACAGAAAAAAAATGCTGAAAGTATGTATATTTAGGAAATTTAAGCTCATCCAAACGATTGAACTTTTATTTTATATTTTAACGATTAATTTACCCAGTGCACTTTAGTCATATTAATAGATTAAAACATGTAATAAATATTAAAACTTAATGAAAATAACTTCTTATATACACTTATTACGTGCAAAAACTAAGGTAGACTTCAGGAATAAATATCATTATAAGAACTTTAGAGTAAGCAATGTTTATAAATTAAATAATATCGTATCATTCCTGCCATGGAGTGGATAAAAATACCAAATCACTCATAAAAATTGTGACATATGTCTAATGGAAGTCATCTATATTTTCTTAAGCTAGAATATCTTAATAGACGGAATAATCTCTCACAGGTGTTTATAAGGAGAACAGAGGGCAATTCAGTTAAATTCTTAGGCCTAATATTCAATTTGTATTCTATTTTGAGACATTTTGATGAATAAATACACATTGCGACTTGTATTTTGAAAAATCTTAGGTGATTTCAGCGTTCATAACCTACAGACTCGAAAAACGATAAGTTGTAATATTTTTGTACATTGAGGCCCATGTATGGTGAGATTCTGGCATCACTACAAGAATACACTTTTTTATAAGTCTTAGTGACTAGCTTATTGGGATATATCGCTTGTAAAGGATATATAAACTTTGAAATAAGCCAATTGATTATTGCCCATTAGGTAAACAGCGGATAACGTTTATCGAAAAAGTTTCGGCTTCTAATATTAGCATCTAGTTGAACGCCTAAAATAGAGTAAGTAATCGTTGAAATAAAAGATTTTGATATTTCCTTCATTTAGAAAAGATAGATGCATTAAATGTCCTATACTTTTCTTTCCATTCAGTACATGGATTTATAGGGAATTAGTGAAACACGCTATTTTATATATCCTCATAGGTTTCTGCCTTTAAATGTTCGTATGTTCCTCTCTTTAAATATAGAAGTTTGTCCCTTGTTCCAACATTCAAAGTCATTTGTGATTAAAGTACCCTTTCAAGTGGGATACGCTGCGTTCTGAAATACAAATCGGGCGGCGAAAACTCAAGAATCGAGGATTAAGTAACAGCAAGAAAATTTCTATTTAATAGTATACAAAAATGATGAAAATAAACAAAAGAAATTGTTGAGAAATGGATCTTTGAAGAAAAAGAGCATCATACCTGGCTCGAAACCTATAGGCACACTTGATATTCCTAGGATAGCCAGATGGATACCGTGGAGAGTAGAATCTGCCTTTTGAAAGTGAAAAATTGCTGCTAACAAATTGGTAGTCACACATGGTCCCGGGTACTTTTTGACCATCCGCCTGGAACATTCCTGGAAAGAGGAAAAACATGGATTATATATGACTGGTGTAATATTTTATGAACTAGGTACTCGTAAGAACAGCCATAATGAGTGGCCAAATGATCCCAGTAAATAGTACTCTGTCCAAAGCGAACGGACTAATGCAAGGGTATTCCCTTCGAGAGTCGGAAAATGAGATAAAAAAGATACGCTATATTAACATTAAGCTTATTTAGACTGATGACCCTTGGTGAATGAAATTACCTGCAGAAATCATGATGATCAGTAGGAAAAAACCCTAAAGGCAGTCGGAATGATATGAAGGATTCTTTCAAAAACAATGAAAGAGAGATTGGTTCTTAATTCATCCTTTCGGCTATCGAATAACCAAACAAAATGAGGCATAGTACCTAGATCGAATTCCCATATACAATACTGAAAGCAATTTTCAAAAGCCAAAGATAAGGTTTATGCATTTAATCAAAGAACTTTAATTATTAGGACTGGACATATACCCAGTATTAGTTAGTTTTCAACATGAAAATATCCTTTCAAAGCGCTTTCCACCCAATGCTTCAACTATACTCCCGTGCAGAAATGATTCAATTCATTAGCAACAACAGAGCCAATTCCATGGGGCCTAGAGATAGACTTTTCTCTGAATTACTTTATAAAATGAAAGCATTGAGCCATCAACCCATATACCATGAGAAATGTATGTACCCTTAAACCGTCTCACTCCGGCATTGAGTCCGGATGCAGAGAGTAACAAGCGAGTTGCACTATGTATTATGCACAAAATAATTCCCCCGGTGACATCAAAATCTCGCAGCCTCGCATTCCATACTCTTGCCAATGGACCGCAATTTTTCAGCGTGAAAACGCTTCGCCCTGAAACGAGAGTGACGCTTGAATAATTAACACAGCCTCGACAAGAGCAGTGGGGAATGGAGGGAGGGTGATAAGAGCGTCGAGGGAGGGGTGGGCGGGGGTTGGGTAAGGATCCGGCATCTCTCTTTCTCTTTCTCTTTATCTCTCTCCCCTTGCCTCAATTCGAAGACGGTGACAAACTTAAGAGGGAGCGAGTATATTTACAGATTGGTGTTCCATTGATTTCCTTAGACAGCCAGAGACTCCTGAGTCTGCGGAAACAATTGTAATGAAGAAGTGAAAATCCAAAGGATATAAGAGGCCTTTGGCATATGAGCATGGGTCAATAGGCAACGTAAAATTTACAAGAACAGCTAGGCCTCCGGATTCCGGAAAATCAATCCATGATGCAAAAATTATCAAGCTGGAGTGTTTATCTTTTGAAGACATTCATTAGGGTGGATCGTGTAAAACGCGTGGCTTGAATTCCTAAAATGCTAACTTACCTGTGCCCCACTGTCATATTCTAGTATTAGTGGCCAGTAGAATTAAATTGATCTTATTTATTTCTTTTATCTTTATGACAAGGAAATGAATCTGAATTTTTCATGAAACTGTGAACGGCATAGATATAACGGGTAAAATAGGTTGTTGATCTAATACTATATTGCATTATTTCCATACATATTCTTCGGTGGCTAACACTGCGGCAAAAATTTAACATCATCTCGCCTATAAAATATATCTCACTAATTGGAGGGATGGTAAAGGGCTAAGGTGGAGAAGAGCGGTACCTAGTGATTTTTAAAGGCAATGGATTTGAGTGTAGGGATTTTAGTAATTAAAAATGTGTGATTTCATCTTGTTATTAGAAAACCTAATTTCGGAATTGTTTGCCAGCATTTAAATTCAAGATACCTTTCGGATGGCCTTAGTTTTGGAAATTGAAATATATTGAGCATCTCTGTGGAATATATAATGTAAATATGGATGGAATATCAATGAAAAATAAAGATAAAACTTTTAAATATAAGAATAATAAGGGTAAAATTAGAGATAAGAAGTAAAATCAATGGAGCCATGCAAGATCTCAGAAAAAAGGCACAGAGAAAGATACTTAAGTAGGTTTCTGATATCTGTCATAAATATGTACAAAAAAAGACCGTTCAAACTATTCTTTGACTACCTGCTGCATTACCCCAAAATGAGGGGGGAGTGTCTGAGTTCATTATTGTGTAAGATGTAGCTCGTTATTAAATTTACATATCATGATATTCCCACTAATAGACTAAATAATAACAACCGATGGGAAATTATTTCATAAAACTTATTTTAAAAATTTCTAATCGTTTCCTTTTAATGCCATATCTCTTGCATAATATTCCTTGATGTATTGGGAGAATACAGTAGGAAATAGTAATTGTTACCTGCATCGAGAGAATTCTAGAACGGTAGTATCCTTTCAGAATAGAGATAAATTTGTGGTAAGAAGATTGATTTCCGCAATGACCAGAGAGGGATTACAGAATTCAAAGAGGGCACTGAGAGTGTAATTTCTGTCGAAGAATCAGTTCTAGTTTTAAAAATGCATCGGTGATACCAAATTTCTCAAGGACTCTACTGATTGGGATCGCCTTTAAAATGTTATCTAAACATGTAGTTGGCCGTAATAAATAATCACTAATGGTTCTCAGGCAATGAAATGACTGAAAAAATATTAGTGTATATAACGGTTTTCTTATGACAAGAAAAAATAAAAAGAGAAATTTAACAGAAATATCACACTTAAATCCAAGATTAGATTTTTTAAAAGCAACGATGAATATTCCTTTGCAAACTGTTAAAAATCACTAAAATCAGGCAAAAACAGCAGTTTTGGCTATGAATGGTCTTATTCAATTTTCTTTGCCAAAATTTAAGGTTTTAAAGTTGAGTTATAAGTTCCTGTGGCACGCAGTGCTTAATCACCAGGCCTTGCGAGGCATACTAAAAAACCTTGAGTTGATGGAAAAGGTAATAGAGACGGTAAGAAAAATAAAGGTCATATGTTCATAACAGGAGGAATGCAAATTCCACGATAATCTCTAAATGATACTTGACTATAATAAAGATGGTCTTCAAACACACTTGTTGTCAGAACTACAATATTAGTGGTTCCATAAGAGTATTAATAAAATTATAACTCTGCCCTCGTTACGACAGGAATGTTACCTTAAATTGACGACTTTGCCTATTGATAAAATCACATGTACGGTTAAATAAATAACCGATCTTTCATGAAAAATCATAAAATAATCATATCAATACATATCTTAAGGATAACAGGGATCTCAGTATAATAGGGCATATAAAATCCCATCTTGTAACTGTATTTTATCTATAATTACAGTATTCATTCTTCCCTCTCTCTTATCTTAAAGGTATAATGACGATTAATCCATTTCATCGCGAGGGTTTCCTAGGAATAACTTTTATTGAACAAAAGCATATAAGAAGACTCGCGCTCCGTACCCTACGCATGTCATCGGGGAAAAATGTTAATGACAGAACTTCAGTCGGACAAATTGTGTAATAAATCCATATTATACCCTGTAATATGTTAATCTTGATGCAGTATTTACCGAGCTACATTGATTGATTTCACGTCAAATTTGACAAATCCATACCATACAGATGGCAGTAGGGTGGAGTGGGTGGGAAGGGGTGCCCCCGAGATAGCAAATGGCATTCCCATCTGCCAAGTATCCAGTGAAGCAGCCGGAAGTGGAGTAAGGAGCGCGGAATGAGAGAAATCCGCACCTAATGGCGCTCGAGGAAGCCATCGGAACGAGATGGGGCCAGTTAAATGTAGCAGAGTAAGAGGAGCGACATTTTGAGTTTCACTCGGGTAACGCACGTTATCGCAAAAAGGCATGTTATTGAACAAGGATGTTGACCTCAAATTTAGACAGGCTCGTTATACTTATTTACGTCGGGGACCATATGATGCGCAAGTTTACTGCAAAAAGGTTTCGTGAGGTAATAGATAATCTATGAACATACCAGACCCAAATATGCAGGTGAATGACTGTAAATGTAATACTTCACTTCTACCTCACGTCATTCAATTCCAGAGCAGAAAAAGTAGAGGAACTAAGTTATTCCTGTTACACCTAGAAAAATAGACCATATTTCAATAATTTACTAGCCTTAACTAACTCTTTAATGCATTTGCATTCGTATTTTGCTTCAAACACGCTCTCAAATTCCTAAGTTATTTTTAAGGCTACTACTGTGATTAGTCTCTTTCAAAAGACTCCATTCTTATCCGCGGATTATGGGGCTAAAGTGGATACAGGGCTGTTTTTCCCTTGGAAAAAGCTCTCCGTTTTGAATGCCTGTGAATCAGACCTTGACTTATGCTTTACCTTAAGGTTTAAGGTAACCGTATAGTAAATATGGAATCCAGACACTGGCATAAAATGAGGCATCGAAACCATTACGAGACCTAATTTATGATATTCACCCGCGACGAGACGAAAAAAGAAGTATGTGTACTCGCGTAATTTTATATTTAACTACTGAGATGAGCTCACTTCTGTCTCGATGATCAACCCCTCCTTCGAATCGATCATAAAAGCCTTAGAGAGTAGAATTATTGGAGAACATGTCGGATTTCAATGAACAGTATCTGAAAATATAATCCATTGCCCTAAAAGCTAAACCTTAAGTCAACGACTAATTCACAGGCACTCCAAGCGAAGAGCCTTTTCCAAGTAGAAAAGCAGCCTTGTGTCCACTTAAGCCCTAGCATCTGCGGGTAAGGAAGGATCTATGATGACGACGGACGCACGTAGCTGCGGACGAAGTGCAAGTGACAGTTCGTAAAGTGAATCCCGCCAAGGGAGTGGGGCAGTGGACCAAATCGAGCTCGGAGTTGTTCGTCGAGGGGTCGGAGTGTGACGGTCAGGGGGAAAAAGTGGGTGGCTATCGGGTGCCGCGCTTGCAGGAAGTGAACAACAGGAGCGGATACCGCCTGAGTTTTCGGCAAATCCAAAGATGCAGGAAGGAGGAGGCACCGAGGCGGAGAAGGGTGTAGAAAGTTTCGAAAGGCGGACTGATGGATGCGATAAGCGAGGGACGAGGCGGCGGACGAAGGTGTGAGGAAGGCAAGAGGGGAGGGGGACCAGTAGGTCACTCTGTTTGCCAACTAGACGGTAGAAATGTTCGCCTTCCGGCGAGAAGCGACAGATCGATATATCGACGGCCCACACCCACGCCAGAAAAGTGGTAAGAGTCAGGAGCACAGAAAGGAGTTGGGAAAATGTTGAGAAGGGGGGAGGGAGGGGGAAACAGGCCTGTTTAGAAGTGGTCTTGTTTTGTACCGTCTTCCCCTTGGCTTTTTGCAGGAGATCCTAGCTTTTGGAGTCTCCGAGGGATTGTTTTGGGGCTTCGGAGGTGGAGAATCTTAGAATCGGATGCAAGCGATGGGCTGTTGCCCAGAGAAAGGAGGCAGGGGTCCGAGGGGTGGAACGGAGGGGCAAGAAGGATTGTGGGCAGGCGAGGGCGGACCGTCGTATGTGGGAGAGGGGATGTGATCGACCGAACTCCGCCGCAGTAGACGCGGGCCCACCATGCCTCTTCCGCACCCGCGTCCCCCAGGTTGGTGTGTTCGGGCCCGGTGATTGATCCGACTTGGTGGGTGGCCGGGCGCGCCTTTTGTGTGTCTGCACCCAGCCACCACCTCCTTTCAGCCCCCCACCAATGGATCCCTCCCCGTTTATTCCCTTTCAACTTCCTCAGAGCCATCGTAGGCTGCGGGCTAGCCACGTGGTTACTAAGGCCGTTGGAACTACGTGGTCTCCACTAGTATGAGTTTGACGCCATCAGTGAGAAAGTTTTCTGTTTTTATCTCCCTGCGAGTCAATGAAGAATATTAAAGACTCAAGTCCGCAACTGAGCTTTTGAGACCCCGAAAAATTACTCTCACTCTCCGTCTTTTATCCTTATAATATGGAAGATGTGGAATTTAGTGGCAGAACCAAGAAAATAAATTGAGAGCGGATCGTTATTTCAATCATTAACGATGATCAAAAGTATGTTTTGCGATTGTAGAAAAGATAATTTTATGGAATGAAAACTTTTACTCCATCGATTGCCAAGAAAAATTAGCGGTGAAAATAATTTTTCGTTTTCAGGGGGAATATGATTAGGAAGAGCACTAGCATACTTGAAAGAGGCTTCCATCAGAATAGAAAAATTATGGTTACTAAGTGGTTACTATGGTGAGTGACATAGTAATTATATATGTATCAATGACGAATTAATAAGAAATATAACTAACCGGTGAAAAGTATCTTGGAATTTAAAAAAATAATAACAGAACCACGAAACTTGGGCTCTGGTACTCCGTTGTTATGCAAGGTCGATTCGAGTAATAATGAGTTAGAGCAATTAAATTAATAGGAAAACTACTTTTGGGGCTTCAAAGAGTGGTTATTAATATGCATATACATTTAAAATTTCACTCCAGAAAATTAAGCGCATTGTAATCCATATGAGACAAATAAATGAATGACACAAATCACATCAATGAATCGTGAAATTGTGAAGTAAAGTTTCATGAACAAGAAAGACAGTAATAGGCACAGGTTTTTACAGTGAACATGTACTAAATTATAATGAAAAACCATCTACAGTTCAAGATACTGAAAATTGCTTGGAGGATAAATGGGGAACGCAGAAACCAAAGTAAATAGCGCAAAACGATTTTTCAGAAATTTTGGAGGAAATTCTGAAGCAGTATGCTGATACGAGAAACACAAAAGGCAACAAAATATAGATTCAAAAAGGAGTAATAGAGGCCACAAATATAGCTTCTGACAAGAAAATTCACTAAGAGGATACCATGTGTCACAGAGAAAATATAACTACATGGCAAGCAAATTTTTAGAATGAAGGCCAAGAATAGAAGAATTGAAGATAAGAGCACCCTAATATAATAAGTAACAATATGAGCCAGAAGGTAAGAGAAGTCATAAAATGCAACGAAAAGACTGACATCTTTGAAGAAAAGATGAAGTATTTGATGCATGAAAGATGGATGCAGCCAATAGGAAAGTGAGGAAATACTTTCAGGAGTCTGGGGCTAGATTCAATGACATTTAGTATGAGAAATGGGACTGCCTTATCAAAGACAATGATTGAGCTAAGGCGTAGATTTTCAGGGGAAGTTTATGCTAGAAGAGTTCTCTCCAACAAAATTTATTTCTGGGGAAATTATATAAAGGAGAACAATTAATAAGATTCTTTCATCAAAATTTAATGCATCAGTCAAATATCTAGGTTGGGTAACAGGTCCAGGAATTGATAGGTTAATTCTTAGCGAGTTAAAATGTATGTGATAAGACTTCAACCAAGATTAATAAAACACCTTGTGATTTATAGAACACATTTCCCGAAAAAACTGTGAGGCCTTTAGTCTTATTACACTAAAGAGGATCAAAGCGCGTAAAAAGAGTGGTCAGCTAAAGGATGGAGAGCAAACCAGAGGAAATCCATGTCTTCAGTTGGTTACATGAAAATAAGGGCACAATAGAAGCTATTTTGGCCCTCATTCTCGGCGCAGGGAACAGAAATGGATCATTTGGAATGAATTTACTTTAACAGGATGGATTGAATTGGAATGAAAATTTTTTTATTATAAAAAACAGGAATAACTACAATGCCAGTGAGGACACCTAAAGCCTTTATAGGAAAATGCGGTAGGGATAAAATGAAGACCTTCCGTTGAGAAAGCAAGAGTAGGGAAGGTGTGAGATACGGGTACGTACTTAGTCCCTTGATATTAATTAATGCATCGCGAAAGAAGTGCAAAAAGTCAAAGAAAAGGTTTAGACATGCACATAAACAGAGAAAGCGGCATCATGCTACTTTTTGACAAAGACAATACAAATATGTACGCTAAAATGTTTCGAAAATATACTCAAAATTGTTTTATCGTATTTATATTCTCCCGAGGGAAGAAGTGTTTAAATGCTTTAATTATATTTTCATTTTGCATTAACCTCCATAGCCCTCGACAGATTTCACCGAGTTTATTGAAATTGAATTGCAAGATACCACAAAGGATGAATAGATTTTGGACGAAATTGACTATCAATCACCTATTAACAGGCCACGGATTACTTACCATCAAGAACAGTCATCAACTAGATTAATATTAACCTAATATGTCTGAAGAATGACAGAATAACTTAAAAATTTCATTTAAAAACCTGAGGCCTATTTCATACAATATATCACTCGATCTGGAAGAATGAAATAAAGTTGTTTCAAAAGAGACTTAGGTTAAATTTTCGAATTTCAACGTGAAAGCTATGCAAAAATCATTCTCGTTTACCATAGGCTGTATTATTTCATTGGATTGGATTCAAAATCTGCTATTTCTCAACTGCTACTAAATTTAACATTATATTACGAGAAGGTATTTCTATTACCTAGGACAAGTTCCTCTACTTTTATCGTACATATAATTTCCATTGCCACCTATTTCTATTTAGCTTAACTTCGCCATTTTTGCTTTTTGATTTTTACAGAGATAATTTCATGCCACATGCAGTCATTTTTAATACTTCTACAACCTTCTCCCTTCCAATTGACCTATACTTCTCCATTATTAACATTGCCTATACCTAATTAGCCTTCCTTAAATTTTCTTTGAAGATACTCAAGAGTTAAATTTCACAATTAAACATCATTGCCTTGCGCACCAGTTTTTCGAAATCACAGCGAAGCTCATTATTTCAACTGGAAATCTGATTGTTTTTCAACTTTCCTACCATTTCAATTCCCATTTAAAAGTTTTCTTTTAAAGACTTACAACCAGGCATTAACTGCTAAGTGGTACGATAGGATGAAGTCTTCCAGGAAAATATTCCAAAAATGAGTGCAAGAGACAATATGTGAACCAAGAGAAAAACTTTGGTTTAACGTACGCAGTGATAAAACTGTTCAAGAAGTACTTCTCACCATATCCACTGCTCGTTACCTAGATTTCTTCCATCCAAAGTTAGGGTACGCGCATTCACCATCGTTGCACAATAGTAACTTAAGCATTTTAGACGAGTGCAAAGATATTATACTCCAATGCTCGTGATAAACCTGAGCGGGAAGATTAGAGTTAATTATTTAATTTAAATAAATAACTGGCCAAGAAAAACTGGCCCTGTCTTGTACCACTAACCATGCTGTAAGATAAAGAAGTTCCGGTAAGGTAGAGGAAGGGAGATAGATTTCTGATTTAAAGAGCACAAGTTTCAGAGAGAAAAGTATTCTGAATCTGTTAATAGAAAAGAAATTAAACACACATTTCCCGTACAGTGAATACAAAAGACTCTTCGCCCATATGGAGCGCTGGGGAAAGGCTATAGTTTAAGTGAAGGTGCCAGTTGAGAAAACCAATTAGGTATCAACTCTCATTCTTGCGGGTGGCAACAAAGTTCATGGATTGGTCCGTTGGCCAGTTATGCAAAAAGTACCGGGAAATCACCATAATAGCCATCCAGAAGATGTAGCTTTTCATTCATATCGGAAACAGTATTTCGCCTGGTAAAGTATTCCGGAAATAAAATAAATCCTCAATCTGATCTTTCATCTTAAAATGCTTTTCTGAGCTGCAGTCAACCTTTGTAATTCAATGTTTAATTATAATAATAAATTAACCAGTCACCCGACCTATCGCCCCCTTTATCACAGAGAACATAAATATCGTTTTTAATATTTGAATACTTACTGAAAAATAATGCTTTTGAAAAGTATTTTCTTCTGTATGAATTCTTCTAAGGATAATTTGACCAAGGTATTAAAAAGAGAAATCATGCAAATTTACTTTGAGTCTGAAAATAAATTAAAAATCTGAGGAAAGAGAGTAAAGAGAGAATTGCATGTTAAATTTTGCGTTTTCTCGTGGTCGCTCGAAAACCTCCTGTGCGCTAAAAACATTCTGTAACTGAGCTCACGTCTCTAGATATTCGTTTCCTCTTCCGTTCTCTTGATATTTGAAAACTAATGAATAAATTTTAAATCGAAATTTTACAACTCCTTTTCTTTTTATTTTTAAGGGTGTTTCAGAGAAAATTCAAACACGTTTGTTAGGCATAAAATAAAAATTCGATATCAAGTGTGAGGGAATTTTTAAAAGGATTTATGTGATTTGACTTCGTCAATGGAATTCCTCGATTTGATCCCAGTGGACTGTAATACATGAAAAAATAATGGCAATCCCGACCGTTCATTAATTGGCACCGGCTTTGCGAGGTGAGTAGCATAGTCCACGGGAGTTTCCGTTGGGTAAATGGATTAAATTAGAGCTGGAAAATAAACAAGGCTTGTACATAGGGAGGCATATATGTGCAAGTGTATATACCCCCGTCCTGTCCGCTTTAAAACCAGCTCTTTTTTTATCTCGCCCAGGCTAACAAGCAACCTCGGGATCGGCTCAGAGTGAGTTGTCAAGCGATTTTCTTTTGTGGCAGCTCACATTTGAACCCGGCAGAGCAGAACCATGAGTATTACGAGCAGGAGGAGAATTTTCTCCAAACTCTTCGACTCTCTCAATATTTTGTTGACCTTAAGGTCATTTCCTTTTTTGAGGGGATATTTCCGCTTAAGCAGTTAAAACGACGGACCTTTAAAAATCAAACGGACAAAGAATGCGCTCTTGAATAAACGAGCCTAAGTGAAAAGTGTCTCTGTAACAGGTTTAACAACAGTGTGTAGTTCAAACTCTAGAGCGTTGCTGTTAATCCCGCAACGCTACGAAGAAGTTTATTGAGTTCAAGGCTGGCTCCCTTTGCCTTTGAATAGGATCTACAATCGAAATACCCTGTGTCATTATAATACCGTATTTAACGAGTAACCAGCGCTTGCAGATTAAAATGCGTGATCGAAAAAACCTCCTACTTCAAAAAATTATTTGCAGAGGTTTAGTCTGTGGATAACGCAAATCACGCACCATATGATAAACTCTGCCCACACCAAGTACATAAACCACACAATATATGCCAATTATAAAAATTGGGCATTACTATCACAACATTTGTAAGAACTTTCGCTAAGCTCTCATAACAGCCTTTAGTAATGCAAAATAGCCACCATCATATCGTCTTCATATACTTCGACCTCGATTGGATATATACACATGAGTATAATTTTTAAATATTTTTCGTGCTATTTAGTTATCATTAAAAAATCATTTCGACTATTCCTTTCCATCGTCATAAAAAGGCTACAGTGATATTCAGTGGAATTAAATTTAGACAATGAGAATTTCTTTCCCATTCATACCCCCTTCCAAGAAAAGACAAGGAAAGCACAAATTGCGGGAAAAGTAATTGAAGTAGCTAATGCAGTCACATGAGGAACAAAAAACTCTAGCAAAAAATCTCTAGAAAATGACAAAACAAAGCCTTTTATAAATAGAGAGCCCACTTTTTCATTTGCAGCATTTCAAGTTCAATTTAAGTCCAAATCAACGTATAAGCACTCTTTCAATAATATTTTATGTTGTAATGTAATGACATTAAGCGACTGCCTGAATTAAATTCGTGAACTTCAAAATGTATATTTTACTTATGTTGACGAGGAAGGGAATTTGTCGTGCTTGTAAATTCCATTTTCTAAATGAAAAGTATGTAGATTGACATTCTGTAGACATGGAACAAAATTAAAGAGAAAAGGAAATGGCCTTATGTAGACTGAAAAAGGAGAATACAGGATTTAAAACAAGTAGTCTCTGGTAGGCTCTAAATTAGCCGGAAAGGATTTGCAAGGACGCGGACAGAGAATTAGAGGACGGGCTTTTAGGGGACGAACGAGGATTTTTCCATTTTTCTTTTACGCATGTACGCAAGAATTCTTGGAATTGACTGCATTTCACAACGCAATTTTCAATGAAAATTTGAACATACATCTAACTTTGTAATAATGTGCATTTTGTAAACCGGCCTTAAAAGCAGTTAATTGATCACTCTTGGACCATATGTCGGATGTATGTTACAAAACCATTAAAACATGTAATAGCACAAAATATTTTTATTCCTAAAAAAGGGAATAAAAATATTTATTGCCAGTATATAATTCTTTTAATGGTTTTGTATTCACAGCAGGTATCTAATTATATTCTTATCAGAAGCTCATTCTACTACCTCAACTCTAACTCAGTTTCTAAGCAGCACATCAGTTACTGTCACACCAGTACTCTAATTATTTATAACCAAACTCTATTTGCCTAATTATGCTGCAGAACGGAATTCATTCCGATTACCATGGACGCAAGGAACTTAAATTCACAATTGATATAGGAGGACTTGGAAACGGATGCAGTAAATCGAACCCCTTTTGCGGACCAAGTAGGTCAGAGACACTCTGTCAGCAGGCATAGCGGCACAAGCAAATCGTGAGAAATCCGTCTACTAGACCTGCATGGGGAGCGTCAAAAAGGAGACAGCCTAGATATTTGCAATAACACACAACGCTGTTTTCCAAATCCAGGGAGGGTGAAAAAATTCGTGAAAATCGTCGAGTGGGGGTGAGGGCGGAAGACCAGCTGTGTAATTCATAGGTTAGAGGGAAGGAGCGTGGGGCCCTCCATCCAACGAGGAAAGAACTCGTGAGAGAGGATTACACATTTAAGGCGGCGAGGAGCAAAGTAGGCTCACCCCCAAGGGGCAGATAAAAATTAAACAGAGGGTGAAGTGGAAAGGAAGGAAAGGAAGGGAAGCGGTGAGTGTGGAGGTCCGAGGTGACTGATGGAGTTGCTGGAGCAGTTGAGAGGAATGAGTCGAAAAGAGGCTGTCTCCAGACCTCCCCCTCCACGCACATTTAACAACGGCACTCTTCGGGAGGGGTTCGTGAGGTAAATAGAAGATATCACCTTCCATTTTCTTTCCCCAAGCATAGAATTAAATTGTGGGCTCTAGCCATTACCGCGGTAAGGGGAGGTAAGTTAGCTACCCTGTTGCAATTGTCTGCAGACCTGATGCCCGGATGAAGCAAATTTTCGAGAATGATAACAGGCGTTGAGGATAGGTAGGAAAGCGCATACGGCAATATCATCGTAATACTTGACAATTGGGCGTACAAGATTCATATGGAATAACTTAACCACTTTCATCGGGATAGTCTTCAAATTAACTTTATAAAATGCTGTTTTACGAGATCTCCACGAGCAAGGATTATTTTATTGGCATTTTTTTGTAATTTATGTTCTCGTCAAATTTCCTTTACAAAAATTTTTCCGTTAAGCTAAATGACACTTTTTTTTATTTTTTCCATTACAAAAATTTTGCCGTAAAGCTAAATGACACTTTTTTTATTTTTTTCCATTTGGGCACTAAAAAGGCATGATGCGAGAAAACAATAAGAGCAAAATTCAATTTTTAATTTACAGGTTCCAAATATAGGTCGAGAGTTGGTATGCGTAAAATGTTTACTATTAAAAATTCTTTAGAATATCCGCAATGATCCAGGTGAAATAAAAGTATCACTATCACAAAGTATCACAATTTCCGTTTTACAATTACATGACGGATTTGGCAGGAAAAGTTGTGATTTTGTGTTAAGTCTGATATTACATCCCTACCAGATGGCCCTACTTTGAAGCCGTTATTATGCTTTCATTAAACACTATTTTTCTACATATCCCTAATTAGATTCAAATATATCCTTTTTAGGAATGGACTCCGAAACTCAAATATCATCATTTACCTCGAGGGATAACAATAGATTGAAAATTATCGGAGGAGATTTCAACCTCGCCTATAAATTGGCTAACCTATGGTGCAGAAACTAGTTCAAAGAAGCGTGATAAAAGCCAGGCCTTAGTCAATACACTTTCAAACCACTGTATAACTTAAGTGGTTGACACATCTAGGAGAGGAAATAAATTACTAGACCTTTTCGCTATGAGTCACCCTGCAATGATTAAACACGTCGATGCCTTCGAAGGAATTTGTGACCGTGTAGAACTTTTACGACCTTGGAAACAATAAAAGAGTCCACTGTGAAACCTAAACGTGTTTACCTATTTGAACAATGCGATTCCATCAAATTTGGAGAGAGCCTAGAAGCTTTATAGCTACAAAAAGAGACGAGAGCATCGAAGTATCGTGAAGATATATTTTGGTAATTCTGCGTAAAGGAGTCGATAAACAAATTCCACACCAATACAAACGATAGAATAAAGATTCTTGTCGGTATAACCACGAAGAAAAGTTCAGGAGAAAGTGACAATAATACAACAAATATACAAATTCTATTAAGTCAGGCCACTCAACAACGGCACTTGCGGCGAGAGAAATTTATGTTGCTCTACTCTCAAAAAACGAATGAAATAATGTGAACTACGGTACAAAACTTCAAGAAAAATTAAAAAAAAAATTATTAGATGAACACCCCAAGTCATTCTGGTCTTACGTGAGAGGACTCCGGGGTGAATCTTTGACAGCAGAATCTTTATTGAATCAAAACAGAAAAGCAGTCTCCAACAGTACCGAAAAAGCAAACGTATTGAACGATATCTTTGATAGTGTACTCACATAGGAAAACGCAGATAATAATTCACATATTCCTAACGTTATGACCCAATGGCTGACATAATTATTCAATGTGATGTGGTACCTAAATAACTGCCTTCAATTAAAAATGATAAGTCCAGAAGGAATACCTGCACACGTGCTTAGAGAGTTAGCATTACAGACTACTCCATTCCTATATATCATATTTAGCAAGTTATTATCTGAAGGAAAGGTACCCCTGGACTGAAATATAGCCAACAACACATCAATATTTATAAAAGGAAGCAGAAATGACCCAGGAAATTACCCGCCTATATAGTAATATCATGACCTTCCTGGATAATCAACACTTCTTATATGGTAGTCAACACGACCTTCCAGAATAATAGATCCTGCGAAACACAGCTGGCGCTCTTTCTTTACGAAATCCTAAAATCAGGTGAATTGAAAAAAAAACAGGTTTTCGCGACATTCCTTGATTTCAAGAGGGCATACGACAAGGCTCCTTACAAAAAACTCATGTCCAAATTGCAATCGAGCGGAGTAAATGAAAAAATAGAGTGATACGAGAATTTCTCAGTGATCGCAAATAAAGAGTATTTACTGATGATATATGCTCTAAAATGGTTAGAGTCACATCCGATGTTCCACAAGGAAACGAGCGGACGTTACGGTCATATACTGGGAAATTAGCGAAGACGTGGACTCGGAATCAACGGTAAAACATGGTTCCAGAAGTGAGAGCTAGAACTTAACCTTAGTAAATGCACCACAAGGCACTCTTAACGGAAGTCATCACATGGGCCCCATGTCCATACTGTGGGCGGAGTAATCATTAAGTCCTCAGAAAGTGTCAAATACCTTGGAATTACTATAACTTCAGATGTATTGTGGAGAACATACTAACAAAAAATATGCAGCACAGCATTAAAAATACTAAGATTCATCAAGCGTATATTATGAAGGTCCTTAGATGAGAAAGTAAAAGATAGGTGCTACTTTGCTCTCGTAAAGCCACACCTCGAATACGCCGCGGGCATTTGGGACCCTTGAGAATAAAATATAAATAAATCAATAAAATACAAAGGAAAGCTCCGTGTTTCTTTATACTACTGGAAGCAAATATATAATGTTTCTCGGCTTTTGGAAGGATTAGATTGGGGGCCGATAGAGACTCGGAGGCTGCGCGCTAGAATTATTTTGATAAAGAAATACTGAATTGGTGTATTTCAGATCGACATAGAGAAAGTTATTCCAACGCCAAACTACATTTATAGATCCGACAGAAGTGATAAAATAAGAGAGATCTATTGACGATAGGTAAAATAATTCGTTCATTTCACTAGCAATAAGTGACCATAAATAAAAATGAGCTCCACTCAAAATACTACCATTGTATACTTCACAATTTAACCTCTCAAAACCTTTTCTTTTATACCTTTACACGGCTGATATCCTAACACCACCTGCCACGTGCCCATGCAGTGGTGCACCAGGTTGTACGTATATCTAGATGCGGAAAAATTGTTTTGGCCGGGAATACCTTGACAGCGTCATAACTGTAGAAGTAAATACGATTTGCGACAAATGAGTCACGATAGTTTAAACCACAATGTGCGTTCAGCGGGAAAGGAAGCGAATTTTGAACGCAGAGCGCACTATAACTAAACCAACAATAGCTAGCCTCAACATAGCATCACTTTACAATCTCATTTTATTTCCTCTTTATTTTCATCATAAACATAAATTAACTGTTTGCCTTCTTTAAAATCTTGAAATAGATCGTACTAAAATCAAATTTTAACAAAATTATCTTAAAATTCAAGAAAGTGCCCAACTTCTCCCTATGTTTCCTTTCTACTGAATTATACTTCAAGTGCAGCAATTTTATTAGCTTCCTTGTCAGGAAAAATTCAAGCATGTAGATGATGAATGAATCACAACGGCCATTAATATAGTAATGCTCCAAAACTTTCCTTCTAGCAGTGCATTTAACCACTGTCGAGAGCAAACTAGAAGCGTAATTATGATACTGTCTCAAGGTGCGTCATACATGATAATTATTCGAAATTACAGACATTTCGTGTATTACTTAGTGTAACTCTTAAATATTTTTAAAACAATTACTTACACCAAAGAAAACTACCTTCAATACTGCCCGAGGAATGAATAATTAAAGAATATATCAAAGCGAATGAGCTACTCCACAGCACGTTGCTGCAGTCGAGACGACTTGAGCTTATGAAAGAGAATGAGCAAAGAGAAATACTAGCTTGTTTTCTGTGCCACGGCTGTAGAGATGTGGAAAATTCATTTTTCAAACAGTCGTTGAAAACATTTCCAGTGTTACTCATTTCTGGACATACCTCGTGGTGCTTCTCAAAGTAACTTGATCGAATTTTGGTCACTTACTAACGTCATTCATATTACAATGTCAATGACTATGGTGTACAATAGGCAACGTAACCATGAAATAAGTTATAATCAAAGTAAAAGTTACCAAGACATTAAGATTTTTGTAGTGTTTTAAAGATTTCTGATACCTTGAGGATAATATTCTGTATGCTTAGAAGGAACAGGTATACGAAAATTAAAAAAAATTTTCTCGTGAAAAAGTCAGAGGTGTTATTTCAACTTTATTTAAATTTATATGACCACCATTTTGTTTCCAAATGATCCATACGCAATTGAGTTTTAAATGCCAACTAGCTCCAAGACCTTCTCATAAAATAGTACATCCCTTTTGTGCCTACTCGCAAATTCTAAGGATTTGTTACTGCCTGTGACTGAAGAAAGAAAATTAGTTATGCTGGTAACTTCCTCGAGCGTAGCTTCGCCTCCACGGGAGAAAAAATATCATAAACCTGGTCATTTATTTGATTGATTAAGATAACAAATAACGGACAACAAATTTGACGGAGGCTCTTTTAAAATGAGACTTGTAGCAAAATTATGCAGACTGTTGACTTGAAATTCGCCGAGAGACGTCAGCCGCAATTGTTGGGAGTTTCATATCATGTGAACCGACGGATTTTCCAGCCAGTGTGAGAAACAGCGCCCCATTTCTCCACAGAATCAAAGGGTGTACGCTAAAATTTCAATCTGTTATCGCGATAACTTCACACATTCCAGCAATTCTCCACCGCGTGACACGGTAGTGTTGAATAAATTGAAAGGACCTGATTCCAGCTCCCCTATTTTGGCCCAAGATGTGATAAATACGACTGAGCGCGTTACGAGGAAGGAGGATAAAATAGAGGAGAGGGTAAAGTAAACAAGCGTGCGGCTCTTATCGTGAAACACGAGGCAGACGGAAAATATCCCGCCCGCTACGGAGGCGCCCCAAATTTGTGGCGCAAAAAAAGGAGTAGGCGAGCGCAAAAGAGGGAGGCATTCGGCCCTAGCCGCGGTCGGACGGGAGTGAGACTACGAGTGGGTTTCCCCGCGATAGCGCTGCGGGCTAAGGATCAGGAAGAGGATTGCTACAACCACAGGGCGCGCGTTCCATTAGGAGAGAGGAGAGCCGTAGGACTGCGGGTTTTTAGAAAATACGGGCTTCCGGAAGAGGACAAACAAAAGACAATCCCGTGGATGGAGAGACCGAGTGACAACATATACCTCTCTCAGGGGGGGGACTCCCTTTTGCCTTTGTTATGCCTGGAGACGACAAGTTGACGCCTCACTTCGGATCCGAGACAGTTCATTTCATGGGATGGAGATAGTGGGGGCTGGGGGTTGCTCAGGGGGAGGTATAGTGGGAAGGTGGACTCGACTAGAGCCAAAGAGAGCCACGAAATAAGGGTGGGACAGTGCGAAGGCGGCCAAGGAAGATGTTGAAGGGACTGGGCAGAGTCAAAGGGCTGGGGTGAGGAGATTTTGGGTAGAGAAATTAAAGGGTGGGAGGGGTGTTCGGTAAGGTTGACAGTCGTGAAAGGAAGTGAGCAAGGATAGGGAGAGAGAGAGAGAGAGAGGGAAGAAGAGCGATCCAGCGTTTTACACCGCCTTTAATTAACTATTCACTCAAATTTATGAGACCGCCTCCCCATCCCGCTTCCTCGTCATTCCCGCCATCTCCTTCCCCCCTCAACCCCCCTCAACCACCTTTGAATTCAGATATCTTTGATCGCGAGCAAGTTCGGAGTTTTACTCACTTGTTCCTGTGCAAGGGATTGAGTCCAGGTTCACTCTCATTGTGCGTGGCCGTAAATCTGCCAAGATATCCACCATACCGGAGAAATATATGATGGAAATCAAAGGAAAGCACAGTTGTTTGGGTGGAAAGAGCATCACCTCATGCAGATAGCGCATAATGAATGTTCGTTTAATTAAAAACTTGGAAGGAACTTGTGGAAAAGACACTCTTGAAATGTACACCGTGTCTTAATTGGCTCAACTTCCCGGATTTTATTGGCTTCCACGGCATAATCTTCGTTGAAACTAAATATTGCTTTGAGCCCCTAGGGGTTAGACAACGTCACGGGTGTGGAGACGAGAACGGTAAAACTATGTGTTAAAAGTAAGCAAAGGAAGGTATGGTGGAGCCGATGCCTTATCGAACATTTCAAGTGATTATGTGTTTTTGCACTATGTTATTATTCTACGTTACGGTATATTAGGTCAGTTTTAGGCCTTCAGTAGGCAAATGGGTTTTTGCCATTCGTTTAGTTGGTTGGGCCACACTCGTGAACTAACTTCATTTTTTATTACTGGCTGAACTTTAAAGTAACTTTGTTTTTTTGTAAATTTTACTTTGTTTTTGTAAATTTTATTCAAACATTAAAGGATAACTTTTATGACTGACATAGTTATGTTTCTATTCACATTGAACTTATAATATTTATTGGTGAAACACAACGGTAAGTAATAGACATATGAAGAAATATATATTGTGAACGTTCATTCTCAAGTGCTCGATAGATGGCTGTCACTGAGAGGACCTTTGCATTCCTAAACCTTGTGAATAATATATAATAATCTTGTCTTTTTATCATCACTTTTGCCGCAGGCGCCATCTTTAGGAACCGCTATGATTAAACGGAGTTGGCTCAACAAAACAAAGAAGGTGGACATGCTCCCATTTGCACTAGGAGTAAACCAATCCCATTGCGTTTCACTTTTTGTGGTTTCCCATTACACGAGGATACCTTATGCCGAAAGCCTAAAACAACTTAAGCATATTATGCATCCGTCTTGAATGCAGTATGAACAATAACATAGAAAGTACTCAATAAATCATAAAAAATCAGTAAAGATACCACGGTGTGGTATTATTTATTTTGATTTATTTATTTCCACGGCCGAAAAACTTGCGCAACTGGCCCCTTACATCGGGTATATGAGAAATGAACAAACGCAAAAATTCACGTCCTGAGTAGTGAAATATCCACCCAGACGGGACTCAAGTACGCGGTACTTGGATAAGCAGGCGAGGACTTACCCCGTCGAAACCGTGGTCGACAACAGTTATTATTTGACACCATGTTTAGTACAGTGCAAACCCAAATCCTGCAGGTCATTTTATTCTGTCACAAAATGTAATAATTTCAAGTTTCATTCGATTACTACTCTCAAAATTTTGGAAGAATTGTGATGCATTATGTTGATAAAATTAAGAGATTTTTACCAGACTAACACAATTTTTTCTTAATTTTTCGTGATTATTCTCCAAAAATTTCCATCTAACTACACTTATTGTGCTTACCAATGTATAACCATTTCTTTTAGTGATTGTATACAGAGGTAGCATCTGTACAGCACAAATCACCGGGCATATTTTTAAAGTAGACGCTATAGTTACAAACAACAATATCCTCGACAGAATTACCATTTCGATAAGGTCGATTAAAATTCAATGATGTCCCATACCATGAAATCACTTTATTTTAACTCTTAAGACCAACATAAAGAAGAGTAAACATATCTATGCCTTAATTTCAATTCCATTAATGGATCTTCCATCCCAGGCTCGTTCAAACGGTGCTTGACTTTCTAGATAGAGATGTTAGCATTTACAACAACGCTTGCAATCATTCTCTCATCAAAAAAGTTGAAAATAATATAGCTCATTAAAATTCACGAACAATCCCATTTTTTCGACGGAAATGAGTGTAAAGGGTAGGTTTACCTTACATTAAAAGTTGGTCGGCATTCACAGCATTTGGTTTTTTTTCCAAACATTTCTTTCAGACTAATCTCATTAGTAGAGGTTATTAGCGCCAATGTCTTTATCCCTATAAAGGTGTTTTTATGTGGATATCTAACGTCCAAAGCATCAATTGAAATATGAACAGCGACTAATATGAGCCAAATATGTAGCTCAAAATACTTACACGAATAAATAGCCGAAGCATAGAAAATTGAAGACAACTTTTCGGAAAATCGATTTGGATTTAGGAAGAACAAAGGTACCAGGGAGGCCATACTCTGCCAAAGAGTAATGATAGAGTAAACAATATATGTGAACAAGTATATCACGACAATATATGTGAACAAGCAAGCATACATGTCGCATTCGTTGACCTGGAGTAAGAGTTCGACAATGTTGAGTGGAACCATATATTCCGGCCACTGGAAAAAATCGACATAAATTACAACGATAGAAGAATAATATACCAGCAATACCGGAAGCAAGTCATCACCATGCGACTGAGAGACGAGAGACGAATAGAAGCTAAAATTAACAAAGGAGTAAGACAAGAGTACAACCTCTCTCCATCACTGTTCAACGTGTACTTGGAGGGGATTACAAGAGAAGCAGAAGAAATTAGACTGAGTGGAATAAAGATAAACGAGGAAGAAATAAACATGCTCCGCTTTGCAGGTGATTTCGCAGTCCAAGATGGAAATCGCGTTGATCTCCAAAAGTGACTGATCGAAATTGGATCAAATTTTCCAAGTATACAACAAGAAAATAAATGAGACGAGTACTAAAGTCCAAGTATCCGGAAGAGAAAAGCTGAATGTAGAAGTCACTCTGAGAAGAGAGAAATCAGAGTAAGTAGATTCCATTACCTATCTTGGAAGTACAATCGAGAAGTACAATGGGCATCATACAGAGAATAACCCATGCTAAGGAGGCGCTCTTGGGCCAAGGACAATTTCTCTGCTCAAAGCAGAATGCACTACAAACCAGGAAACAATATGTGACTACGTGCATGTGGATCGTGGCACTCTATGTATTGGAAACATGGACCGTTGGAAAAGTAGACCAAAACGGCATAGAGGCCTTCAAAATCTGTATAAAGAGGAGAGTGCTGAAGACAAAATGAACGGACAAAATAAGAAATAATGATGTTTACAGAATGGTATACAAAGAAACAACCATATGAAACACAATAGAGTAAAGAACAACAAGATGGATGGGACACACACTGAGGCAAAATGGGTTTTTGAAGAACATGATTGAAAGTAAAACAGAGGAAAAAATCTCCAGAGGATGACCCAAGAATAAGTTCATGGCCAAATAAAGAGGAAATTACATACTAAGAGCTACCAGGAAGTAAGGGACCTTGCATTAGATAGGGAAGGGTGGATGGCTACAGTCAAACAACCTTAGAATTGAATGACCAATTAATTAGTGTAGTCCAACTGAAAATGTTGCTGAAAGAAAAAGGTTACATATTTAGCCCCGTGGGCCACAAGCGTGACCTGTAAACGCCATCCTGCTGCACACTGTCTACTCCTTATCCTGCAACAGCTAATTACTAATAACAGCCAATGAGGAGCTCAAGGCCACCATAAGGTGAAACTACTGAAAACTTCGCATATGTAGAGTCATCATATGAATAAGAGCACGCAAAAGGAAAACTGTGGCACATGAACCCACTCAAGGGGGTATTGTCTCAAAATCACAGACTAACACAACAAGTCATCAAAAGCCACTTAAGGCCAAATACGTCGAAGAGTTGGTGTGAATCTTCCTCGTAAGATGAGATGAAGGTTGCAACTGCTAGCGCGATCTCCTATGAATATATATGGAGAACTGCCACGGAGCAGAGAACATGAATTTCCCTCCCCTAGCAAGTCTCCCATCTCCTAGTACGTAAACGCGACATCATCGTAGCTGTGCTTTTCAGTAGTTAATCCCAATATATCAGGTAACAATATACAAGATTTATAAATCTCACATGTCAGAACCATTGACAAAGGCATATTTTCCCAGGAAATGTTCTTAATTCCCTCCTAGTCATGTGATTTTATCAGATTATCTGGTGCGACGTAATTTGTAGTGATGCGCAGTTTTGTTCTTATCTCGTAATCATTCCTTTTGTCCTTTCCTTATCTCGTAACCATTCCTTAATGATTGATTTATTTTCATCTTTTTATCTAGTTGCCACTTACATCTACATCAAAAGCACTTTTTTTCACTTCATCATGTAGGTAATGCACCATTTAGCCTGTATTAGCCTCAGTAATATGCCGGAAGCTTCTCTGCCATCGTGATAGCTTTTCCATTCCATAAATATCATTTCTCTCTAAGCATTAGTGCATAAGAAACCATAATAAATGTATTTTTACTCACGCTTTCATGCTTGTGACGCATCTATCGTCTTTTCTCTACCATGCTTAATGCAGGAAACACGGTTGAATCTGGTTTCCGGTAACGTCCATTTAAATATAATAGACAAATAATATTAAAATTGAAGCCGGCGCTCAGTATCAAGCCATTTGGCCTCGTACAATTTCGAACAGTTTTTATTTCTCTCTCCCATTAGTGTTGGCATTTTCAATGTCATACCTCTATAACTTGCAAAAGATACAGTGCCGAACGGAGAAATACGAAGGCTCGTTCTTTCCGCACAATATAAGCAACCATAATAAAATCTGTGCTCCACTAAATACACTTCCATAATACACGTGACCATTTCACCTCCCATAACCTTACATCTTCACACGGCTATAGACTAACACCCGCTGCCACACGCCCATGCGGTGGTTTACAGGGCAGTAAGTAGTTGTAGATGTAGAAACTCCAGGTGAAATGTAAATAGTATACTGTTTTAATGGCATGAAAGAAAAACTTTGGATTATTTTAATTCAACCAGATGTCTGCAGCAAATATCGTATTCCATTGAAGAGATGAATGATATGATTTGAGAACGATTGCATTTGAAATGATTTTAAAACTATTTTACTTATTTACCATACGTTCGATGTTAAACCGGCAAATTTAAACAAAGTTTAATAATATCATAACCATCCGCAGTTTAAACCGATGTATCTTTATTAATTTTTAGCAATAAACAGTGCATTAGCAAAGTTCTTGAAGAAAGAGTTATTGTAACTACGATTGCAAGCTTGCTATAATATGTTGTTACGGGTGGTCAGATTAAAATCCTGGATTAATAATATCGGACTACCATTTTGACTTAGTCATTAATATCTTGTATTTAAAATACCCATGCTGTGCTATTAGAAGAGTAAGAGCAAAGCAATGAGAGCCACCTAATCGCACAGCAGCAATGATGTAATCAACATTTCACCTATAACCTCTAAAACAGAGTCATGATGATCGCATTCAATTTTCTTGCATTTTGTATTTTCATCGCAGCATATTTTTCTTGTAGATGGGGTACCCTAGTACAACAAATTTGAGACTAAATTTTTCATTTATAATGTGAGCAGTTATTGGTTCATAAGATTCATTCACTATTGATGTCCACCCATTGGCGATAATGTCCACATTTTCACTTTGTTCTAAAACCTTTTTTACTCTTCCATCAATTTTAAATTTAAATTGGAAAAGCAGAGTTTCAGACAACCTTACGAGATGGAAGTAAATAATTAGGATTTTACACGCTGCGAAACTCTAGAAAAAAAATTTTCTATATATTTAACATGTTGTATGACGCCCAGATACTATCATTCCTGCTAATTTTCAAGTTTTTTCTCCATTGAAAGGCATATCGGTCAAAGTATATAACTTTTAAAATTCGTTTGGCATGGATATTTTGTTTTTTTTATGACAGTGCGCTGTTCTCATGCAGATTTAAGAAACCCCGCAGGATCGTTAACAACACTCTATATTGATTCCTGATACCTCGTAGTGAATACAGTCGATGGCCGTGGCTCAGGCGATAAATGAAGAGGCACTTCAACTCTTAAACACGTGATACAGGTTGGGTGCTTTCTTGCTTTCTTTAAATGAGCCGTAGCAAGGTCACGGTCAAACCACCTTTAAGAGATACATAGGCAGAACAGAATTTCCATTTTGCCTTCTCCTGTTCTGCTTCTTTAAATTCTTTCCATCTTCTCTTTCTTTCCATTTTTCTGAAGGATTTAACAGGTACGTATCAGTATCCAAGGATTTAAATGTTTAATATTAACTGTGATGAATACCAGACAAAACCAACGCAAGCATGGCGAGAACTCACTAATACGCACAACACTGCGAAGCGTGAGGAGATCCAGACTGGGCAAAGAAGAAGAAGCAACTCGCCTAATTGTAAGGGACGCAATCAGCAACAGCTTTTGTCAATTCTTAAATTCCTAGTCCGAGGAATGACTTTTCCCTTCCTATCGGACCTCTTCTGCCACGAAAGGCCACCCAGAGGCTCCATTGTGGGGCCGAACCATAACAGACTCAGCGCTTTGCTGGAAGTCGCGTTGCCTACGTGCTCCTCCCAAGAACACCATCTCGGCCATCTCCAACGCAGACGCCTTGCAGTGTGTTAGTTTGAGGGCAAAAACTTTCTTCAATATGATGTGTGATTCTAGGTGGTTGGTAAAAATTAAAGGGAAGGTACAAGAAAGTAGGGATAAAAGTGGCAAAGGTTGAATCGTCAATTAAAGCTTAGAATAAAGTTTGTGCAAATTTTGCAGAAACACCTACCTCAGCCATTTTGTTTTTTTTTCGACAATGCGCGCAACAAAACGTAATGGTTCCAAAGTTGAAGGTTTCACTTGGTAGAATGTCAGCATTGTAGAAAATCAAACTTTGTGTCATACACAGTATTGTTAAGAGCACTACCGGCTTCGGCAGTAACGCCATCATCGGGTACACCTGCGTGTTAATAATAAAATTGTGGAAGAAACTAAGTTTGATTTACCACAAAACGTAATTAGTATTTAGTATATTAAATAAAAGAACTTCTCCTCACAATAAATAGATCCTGTAGTTAGAGGCTGAAGACTCTTACTTAATATGTTTGATTCAACTTAAAGATGAGACATGTCAATGAGAAAACCTCAAATATTTGCTATTTAAATAAAATATTTTCTTACTCCCGGTAATTTCATGGTTAGTGCTTAAAAGTTATTTTTTACTCCTTTCTGAACTATTGGTAACTTAATCGAATTAATTACCAATTTTTAAGTTAGGATATATTTTAGCATTAAGCTAAAAAAATATTTGTTCTACTGTCAAACATTAACTTTTCAACATGTCGTCGTTCGATAAAAACATATTCATGTGACACACAAGGCATACCTCTTATTTCATCCCTGTCTTCCTGGTTCCGTCTTGTCTTCCTCGAGAATTACGTTTTCTCGTTGTTTGATTCATTTCAACTGTTTTATTTCCTCCATCCACTGATTCATTTCGTTTTTTTCGGTCCACGATTCCATAAGGTCGCTTGAGCCCATTCAGTGAGCCCACTTAGCTCTGATGTGGTCGAAGTCACATCTAGTGTTCCTCAGGGAAGTGTGATCGGCCCTCTTTTATTCATAATCTATATTAATGACCTAAGTTCTAGAGTTAGCAGTAAATTAAGGTTATTTGCAGACGATACAATTATCTACCGTGAAATGAACTAAAACGCGGACTTTGAAGCTCCGTCATCGGACCTTAACAACGTTCATTCGTGGTGCTAGGAGTGCGGGTTAAAATTAAATATCAGAAAATGCACCGCAGTCTACTTCATGGGAAAGACATCACAAAAATGTTATACCTATATTGTGGGTGGAGGAAACGTAATATCTTCAGAAACAGTAAAATATATTGGAATTACCTAAACAACTGATATATCGTGGGGATTACACATACAATTCATATGTGGCGCAGCATTAAAGAAACTAGGTTTTGTTAAACATATAACAGGAAGGTCCTCGGATGAGAAAGTCAAGGAGAGATGCTACTTTGCTCTGGTTAGGCCACACCTTGAATATGCCGCGAGTATTTGGGGCCCTGGTCAAATAGATTTAACCAAAACATACAAAAGAAAGCAGCGCGCTTCGTTAAAAACTGCTACGAGCGTACATATAGTGTCTTACAACTTCTAGGAGGATTAATACGTTTTAGCCCCTAGAGACTCGGAGGCTACACGCTAGGCTATGGTTGCTTGATAAACTTATAACTGATATTTTTCAGAGCGATATAGAGAATATTATCATGACTCCTCACTACATCTCTAGGTCTGACAGACGCGATAAAATAAGATAGACACACTGCCGAACAGATAGATTCAAGAACTCGTTCTTTCCGCGAACAATAAGTGATCACAGTTAAAATTAAGCTCACTGTATACACTCCCATAATTCATGTCACCATTTCATCTCCAAAAAACTTACACCCTTACACGGCTGGTGACCTAACACCCCCTGCCACACGCCCATGCGGCGGCTCGCGGGGTAAAATGTAGATGTAGTCCTTTCGTTCCTTTGGATCGATAAGATTATCAACAGCTGAATTTGTTCCATCTTATTGCTTCTGCGGATTTGTTCCAAAGAAAAGAGTCATTCGGAAAGGACACATCGCTACTAGGTTAGAAATGAGTGACTAGTGTCACAGTTCTAAACATTCTCCTGAGGATGCAGAGCAATAAAAAAAAACTCGGTTCCTCAAAAACCCTATCAAAAATTTAAAACCAGTATTTGGTGTACATTATATTAATTTTGTTTTCGTATAATATTTTGAATTGATACTATTATACGCTTAGCTAAAAACTTTTACTAAGGTTTGTGATGGATGTAAATATGATTTTGTAGCAGATGCTACGACATTTACAAGATTTTCACTAAGCACTAAAAATCGTCTTTCATATTATTCAAAAATGTTTTATTTATAAACTAAAATTATTCTTTAAATTAAAGTCCATAATGCATGCATGCATTCAGTTCTAAAAACTTATGCTATGTTTTTTTCTATTAACTGGATATTATTAATTTACTCTGTATACTGAGCCATCTTAGTTGTGGAATTCAAGAGATAGGTTGATCAATAAAATCATAATTATGTCATGTATAGTACTTTTTGTTCAATAGAAAATACAGTACTAAGATATCTATAAATGATATCTATGTTATCTTGGAATTGTTAATGATATCTTATTTTTTACCAGAATTCCTCTTTTAAACGAGTTTGATGAGTGACACTTTCCAATATAAATCATTAAAAATTGAAAGGGGTTCATAGATAAGATTTTACCAGCAATCTCCTTGCTAAATAGTTGCGGTTGATCGAG
Organism: Ceriagrion tenellum; assembly: GCA_963169105.1. Taxonomy (NCBI): domain Eukaryota; kingdom Metazoa; phylum Arthropoda; class Insecta; order Odonata; family Coenagrionidae; genus Ceriagrion; species Ceriagrion tenellum. Next base: position 131,250,580 of record OY720638.1, read on the forward strand.
TGTACAAGGAAATACATTGCGTTATGTAGAGATATTGTACTATGATAAGCTCCTTCATTCAAATTCTCTAGAATATTGCGTCATGTTAAACACTATGCGCATGATTAATTTCCTTCGACAACAAATGGCTACATAACTTCTACATACACTTTTTCAAAATCTTATAGGAAATTGGAGATAAATTCAGACTTATGAACGGGCTACAAGGACATAATTTTCGAACTATCAATTAATTTAAAAAAAATGTAAACTCATAGAGCTGAAATGAAATCGCGATGAGAGTTAACTATAACTATTTGAATGATTTCTGGTTATTGTAAAACACTGCACTAGAATGAGTTCTTTGCCAGACAGTATACTTAGCTCATGCAGACAAGCAAAAACATTCACTTGACTTACCATCTACTAGATACTTATATTGTAATGTGCATCAAAATGTGGAAGTTACAAAGTTTTATATATATTACAGTGTCATCCTTCCACCACGTCAAATTTTAAATTTTGTTTTTATGTTACATCCGTTCTCCGTTTTACCAAGAATAACACCCATATTTGGACTCATCATTTGCGAATGGAAGGATGAAAAAGGATAAAAGCATTTCCGTGTGACCAACAACATCGACAAAATGACAGATTAATGTGGAATAACATTCTGAAGGAAGTCCGTGCGGCAGAAGGAAAAAGATGATGATAAAACATTCACCATGGAAGATACCAATAAAACAATTCTGCTCCCTGAAAGCTCCCTAAAAAGTACAATGTAATTGATTTTTCTTTGAGGGATAAAATACGATGATCTATGCTATGCGCAAGTAGGTTAAAACAGTTACATGGACTACAAGTGTTCACGTTTAACCAATCGCCATCGTATGCCTTGATGGTCTAAGAATTTATGTTCAGGTAATCGTTCCAATTTAAGATGAGAAGGCGAATTGGGTCACTATCGTAATACTTTCGGGAAGTGATAGAAAAATTGACCCTTCTGACACATGGTGTATATTTTACGCCTGCTTGAGTGAGATGAGATGGAGGACTAAAGCAGAGGTTCATTTGTATAGTAATTCCTAAAAGTCAGTATTGGTTGGTGAAAAAGGGTGGGTAATACGCGGTTGGTACGAGAACAGAGATTTACTCCAAAGTTGAATTATCGTCAAGGAGAATAAAGATCTGGAAGTACGTGATAGATATTTTTTTTGCTTTCTTGCTTAGCATGTAAATCAGTCCTTTTGTCACTGGACACTGCATATGCATTAACCATCTAGTTTGACAACTAAGCATTTCTTTAAAAAAAAAAACTCGAATGGTTGGCTAAGAAACATTTTTTGGGATAACCACTACCCAGCAACAAGAGAAGTTAATCCTTAAAAATAGGTATTTTTGAAAGACTTTGGTGAATGCGATTTGAAAACAAATTTAAATATAACTAAAATTATTAGATTACTTTATAACCGATTTTATTTGTGCCTTAACATTTTATAAATATATTTGCACACGGCTCAAGTGAGGAGACATAAAATTTCCATTATTTTTTATACTCTTTGAAAAAATGTTAGACGTACGGAGACAGTAGTTAGATTGACCCCTATCGTCTCATTTTAAGTTCTGGAGGGTGAAGCCATTTGCTTGATTTTGTCTGAAATAATACATTCACTTATCCTTTTCATAATTATTTATTTATGGCATGAAATGAGATATTTATCTATTTTTGATATGTAAATCTTAATAGTTCATTAGAATGAAATGTTTTCATAAACATATATAAATGAATATATCGCAACGACAGATGATTTCCCTCACATATTTTTAATTTATCACTCAAGGCATGTGATAGGATTTGGGTCATTTTACATGTTTGGGAAAGAGAGCAAATGCATTTTTCATTTTAAACTGCACAGAAAAACTCCAATGACAGTTTTGCAAATTATGCTGGATAATATAGCGGCTTACTTGATTTCATAGGATGTGTTTTGGATTATTTAGAAACACATTTCCAGAAACAACAATCTTAAATGATACTACTGAGAATCTCATAGTATTTAAAGTTTTGATGAAAAAAAATTTTGCTGACTCACCATTATTTTACTTTGCTTCTATTTGTAGAAAGTTATGCTCAACGGTATGTGGCGAGATGTTGTGGAACATAATTTCAGAAAAATGAAAAGAATTATTGCAATGTCCACATTGTTTTTTATTCGTACTATGCATTTCAACTATTATATCGTCATCATCATTTTTCTGTAGATAGTTGATTAAAAACGCCAAGAAAGGTATCCATAAATAGCATTAAGTTTACCATTGCTGGTAAAAAAAACCTCTGATTATCCTCTTAAAAATTACCTCTGCTTATAAGTTGATTTAACTAAAAGTCGCTTAGCATATCTGAACAAATGCTTGATACTTTTACATGTCATCTCTTATTTGCATCCCAGATAAGTAAAGTCGGTTTAAAGACTCCATCTGTTAGCCCATAGAAGAGAAGAGAATCACCATCCCTTAAAAATGGTTTATTTCGAATTGTTCATCACTTTTCAAAATCATCGGTTTCTGATTTTCTAATAAAGGCCCAGGAGCTAACTACATATTAGAAAATTACGGATATCTCAATTCCTTAAAATTTAGTAACATTATATCATAACATAACTTTCAAAACTTAACCTATTCCGACAAAAGTACCTAAAAAGTTCATTGGAGATTAATTATTACTAAACTCACCACCTCACGCTACATTCTATTTCATATTTAATATGCATACGTCGATACCTCTTGGTTATGAATCATTAAACAACGATATCTTTCCATGGAAAGTCTCCCTGCCTTAGAATTAATCTTGAGGGAACACAACTTCTAAACATTTGATTATGTGTTCATTTAACGCGGTTTCATTGCATGACCCTGAAGCTAAAGTTGATTCTAGACTAGAAATAAGGCATACATACAAACGCTGTATACCATCACTCAATACAAAGAGACTGCATCGAATTGATCGGGAACAAAAATAGACGGATTGTCAACCCCAACCACTTGAGCTAAACTAAATATAAAACTTCGCATTTTCTTGATAACATAACGAAAATAATTATATATTATGTCCGTTCAAAAGTGCCTTGACTAACGGTTTCTTGGGACTTAAAAAACGGTGTGTTCTTTTAATGCGATTTTTGATGCTTGTCCGCCAAACTAATTGTTAGATTCGAAATAAAGCTAAGGGTACTATAAATTAGAGCAAATGTCAAACATTCAACACTAACACAACATCCGTATTGGCGCTTGTTAATTAAGTGTAGGTAATCTTAGTCCATTTAAAAAAAGAAACAACTTGAATAAAGGAAGTAATATAAAAAACTACTAAGGTTTCTCTATGGTTAAGAAGAAAAAATGATCCATTAATGCCTCAAAATATGCACAAAACCTCAAAATGACGAGATAACTTTTTAAATAAATATGAGAAATTGTAAGGACGGAGGCGTGAGTAGGGACGGCGAGATGGGCGGAAGGGAGGAGGAGGGTAGCATGGTAGGGAGAGAGAGAAACAGGGAGAAGCGTCTAAGCAAATCAAAACAAAATATTTGCAATGCAAATTGAATCGAGTGCTGGAGATAAGTGGCAGGGGACGTATGAATGAATCATTTCGCGGGAGCAGAGGACAGATCGGGGGAGTGGGAGGAGTTAAGAGCCTGTACAGGGGGGATGAAGTCGTGTGAGGGGATAGGAGGGAGTTGTGGGTGGCAACGCTGGGGACGAACGGTGGAAGGGCTATGGCAGGGGCTGGCTTGTTTGCCCCTTTCTCTCTGTCGGCTCTCGCTCAGGCTTATCGGGACCGTTGGAACAGAAAATCCAGCCACTGAACCGTGACGAGCTAAACACGTTGAGCCGCAAATCCATTATTCAAGAAGTGAGGAAATGAGAAGAGGCTTATTTAGACACTTTCGTTCGAGTATTCACATACTGGCTAGCACTTGGGCGCTTTAGCTGAGATCAGGACACGCGAATCCGATGCAGCAGGCTATCAACGATGGCGGTACAAAATTACTGAGACGAATTTTTCGCATTGTTGTGATAAAATTCCACTCGCTCAACAGTCACGTTGATAGCCAGAAAACGAAATATTGTCAATAGTTTAAACCCAAGTCTAATTAATATTAGGAATGAAAAATGCCCATCAAAGGTATGTTCAGAGATATAAGTTCTCTAGACTGTAATAGTCAACCCAGTGGTTACAGCAATTGTTAGATATATACATGTGAATAAAAGATTTTAAATATATTTTAATAATAGAATTCTTGTTAAATATTTCAATTGCATGGATTCCGAGGGACTCATTATTAATGCGCCAAAACATACCAATGTCTGGGCTTATTACAGAATGCTATGGAAAGATATATGTCTTTTATGAATTGATCGCCAATTATTAGATTAGAACCCCCCAGTGGCTCGCCAACTCCAAGTTACATCATCATTAAAAAGGAAACCTTACTTATATTCTGATTAAAGAATATGAGGCTGACGCGTGGTTTGATAAACTAGACTTTTGTTTTATATTTAAAACAATCCTAATCTTGAGTGATAATATGTCGGCCGTTCCTTCGGGGTTCTCGGAGTTCTAGGGCTAGACCCCTTAAGCGTGGTCTCCAACGATAGTATATCAGTTGCCATTTCCTAGAGGTTTTAAAAAAGGTTGGCGCAAGATCTGGACTTAAACATTATTGTCGATGAAATTCGATGATGAGATTAGGAGAATGGGGAGTAATTCATATTCTAAATGATAGTGACAAAGAGTTACCTGTGGCTTATTTAAAATCATTAACGGGAGTAAGTGAAGGAAAATGTTTCACAAAAATATCTTTAAAAAACCGGCCCTTGGGGGTAGTTCTGTGCCCTGGAACTATGCCCTGGCTAATACGCGTTACCTTTACTAATGGTTACAAGATAGCAAGGCGTTAAACACAGATCATACGCCGGCCACGGAATTCACTTTCATAATACGCCGGATTTAAAAATCAAGTACATGGTTCATATCCTCATTTTTATAATACTAGCGGAAGGTACCCATTGAAATCCAATGGGTGTAAAAAACGTTGAATTTATTTTATAATAAAACCACAAAACCTTAAGAATACTGCCGGCGGTGTCATTTGAGGAGTTCGTAACCTATCTTGTACATTTTGTTCGTTGTAGTACATACACTGACATTTTTTCCAAGTCCACGTAGAGGTGAGTAATTGTTGATCCTCTTTTATTCACGGGAAACCCAAAAATGGGCCACGCAGACTCATTATAACTTAAATAGTACCCAGGTTGATAGATGACCACTCGTCCCTCCATTTCTCTTGAACCGTCTTCCGAGTGAATTAAAAGCTTGATCGCTTCCCTTGTGTACATCTTTGCATTCAATGACTTAATTTGCATTCAATGACTTAATTGAGTTCCCCTATTCAACGTTGATATGTACATAGAGTGTCTTAATTGGAATCGGCGAGTAGGGTACGATCCAGCGGTTGAAAACATCAAAAGGAGCATTTGAAGCAGTAGCAATGTTTATTTGTGGCATAAATCCTCCGTCTTCCAGACTGCGCCTACGGTGTAAATGGAAACCATAATCATTGGTTTTGATTACTAAATCAAAAATCTATGGTGATTCTTAGTGCAATTACCGATTTTAATTCACGGATATCCTTCATTGAACAGATATTCTCGTTACTATTTCGGGTAAGTAGCATGATGTTACGTCATCATAATTTCCACCATCTTAAAACAAATAGAAGTTTTAAAACAGATGGGTCTACATTTGAACCAGATTTACAGCTGATTACCCGTCCTTAGGTTGGGTTAGGATGACATTTGTGCGGTTCTTTGCGTAACCCGAGACACACCACGGGGAGGTGACCGACTTAGTATCCCACTTTCCTTGATATATCATTTTTTATATTTCTGCTTTTTACATTATTTTTTGTTTAATGTTTGTAAACACTGATCATCATAAAATTATCTGTATCAAGTCATTATAAAATAGACTTATACACTATATGTACAGATTTTCCTCCAGGAGTGTTGATAAAGAAGTGGTTGCCGCTCAAAACGCGGAAGCAAGCCACGTAAAGTTGCCCATGCGTGAAACAGTGACTTTTCAAATGAAGGCCATCCTTTTGAAGAGTTTGCCGAAGTAAAATACTTATTGTCATAGAAATCAGATATGTCAAGCCCGGAAACCGGGGAAACGACGCTGGTAAGTGTGTCTTGCAGCATCCTGCTCCATTCGCGCCTGTCGCTCTATAGGGGTTTCATTAGATCGCTGGTGAGCATGTCTTTCGGCATCCATGTCTAATCTTTGTCTTTTCTCTCGCGAAGGCTCATTTTCTCGCAAAGAAGACATTCTTCTTGCTTTAGAAGATTTTTCCGGAAAGTTACTCTTTTATCTATTAGGCAAGTTGACTGATATATTTTTAAGTCCCAGTAGAGAAAACACAGCGGAGAGTGAGAGTCTTGAATAGGCACCTCAATGATTGAGTGAATATAAGTTAGCCGCACTTTAAAAATTTTAAACATATATAAATAACTCGTGCCGTTTATTATGGGGGAATTGGTCTAAAAAACAGTTCGAAATCGAAATGAGAGGCAGACAGTTCCACTACTTGTTATAAATCTGAATACTGTACGATAATTAATAACGCTGCATTTTTTGTAGCTATAGAGGCATTATTACCATTAATATTCGCTGCACGTAAGTATCTTGCATATTTTATCACGTCCTTAGTCTATTTAATTCCTTTATGTGTATCGTTTACTACGTAAGTGTTCTCTCATATACATGCAGGGAGAGCTACTCTATGAGAGCTACTTTAAGAGAGCTCTATTAGAGCTCCTTTGAAAATAGACATTGAAGAGTATACTTTTAGTAAACATGCAATGAATTTATCGATTACCCCCCGAAGCTATCTATTATGGGGCCCTTGAGACTCTGGGCTCCTCTCATACAGATTTTCTTTCTACACGCTCTCATGGGCCTGCTGAAAAACGTGATATTTTAATGCAAGAGGCGTGAGTAACCTTTGAAAATCAAACCACTGTTTGCCAAGGAAATTTGCTATCGTTGATTTTAGAGAAAAATGTGAGACTTCGTCAGCAAAAAAATTATTTTTCAGACAAGTACGAAGCAAAAAAGAAAATCGATTGAAAGAATTAAAAACTTCATTTATTCATCCATCTTACTAAAAAAAATTCAGCTCTCTATCTCGAGTGAAAGCACTTTTAAAAAGCTAAAAATGAAACCACTACTCAGAACCCAATTTTTAATATGGTACACCAGGAGGACCTTTTGGGGGCGTCAGGAGGCCCCGATGGTTTTTTTAAAATGGCCTATTTTACTACTAAATATATTTATATCTACATCCTAAATTTCAGCTCAATCGGCCCAGTAGTTTTTGCGTGATAGAGAAACATACAGACAGACACCATTACATTTTTATATTTTAGTAAGGATTACGCGTATTACACATTCCGGTTGTGGTAGTGTTGAATTAATTTCGTTTATATCTTATTTCTAAACACAAACAATGTATAATTTAAAATAAAGTTACGGCAGTTATAAAAACTAGTACATGGAGTTGTTTTGGGTTAAGTCACCGAAGTTTTTAATCATTTAAGGAAAGCATTACCTTTTATCTAAGGTAATAGTATATAAGCATCATGAGATCAGCATTCCCTAAATGGAGCCACATTTTACCTTACTAACTCATTCACATCCTGGAGGGTAATCTCAGGTGGCACTCAGGCATGATTCTCGACATCAATCATCAAAGTATATTTCAATTGACTTCAGGTTGGTTTTGAGGAAGGAAAATGCTTAATTTCCACAACACATCAATTCATGATGGACGCTGTTTTAGGTCATGTAGTCAATTCTATCTACAATACGCTAGAACTAAACCAGAGCTATTCTGAAGGACATTTTTGCCACTTGCTAATACTGACCTGAGAGAGTTTTGCGCACAACTCGGACATATTCATGAAATGAATCTTTGAGTCACGCACCCGGAACCATTAGTGAGGTCAAGCAAGTAATTGGCACGGTATACAACTTCGCCGTCGAGAAAAAGCATAAAAACCAAATAAATGAACGGAAGCCGTAAAAATATTTTGCAAATTGCCCTCTGTGAAGGCCTGACGTAAATAAATTAATAAAATCTCACGGGTCGCAAAGCCCTCTCAATCATTTCACGCAGCTCAGTCGAGAGCGAGTCAATGGCAGGGGTTGCCTCGTTTCCAGCGCACGTCCGTCAATTCCGCGTCGATATGCCCGGAGATTTTTCCGAGCAACGTGGGAGGTAAGGGAAAATGTATGAATACATACATAGGGATAAGTGGTGAATAAAAATGAGCGCATTTACACGCATGCATTATCTCGCACACCAACATACCCCATACGACGTATTGTTCACATATTACTCTATGACTCGTCGTTAGTGCGTGTAGAAGGAGATAGTGATTTTAGGACACCAGAGTTTAGAGCAAAACATGGCGCAGAGGAGAGGTAGAGGGAAAGGAAGAAAGTGTTTGGAAATGCAAAGAGTACACGGAACCGAGGATAAAAAATTCCAGTCGGAAATATTCGCGCACATTTTACGCTGTATTCTGCCTTTCATGCTACAACTTACCACGGAAATTTGCAATTACGCGTAAGCTAACGAAATTATGCACTAGTTGTAAATTTAATCTCCATAAAATAGTTTCATATCCTTTAACACAAAATGCCAACTACATTTGAGCAATTAAGAAAACCCTCGTTGAATGGACAATTTGTATTAAGAAAAATTCAAAACAAGAAATACCATGATAATAATCCCAATGAGCAACACTATCCCCTGCTACTACTCCCATTTTATTTCACGTATTTTTTACGCATTTCCTCATATTTTTCAATATTCTTCTTTTTATCAGGTTGACAGACAGAATTTTGGATATCATTTTGATCATATTTCGGCTAATATTTCTCTTATTTTACCCATTATATTAAGTCTCATAAGATATTAGGGAGTTAAAATTATATTTTCTCCATCATTATGATTCATATGCATAATACACTTTTCAAGTGTTTTAACCTTATCCCTTAGTCTCAGAGACAGCAGCGGCTCCCAAACATTCCCCCCGTCAGCTGTATGTTTGTTCGAAGTATGTTTTTAACAGAGCATAATAATAAAAAACAATTTGTTCCTCATTTTATGGTCTTTAATACTTAATCCAATGAGCTGGAGCTATCCTTGTGACTATATCCACGTATTACTTGTCAGCTTCATCCCAACTCTACGGCTGAGCCCGAGAAGTCAGGTTTCACGGACGGAAAACGGTTTTTTTCTTTTATGGATATCCTCCTAAAACATTTGTATCAATAAATATTTCAATGTTCTCTCTTTATTAAAGGACATCATTTAATATTTAAAAGGGCACCATTGCATAGCTTGTGAATTAATAAGTGAAAATAAGCTAAGCATAATCAATTCCCTCATTGGAGCCCTGGAATATGCGTTTTATACGTAATAGCAGTTATTTAGCAATAAAATAAAAAAAATTTAAGCCAATAGTTCTTCATTGTATTGTTTGAAATACTTATTTCAATTAGCTGGAGCTAACCATGTAAGCACGTATTACATGTCTGCTATATGCTAGCTCCAGGGCGGAGTCCACGAAGACGGGCGTGAGAAATATACAAATGTTTAAAAAAATATTTAAAGCTTGTTTATGAATTACCTTGAAATCTTTTCATAAAAATTAGTTCTGTTTGAGAATTTTATGAGGAAAAGGGTTTTTCGTATCTGAGATGGAATACTTGAAAAAATTTAAATCAAATTTTTTAACATTAAAAGTAAACAAACTAGAAAAATTTAATAAAATCAAATTTTAAGTGTATATTTATATTTGCAAAAGAATAAGATTTTAAATGCGGTATATATCAATTCTCTATAATGAGTGGAAGCCCAGATATAAGTATAAACATGATTCAAGGCACGAATGTTTTGCAAAAACATGAAAAAATTTAAATACGCATAGATCATGAGAAAAACAACCATGGTCCATGAATGAATTGCAATTCGTAAGGGACTTTTACCGTGGCCGACTATTTACTTGGTAGGTTTGTCGTGATACTATTCCGAAGTATTACCTAAATATTAATCATATAACCACATTCTACATTGAAATAGAATAACGCACATCGTAAATAATTACGCTCAGTGGTGTCAACATTCAATACTTAGTTATCATTACACGTTTGGGTAAATTAGCTTCGGGATAAAGAGTATATGATTGGTAATTTCGAAATAAGACTATAAAAGTGCACTCACTTAGTATATTGGTTGACACATATTTGAGTCTAAAGATAGCACTAAGACATTTTTGGCAGAGTAATATTTGAAGCTAACATCTCGTAATAACCCAATATTATTCAGACATTCTAAATTTTAGGCGGATTTATGAGTCATTTCTTTGTGACGTAAAATGTTGACGAGCGCCGTGATACTAAAATCTTTGCTATATCATCGATGAACGGTTTTGCTATGCATTGTTAGCTTAACAACAGCCAAAAAAACAAAACAAAATTTAGCTTTTTCCGGTAATGAGCGGTGATAAAATCAAGTTTCTTGAGGAGAGCTCTCTAACTTTTCAAGTTCAATGTAGTCAGAGATTCTATAAGCTAACACAGTGTGTCGATATGTTCTTATGATTTAAATGACTTAATGAAAACTACGAACTTAAAAAGGCGATTGTGTTTGCTTAAGCGTAGATAAGGGTAAAGAATGGGGTTTTTCTGATCATGGGATTGTATGACTAATGTATGATTAACTATGAGGATACTGGGGTGGAGCAAATTTGGATAAGGAAAAATTTATATTATTTTCCACCAACACCAGATATGTACTAATGGTTCATCACATGGCTCGTATTGTTAGAAACTTAAGAAATATAACTTCTTGAGAATACCCAGAGTTTCATCTTAAGACAATAGATTTTTAATCTAATCCATGAGATTAGTGTAGGCCCAATGTGAAAAGTAAATCGACACTACCAAGACAGTTCCATGAAACATCAGGATAAGTAAAAAATGTCCACCGGATCTCCAAGATATTACCGCCACAAACAAGTAATTTCGGTCTGATTTGTGTGCTGGAATTGGCGTCAATTTGATCTCCTATGCAATTTAATCCACAGCTAAAATTATTTGAAACCACGACGTCCATCAATCTTACGAAGTATTTGAATTGAGGCATTGCTTGCAGATGAGGGGTGGAGTGGAAGGATACACAAATTAATTTCTGTACGAGACTCGGATCTCCCACATCTCATGGGTATTAAGTTACATGAAACAAACAAAGCACGAGAAAGACCTCATCGCAGTGGTACTCCGGCAAAAGTATCAAATATCTCTAATAATAAAAACACTAGCTCTCATAAAGGAGTCCCTCTGTCATTGACCACATAATATGTACTCTCTGGCCGCTAACTTTCCTAGTTCTCATCTTGAAATGTTGAAAACTTAAGAAATATAAATGACTTGAGAATCCTTATAGTCTCTCTTGACGACAGTAGGTTTTTTAACCTAATCCATGTCACTTAGACATCCTCATGGTCTTCGTGTTCTGGTAGGCATATTGAGATTTTGCTTCATCTCTGAGGACGTAGATGAGGGCGTGATACAAGATCAATGAGTGGGTTGTGAATGATAAATCCTTTAAGATATAACAGATGACCAAGAGGCTCAAAAGATGACCCTAAGTTCAGAAAGGCACATCAGCCGGTTTCCGGCGGGACGGGAAGGAAGTATTACAAATGACCCGGGGTATTTTGGTACGTTCAAGAAAGAGAGCCGAACGGGCATTTAAATTACGGTTCAGCTTGTCTATAGCCATGCTATTAGCCCTACGTGAATTCATAGTTAAAACACTTTCATGATCTTCGGTTCAACAATGGGCGATTTTTCCGTATTTTGAGCATAATTCTAAACTTCTATATACAATGTTAGGCATACCAGACTGATAATTATTTGCAGAAATCTATTCGCAACGACTGACTGACGAGCTCTCTTTTCCGACGCTTAAGCCTTACGACGTTGAGGCAGTACTGGAAAATAAATTAAGTGAACTGTTAAAATGTTTAGTAGAGGCATTTTTTGCAGAGTAAACATGCGTTTCTTTTTCTCTATTGACATTTTCATGTGTCTTTTGATTTCATGAGTGTCATCTGCCATTTTTTCTTTATGCCTTGTGCACTGTCATGTCACCGAATAGAGTCGTACTTTATGCATCTTACAGTATTACAATCATATTTCCACTTCGTATATTGATATTTGAATACACGTGAGTAAATCACGTTCTTAGGTCATATCTCGAGAACGTAAATCTTCCTGCCATTTTCTAATAAAAAATTTATATTTTTGACTTGATTTGGCATTTTATTATAGAAAAGATGCGATTATTGCTCCTCTCCATGGTAGTATATGTAGTCTTTCATGTGATTGATACAGCCCTCAATCTCTAATTTATAAAAGTGATGGAAGCTTCATTCAAAACATAGCATTCTCGTGGTGTACCTTTAAAGCTTCGCAACAATTCTCTTGGTGTATTTTCCTTAACGATGATTCCCTCTAATTTTTTAGCACGTGTGGCATATGGACCCACGCCATATGAAGTATTGTACTTCTTTCGCAATACAAATGTCAAAACAGCCATTCTGCCCTGGATATCTAATATCGTATTCAAGTTTTCAAGAATGCCTATGTATTTTCCTCCTTCTTTTAACATTCTTCATCACTTTTTCAATTCTATGTCACTTAAATCCCGAATCGTCTTCAACATCTCCTTTGTTGGCAAATATCCTCGCACTGAACGTAAGTACTTTCATGCTGTTATTATCATACCCTTCGTTATTCCTCCTTGTACTCTTCATAATTCCTTACTCCCATCTTTGCAACTACCATGTGAAGCCAAAGAGATGCAGACAAAAAAATATGTACAATCCGAAGATTCTTGCACTATTGTGCGGTACTTACGCATGATACAGACATGAAAAACTTTGTAACTATCCCCAATAGTGGTAGTAAAATATATATTGTGGATGATTGCAAAGCTTTTCATTTCTGCATCAAACAAAAAATATACGTGAACGAAAAAGAGAAACACTTACTAGGAAGCTCCTGAATATTTCGGCGTGGCGGGCCCCTTATTCGCAAGGAAGTAGAAGAATAAGAAGGTAGGGAGGACTGAGGTGGATGGAGAAAAAAAGGTGAGTATTGCAGTGTACAGTTACTAATTTGAGAGAATTCTACAAAACAAAACTGACTATTTGATTTAATCAAAACCCTTACCCTACACATAATGAAGCGGCAGGCATACCAGTTTAATCGCAACCACAAAATCGTGCATCATCCATTGACACATTTATAACAATGTTTAGTAGTATTAGACTTATTCATTCTAATTATTTCATTACCATTGCGAACTATGTAGAAGTTGATAGGCCATATCCATAAATTGATCCATTAATCCGTCATACTACATATAAGACTAATTGAACATTAATAACAAAAATGGTTCCGCTATTCTTTAAGAGCTCTCGCGGCGCTATTCTTTATGCGCTCGCGAGGCCATACTTCTTCGTAAAACATTTAATATGTAATTTTTATATAATTTTATATAGAGCCGAATTAGTTCCATTACCACATTTACAAGGAATTCATAGTCTATCAAATATATGCTGCTTTTTGACCATCTTCCTAAACAAGCTCGCTTGCGTCAAGACACCATGTATCCTTGGCTTGTGAGGTTGGTGATGGTGATTGTGACTTGGATGCTGAGGGTGATGCATGGCATCTGACATTTCAGCGCTCGTAGGTAAGACACGTATGGGCTAAGATTTTGCGTTTTTAAAGCGCAAAAATTCACAGATAAAAGAGGGTCCTCCATGGAAAATTATATCATCATACTAGCAAAAATTGCAAAATACAAAGAGCCAACCCTGTACTTTTAAGTAAAAATAAACAGTTTCAATTACTTAAAGAGGAAAGAAAACAACATAAAAAAGATTTAAAAGAGAGACAAGTCACAAAAAGGTGAAAGGAACTCTGTCTTCATTTTTAGAATTGTGGAGTAACAACGGTGCATTGGTTGACCCGAACAGTGGAGAATTTTAAACTACAGATATAGTTGCCAATTCTCAACAAAAACACAATCATATGTTTATTTTGTGAATATTTATATGTCATGTACTCATTAATTTAGTTATCAATTATTTATTTGTGCAATTACTCAGGGTGGTTTGGCCACAGCTAAGACGATGGAACGCAGAGTGTCTCCTGTTGCAACAGTGCAGCCTCGGACGGTAAAGCCATTCAATCACCGAAGCCTGCCGAAAGCAAGACGGGATACCTCATCATCGTCATCCCTTGATTCAAGTATTCTGGGAGGAACGACAGGAGACGCGGGGAGAGAAGATTGCGAGCAGGGGTCTCAACCCCCTAGGAGCAAACTATCCCGGCGCAGCCGTTTTGAACATCAAAGGATTAAACGAAAAATTTGAAAATGTATTCACCCTAATATAATGTAAATATCTTGGGAAGCCGATCAATAAATAATATATCATGATAAAAACACACACACATATATATGTTGTGTGTGTATCTCAGATTTTGCTTTAACTTGGGGTATCGGTTGCACGTGAGCTATATAAAGTAATCTGAACCCGTTTTGAAAAGAATACATTTTTGCATTATTTATGCGAATTTAAAAATATTCACAGTTTTGCAAAAATTGCGTGCTCTCCATCATGGTTTTGCATTAGTTTCAACTTCTACGCAATGTAGATGAACGATGTAGGAATACTTCGTTTTTCAGCTTAATCCTTTGCAAAGGTAGAGATATCATTTATATGTGATTTTATTAATTTTTTTTTGTTTAATTTCCATGTTTTAAAAATATTAAATAACTTTTCTCAAATATTCCATCTTAGAATCAACAAGCACTTTTTTCATGAATAAAACATACCCAACTAATTTTTTCTGATAGTAAATTTCACAATAATTCGTAAAGACGCTTGAAATATTTTTCTCAAGGTCGCCTCCGCGGATTAAGCCCGAGCGATAGAATGTAGCAGACACGCAATACGTTAATTGGCGTACACAGATAGTTCCAGCTCATTAAATTAAATATAACATCCAACGTAAGGAATAACCATTCCTTTATACCTGTTATTTTTATTGCTAAATAACTGCTATAGCCTATTAAACGCGTATTCAAGGCTATGACTCTACTGAAAGATTTGATTATGTTTAGCTTACTTTATTTTATATAATTATACGTCACACAATGGTGCCCTTTCATGCACTAAAAGAACTCCCTCAATAAAGTGAAAACACTGAAATACTTAATTATCATAACATTTTTGTTGAATATGCATGGAAGAAAAACAATTGTTTTGGGAAAACTGCCTCCACGTGCTCAGCCATTGATTTCGGATGTAGAATACATGTTATAAGTGCATATTGTCACATGATAGCTCTATCTCGTTGAAGTAATGGTATTAGAAATGGTAAAACAAACTATAAATTGAACATTCAGTTATTGATATTTGTCTTCTTAAATGCGAAAAAGTACTATTTTCCATAAAAACAAATAAACTTTTTAAGAGATCTGATGATAATACTGGCAATTAACCACTGAAGTATAATAGAGCACTAAAATCCTATAATGCTCATGGGTTTAAAATATTAAATGAATAGTACTATTACTTGAAAGTTCTTTCACATATTTAACCCTAGGAAGATTGAAAAATAATTGTACACTCTGGCCTGACCGGGTCCAATGGACCCAGACATGCATGGATTTTCAATTACCAGTTAATTATTGATTTTGGCTGAATTTTTTGACAAGTTTTTTATTTTTCCATTCAAAATCATACACCCTGACATATTGTCCATTGTAAAATTGTTATTTTTCAACTTTTTGTTGCAAAAAATCGTATTATTTACCCAACCATTAAAAATCAAACCCACTTCTCCATATTTCTTTCCATATTTATTAACACAATTACATAACCATTACACAATGGATCATTTTACGACAGAAGTAGAAATGTTATAGAATATATATACAACGAAACAATGATAATAGTCAAGGTTTTTTGTAACTCCATTAATGAAAACACATATTGCATACAATTACTAAATGCTCCTGGCATATTTTTTTCACATCGAGAACAAATAACGTGTATTTCTGTCCTTTTTGTTATAGCACATGTGACAACTTATCTTTTTGGTAATCTTTAACTTTTAGGTAATCTTTGGTAAACGTAACTTTTTGGTAACTGACACGCCACTTCTTTTTCTTGATGTTGTAACTTCTAACGGTAGATGTTTCTCATGAGGGAACTCAACCCTTTCGGTGCACCTAGCCAACTCCTTATCAAAGCAGATTAGAAAATCACGCCGTTTCATTAGTTTATTTGCTAGATTTGGATTAGTCAAATGATTCCATATGACTTAAGCGTAAATTGCACTGATATCAATCATGTTATGAAAGAGTGTAATAGGCCATCTTCGCGTCAATCTTTTGCAACTGTAGTTGCGGACCATTTTATCAATGGTATCTAAACCACCCTTTACGCTATTGTAATATTAAATAATTTCTGTATTTTTTTTTCCAGAGGCATCGTCAATATTTGGGTGATTGTGCATAGTTATGAGAAAAATCACACTTTTTTTTAGACGAAGTGAGAGTACCATTGAATCATTTTGAAAAGCGAAAAAAGTAGATTTAGACTCTCTGCCTTTCATAGATATGAGCTCGGGCGGAATCTCACCTTTATTTTTCCTCACATTCCCTACAATTGTCAAACCTTTCGCAAGTAGTTGACGGCCTGAGGATGAGCTTGTGAAAAAATTATCACATGTTATATTTCTGCCTGATTTTTCTAGTCCCTCTATCATATCAATTACTACTCTTTCCCCTTGATTGACTTTCAGACTTTCATTGGGATCTTTTCCTGTATAAACTTGCATTTTCCAGGAGTATGGATTTTTACTATCACTTATTACCCAGATTTTAATTCCATACTTCCGGGTTTAGAGGGAATGAATTGCCTAAGTGGATCGCGCCGATGAAACGTCTCTTGCTCTCTTTTGCTCTCTTGCTGATCCCTGATCTCTTGCCCATCAACAGTCATACAGTATCCTGGTACGAAAGCATCTTTCAAATATTCATTCCAAATATCGAATATATCTCTGATTCGCTGCAACTTATCGCTACTTCTGCTTTTTCTCCTTTCCGTCGCATCGTCAAAGCGAAGAACTCGCAGTATCTCTTAATAGCCTAATACTCAGCTCCGTAACCACATATGGTACCAATGGTGAGTTTATGAATTCGATATCATGAATACCACCCACTACGTTACCACCAACACACATTCTGAAAAGGCAAATACAATAAAATCAAACAAGTCACCGCAGCTGAATTCGGTTTAGTATTTTATCTAATAAATTCATCTGAAGGGAAGGTGATGTAGCAAATGTTGCAGTATAGAAGAAGTCTAATGGAGTCAGGATAGTATGTAATCCAAAAAAATTTGTACTGACCATGTATAGCAGCAAAATGCAATGATGATATTCAGGTTCACCAATTCTCTCGGTTCACTTCACAAAAAAAGCATGCATCTGAAGCTGACTATTGACCGCTACAGAGACTACTACAGCAAAATGAACCGCCTCGGCAAAAATATCGAGAACGTCTGGGACAGACTAGAGAGAATTCACTCAATGTAAGCGTCTAAAGTGAAACAAAGATGCAAACCACACGAACAGAAAGTAACAAGAACGCGTGTTTCTTACCACACCATCCTAAACGTGTCAATGTAAAAGCAAATAAAAGGCAAATGAAAGGTTAAATTCTTAACTGTAAACTATACCCGATGAAAAATATAAAGTATCGCGTATGAATTTTTTGCTAGTCCTTACACATTGTAACACTTAAAAATACAATGTAAATAATGAATAGCTGGTGTTTTGATATATAGCACCCATCAAATCGGAAGGAGGACGACTGGGTCCAATGGACCCAGTCAGTCCACTACGTGACTTTTTGCTTTAAGAAAAAAATATAAATTCCATGATCACTATTTATTGACATGTTACGAAAGATACCAAAACAGGAAAAGTCTCAACTCAGTTTCATACATTTACGACGGAATAATAAACCATCAAATCTATCAACTGGGTCCATTGGACCCAGTCAGTTGTTCTAGGATTAAACCTTTTGTAACGGAAGATAAAGGCATTTATATTAAATTTGGCTTAAAACGCTTTTCATTTTAGGTCACACGCTACCCATGTACTAAGTTTGAGCAAAATCTGAGACCCAAAGGGACAATCTTTTGTTGAAAAGTGGTGAAATGATCCATAAGACATATTTATAGAAAGGTGTCTATTTGAAAATCCTTATCCTATCCACATTGACTAAAATAAATCTAATAGTTTTCTATTATAAATGTCTATTAGAATTATTTTCATCTAACTGGCAGTAACTAATGTAGATCTCTTAGATATCGATTTTTCGTGTGGGTGTTAGTCTTTTGATGCAAGTGATTGTTGTGAACAACTAAAAGATAGAGAATTTACAAGATGATTCACAGTTTCATTCAATGATAATTGAAAAACTACTCGGAAAAAGTGTCAATGAATCTCTCAAGAATAAAAAATATAACTACCACCCCCATGACATGGGACGCCGGTGGCAATGTCACCATGCATGCGTCACAAATGTAGTAAATTGCAGCAAATGTAGCAAAAAAGTTCTAAGAGTTACTAGAATGATTTTTCTGCCGGTAGAAATATTCTACGATTCTAAGAGTCTACTATCATGAAGGAGAAACAGACTCGTACAAAATGAGCTGCTTAAAAAAAAATGTCCAATTTTTTGCCAAGGTTGCACCAACTGCACCAAGGGCTATGGAAACTTATTGAGCCAAATATTGAAAGATCATTTTATTTCGACACTTTTTTTTCAATCTGTGATTAAGTATTGTAATGATTTCATTATATATAACGATAAATAAAATGATATATGGCCTACAAAGGATGAAGTAGTTAGCCATTGGAGGGGGGGCAATGTAATTACCATAAAATTATAATTTCTCTTTACATTGTTTCTAAGAAAATATCAAATAATGTATCGTAATGATTTTTATGTAATACTGTTACTTAGGAATACTATAATCCGTATCATAAACAGATTTTCATGGTTTCGCCAACACCCCTGGTTTTAGTGTTTGTCCCAGCCCTATCGGCATAGCGCTACCTACACACGAACCGAGCAAAAAGTACTGAAACGGCGACCACAGTAAATAAGCTTAGCGCCAATACGGAAACGGGCGTCGTAACTTGAGAGACGCCGCCCCGCTTTACTCACGAAATCCCTCGTACCCCAACGGCCAGCTACGCAGACCTCGGGTCCCCAGCGCTCTAAAACACTTTACGTCGTTCGTCCGTTTCCCAGAAGTCCATTTGGTGCCCGGCCGTCGAAGCGGAGCGGATGGTGCACGGGCTGGATACCCTTGACCCTGCTCCTCTTCTCTCTCGCACTACCAATCCAAATTGAACTACCAGCTCACCGTTTGAAGTGAGGCCTTTCCCTGGGTAAAAGGGAGTCGCTACTTTCCGCAAAAACGCATTGGAATATTTGCAACGCTAGGGAGGTGCAATCTTATCAAGATGACTCAAAATAATAATTTAAATGAGAAAGAAGATGAAAAACAGCCCTGATTTTCCGTCTCACATAATACAAATGGACAAAGGTATTCAAGCCTTGCAGCGTTAGATGAATATTCAGCCCCGTAGGCAAAAACTGAGTAATACCCTGAATTGGTGAAATATGAAGTTATTGGGATAAAAATTGTCGCAAATAAATTTCACGAGAATGATTTCAATGGAGTTATACCTGCACCGAATTCATTCTTCATCAAAGAGAAATTGAAGAATAAACACCTGATGACATGCTTTCGGCTTCAAAACTCTGCCTTGTTTCGGAGCCGAGGAATTGTAATAAGCATTCAATTCTTACAATAAGCCACACTTGAGACAGTAAGAAAATGGGTAATTCAAAATGTTTTCCACCAAGTAAAATGTCAACTAATAATGTTTAGGGTAAAATGATGGGTAAGTTCAATGAAACGTATGGAGACACATTCAAACGGCTTATTTATGTTTTTAATTAATGATTGCCACATATTAAAACAATGAATTTGCTAAATGGAAGGGACTGGTCAAATTCAATGCTTGATTAAATAAATTTCAGCTAATTCCTTGTCCAAACAAATTCCCCATTCAAAAGTAATTCGCAATATGCTACGTGCACTAGAAAATTTGATCTACTTTTATCTAGCAGCGTTATATATGCCTGTGCTTAGCAATAATTAACTTATTGCTATGATGCCTCAACATTAACCGGGTTAGTTTCAGAGCATTACGACTAATTAAGAATATTGGATTTATTAAAAGCAAATGAAAACTGTAAAGCAACAACTTTCCTCCAAAATTGGAAAATATGTTTTTCCAAGGTTCTTCTACATATTTAATTCTTGTATGTTTTTACTCAGAGAGTTGTTTGGGAATTCTGTCAAGGACGGTTTCAAGTACTTTTAAACAATTTGAACAATAATTCACTGGGTATTTGAGCTCGGTATGATAACTTTTATGGGGTGCCCAACGACTTAGTAAAAGCTATTGGCAGCAGCCCTCTGTAATCTATGTCACTTAATAACTACCCTCTTTAACCTGGAGCTGATTTCCCACGGCGTGACAAATATATAAACACCTCAACTGTAGGTTTCCAAAGTTAGACGAAATTTGCTTGCAAGACATTAAACCGAGGGGTAATCAGTCACCTTCATGCGCCACTGTGGCTGGCGGCATAAATAATATTCCTTTTCATTGTTTTGCAAACACGCTAGGATGGACTGAGGAAGGTCATTTCATCCTGTGAGTGGCCGTAGAGTTGGCTGGGAGTGAAAGAGATCGAAGGTTCGCTAGCGGAATCACCGTATGGCCATTCCGCCCTCCGCCTCGCTTTCTCGCTGCGACCGACCCAGAAGAGCCTCAAATTGTGCCCCCGAATGGGTCCGCGCCTCCGCATCCCTTTTCGCCCGCTACGGACGGCACATATGCAGAGTCGGGACGCATTGCTTTAACCTTCAAGCCTACTTTGTCGTAGGTGCAGCCTGGTAATGTCTAAATTGGGCCCAAATGTTTTCGTTCATATAGGCAACTTTTTTGACCATCAATTTCCTCAATTTCTGAGCCACTAAGCTACTATCATAACTATGTTATTGTTATGAATAAATTGGGTAAACTGTGTTTTTCCACAGTAAATTTAATGACTTACAAACATGGTTTCGATGATTAATGTCATCATCATGCTGGTTTTTTTGTCGTTTAGCCAGCGATTTTATTGGAATCAATCTCTCCTATTAGTGAAATTTTTATTTTCTCTATTTGAATTCCCCCGATTCCTACATTTTCAAACGGTAATGAGTGCAAACTCATATAATACTTATGTTAACTACACACTTATCAATTTTTTTAGCTTCTTAGTGCGCCGGTACAAAAAATATTGTTCAATATTATGCAGAGTACGAGAATGCGAGTAACCGTTTATTTTATGTGACGGCGACAACAAAGATTGGTAATTAAAGGCACTACACGTAAAGCATTGGTTACTGGAACAAAAAATTGTGTAACAATAAATAAGATGTCAAATTCACGCGTATACCTTATATGGTACGTCAATACCTAATGATTATGAATCAACTTAGAAAACCAGGTCGTGATATTAAGTTTCACTAGTCTGTGGGAAAATAAATTGGATTTATCGCTTTTTCATTAAATTTAATCTAATTTCCCGTTTCATGGTTAATTAAGAAGCCAGGTGGAGGCCCAGGACGAAAGTACAGGGCTCCCCTATAATATTGCGTTCTGAAATGGTGGAGGGTAGATTACGGAGAGGTTGGGGTGATGTGGACAAAGATGCATGGTCCACGGATGCCAGCCACTCGGGCCAGCGAGAAATGGCCACGCGGGACAGGGGTCCCCCAAAATCCCTCTCACGGAGAGTGGTCTTGTGTATCAATTTGGAAAAGTATACACGCGGTATGGCCACCATGCAAGGAACCGGAGTCGAAAGTGCAAGTTTCCAAATTTCATGACCTCACTCCTTTCTACATGTACTTTTCTGAAGATCGGAAGATGTAAGAGCACCAGTCTCATGAGTAGAGAAAGAGGGAAAAGAATTTAGTGGAGAGCTAAACTAAAAACGAAGGCACGACGATTGCAGTATTTGTTGATGGATTACAATTACGCTTTTTTGCTGCTATCAATACATTGGTCGTAAACACGCTACCACAAAGGTTAGGAACGACTAAAACGAAAGGCTAGGAAAAACTGTAAACCGAGAGTTTCACGAAAAATGTAGGCCGTGGGCTTCCTAGCAAATCGCTTTTTTTAGGGTTTAATAGGTTAACCTGCGTATTTAGGGAGGATATAAATAAAGACAACAATCTTCCAGAATTTTACTGGCACCAGCCCCTATCCCCTTTGGCAACCTCTACCTTCACCTCAGCATTTCAAATTGTTTTACATACCTCGATTTACAATGACTTTAGGTAACTATATGTGAATGGGAGGCACATAAATGACCATTGGTACTTTAAACGATACACATGAATGGTACTTTTAAGGAAAAATGTCTTTCACCTGTCGCTTCGACGGTATACCTCCCGTTCTTTGCCTTTCATTCCCGTTTTACATTTATATTTCTGAGGTATAATAATACACTTCACGTAAACCCATAGCACGCAATTTTTGAAATGTAGATACTTTTGATAAAATCACAAAAGTGACTACTCACACACACAAACACACGGCTCCGTGGCGTTCGAACGCTCTCTGCTGAGCTCCCGAATTTTTTGAATTTTTAGTATGATAATTTCGGCACATTGCTTGGATATCTATATCCACACAGACATGAACCTTTGCTACATCGTGTAAAACAACAGCCATATCTGTGAGCCCCATAGTTTTGTTTAAATTATTGTTTTTGTCTTTACCGTGAACTCGGTTTGTCTCCTCACGGGAAAACGGCCGCCGCACAGTTGGCTGAAAACGAAAAAAGCTGTCCAAAACCCTCTGTAGACGTTATTGTTAGTAAATTAATGCTCTTTGTTAGGAATTATTTATTTTGAAGAGCTCGAAAAACCTTGTAGGGTGATTTGGCGCTTCAGGTCATCTTAACTAGGGCTAAAAATAGCGTTACAATAATGCGGGTTGCATACACATCGGGTGTGCTAAAATTATAAGGCAAGGTTGTCACTGAAAAGAAACGATTATTTAGTTTTATGAAAAAACTTCCGCAAAAACTAATTGAAAATAAGTTAATATTAAATTTTAAACAATTGGATGAGTCTAGAGTGCTACATTTTTGCCTATTTTAGCCTAATAAAATAAGGTAAATGATAAAGCCAAAAAGGCTTTGACCATTAATGATCAAATCGCTACACCATCTCATTCTACCCCATTGCCATTCTACCTCATTGATTTTTTTAGCCAAAATCCATTGAGGAGGTTATTTCTTCATCTCGTTGCCTTTTTTGCTACAGACAAGAAGCTTTTGGACTTCCTCCGGTACGTTTTTGGTCGCCCTGCGAGGAATACCCGAAAAACAAGAAATAAGGGGATCTGATTTTTGGAGTAATCGATGAGAAATGTCATGATTCGTGGCCAACCTGGATATGTTCCATGCGTGTTGATCCCGATATCTTTTTCTGTCCTTGTTTCGCGCCTCCAAGAGATTTGAACAATTGGGAAAATTGAATGTCTAACTACGTCTGCTCCATGATTTATACTTTATACACTGTTGGTGGCATATGATACCACGGATATAGGTGACATAATTTTGTTGTATCTTGTCAATATTTTGAGAAGATTCATCATCTGTTTTTAGCTCACTTGAAAAAGCTTTTGAATAATAGTGAAGCGGGTTGAGTTTGAAAATACCTGGAAAACAAAGTTACAAAAGACACGAATGCGATAGGTGACACTTAGTTTTATTAGGTGAGTTTAATTAAATCACCAAATAGTGTCAAATATTTAGTCACAGTCAACACAAATGAAATGGACACCAAGTGGATAGGAATACTTTTTCAGGAAAAACCTTCCTATTTCAAACTTTGCAATGTTATTACTCGGAATCACACGCATTATATATCGCTGACATAATATTTCTATCAACGGCTTTATTGATCGCTTACCAGAAATTTCGGCGGATAGCAGGGTTTTAGGTTTTTTCAGGGTTGAAGAAATAGCGTCTCATTGTATTACCATCAGTTGTTCTGCTTCATATTCTTTCTTAGTCAACTCAACATTTATGCCTATTCTGAAACGGAAAGCCTATTTCACAGCCTAGTTTCTCTTTTCCATTGCAAATTTTTATCCATTTGCTGAGTTTATCCATGCTATGTTAGTACTCACGTGAGACAGATATACTCAGGATATATTTTAACACTGCGTGGGGCAATTTTATTTCCTGCTTCAACCAATTTGAACGCCTTTTTTTTAAACTGTTGTTCATTCCTGAACATTGATCCCACTTTCGGAAATATCGGTGAACAACCTCTTTATGGGTGAAGGCCGCAAGCCAACTCAAGCACGGTCAATTTATTTTGGTCCATCGACTCTCCTCTTCTTTCTAAGAGAGCAATACGGAAATCTTGGCGGGTCACTGAAGTTGTACCAATAACTCAGCACGCACTCGACGCTCTTCAACACTTACCTCGAACAACGAATACTAAAGGGAAACTGATGCCTGACGCTCAGCAACAAATGAACGGTAGGATTCGAACCAATAGCATACCTGCAGTATTTTCGGGAATTCTAATTCTATGACTGTATCAAATGTTGATAGTAAGAAAATACATCTGGATGCAGGGAGAAGCCGCCATAGACAAGGGGTCCTTGATGAGCCTTCTTACCGCTAGGTTTAATGCCGTCTCGATGTCTCGCGGCATAGTCTTTGCTCCTAGGACTAGAGCAAAGTGTTAAAATTTTGGGGGAGGTAACATTCCAGAAGGCCATGGAAAAAATGTATCGAAAAAAATTGCGGTCGGTAGTTGGCAAAATTCTGGGTTCTCAAGCAGAAACGGAAAGATCCCGATATCCCTACCGTGCGCATCACGCTGGGCGAAGACGTGAACCACTCCACTTTGTTTTACGTTATCGCGCAAAAAAGGAAGGGGTGAACGTAAGAGCAAGATTTTTCTTTTGAATCACATAGTATAGACTTTACCCTAACTCCTAGTGTAAATATCTAAGAAGCGGCTAGCGGCGGTATATACTTTTATTCCTGCCATAGCTAAAATTTGAGCAAAAAATATTAATATATTAAATGAAGTGCGCGAATGCTAAATAATGATAACTTAACATAATATTTGCCTCTTTATTATCTAAGAGGATGATATTAATGACAAATATTTTCAAAAAGATCTACTTGTTTTCTGTGTTTCATCGCCACTGGAAAAATATTTTTGCTAAAATCGCAGATTCCAGATTTCATGTATTTTTATAAATTTTTGACGAGCTGGTAAAATTTAACGAACCGCTATGATGGAAAATTATCTGCTGCTTTATATAGCCTGGATATTATAAAATATGGTCTGGTCATGCCGATTTGAAATTAAAAGTCCATATTTGAGGTTTTCGACAGCTTTTTTCGATTTCAACCCTCTCAGCCCCGGCCAGGCGAATGCACGGTTGGAGTCGGCGGAGGGTGATTCAAGGGACGGCGCATAGTGGACCAAAATCGGAAAAAGCTGGCCAAAAATCAAATGTTCAACTTTTTTGAGTTTTATGTCTTCTACAAGTTGCATCCCTAATTGGATTCATTCTGCTCTCTTTAAGCGACAGCAATCAGTTAAAAGTCAGAGAAAAAGGGCAGTCAGTGGCGATGGTATTAGGTAGCTGAAATATGTATCATTGAGCTAACCTCCTGTTATTAATTAGAATTTTATAGAATATTTCGCTGTTATTTACATCCTCATTAATTAAGAAATTGTACTTTTATGGTTATATTCCTATCGTTTAAAACATTAACATTGGCCATTTACTTTTATTGCATTTTTACGTAAGTTACGTATAAAGTGTGAACAATATTTTCCATCGATACCTATCAACACAAAGATTTTTAAGCTGTTAGAAAGTGTCAAAATCGAACATAAAGAATCAAAGAAACATCTTGCAACTATCTGCTCTATGGCAACTTCTGGCTATTTTTCTGTCGCGCGGCACGATTCATCTGTTCAAACTTCCTACCCGAGCGCGCGGTCCACACCGGGAGACAATTCCCCTTTAGGAGAGATTTAATTTATAAATCGTATTTTTCACTTCATTCAAGGCATAACACAATGCCTTTTTTACATTATGACACCATATACACTTAATCAATTGCTTTGTTAGTTCCCTAACCGACGGCTGCTGGCCTTTTGCTTAAAGTTGAAAGTGAGACATGGTATGGCCAAACACGAAGAAACTGGAACGAAAATACAATGATATTAGTATAAACCAAGAAAAATAGTCATAACACAGTATGCTTTCCTTTCCTGCCACAGAAATAGGACTTCGATAGTATTCGACCCAATTTTTGGGAAAGTTAAAACGAGAACTCACTAAAACACACAATCACTCTTCAAAACTAAACTACTTCTCACAGGGTAATTCCTACTAATTTATCTTTCACTAGTGGTCTTGATTCGGCCGTTGCCATTCAGGTAGATGCACTAGTTAGCCCGAAGCATTGGAATTTTTTATTCCAATTCTTTTCGGGTTCCAATTAGAGCTCTCTGTCTGCTCCTGTTCTATAGGCTTCACGTTTCGATGAATTTCTTAAGAAGGGAAATATGCTTAGTTAGAATAGACAGAAGCAAAGTTTATCTCCAGTATAATCTAAGTTGAAAGTCCTGCTGTGCCTACTATTGATCCTACAATCCATTAGACTTAGTCTATTATAGTCACAGTCTACTATTCATTAGTTTGATTCTCTAAATTGTTTCTAAAATGAGTGCCGAGCTCTAGACACTGAAATAGAATTTTTTCCAATACCGTTGTTGAAATGGAAATTGAAACATTCATACTCACCTGTCGCGCTATTACCTTTCGGTGTGGCAAAGTCAAAGAACATAATTGCCGCCTTCAGCCATAGAAAACTGGATCACTTTCAATAATTTTCGCCATAATGCCCAATCCTTAACAACCATTTTTGCTTACCTTACACTCAGGCTTTGTTTCATTTGGGACGCGAAAGTTTCTTCTAGGGATACAACCTTAAAAATTTATTTAAGCTCGTGAATGTCTGTAGATACTTTCAACAAACGGGTGTATTATTATATCCTTTATTTTGCCTCGTCCTATTTCGTGACATCTTCTCTGCCAGGGCTTTTTGTAACGCATCTGCGTCACTTGAAATGGAGAAGTAACAGTAACCCCATGAAAATTGCTGGCCAGTTTATAATTGCTGGTGTGGGGACTGCAGGGAAAGTTACATCAAATTAACCTGTCAATTTTTCAAAATTGACGTTGTTTCAAAAATATTACAGTATATTTGCGACCTTCATATGATTTTAGATTCAGTAATGCTTGAATGGCAGCATGATCCAATTACGCCAAAGGTAATGTCCTAGCTGCAGATGTTTTGCTGCTATAGTAATAAATCTTCAACTGATAACTGACTGAAGACACCTGTTCGGTTGAAACTAGCCCTTGTACTCGATATAAATAGCTCCAACTACTTCCAGTTGTAAATAAAACTGCGCGGTGCATTGATATCCGATTGAATATTTATATTTTTTTAGTCTTAGACCGTTTTACTATTTACGATGCATTAGGTGGAAGTTTACATATCATCGTTGCCATTTCAAATCGTGCTGTGTAATCATGAGAAGCAAAGTAATAAACGATTCCGCTGTGGAATTGGGATACAAGAGATACATTATTTGTTCACAATAGCTACATGGCATAATCAGGTGAGGTAAACAATTTCCTCTTCCATTCCAACGTCAAATAAGTAGAACAATTTTTAGCCACTAATTTGAACGTGTCTAAGTCTGATGCATAATTTCTGTTGAACACACACTTGCGTGAACTCTAATTATTGTATAAGATGCCTTCATTTTCATTATAAACCTCACCTTTCCTAGTATTGACACCGTCAGTAAATCTAAGGGTTCTCCCTGTAATTTACCTCATAAAAAGGTAATTGTAGGGGGCCAGAAATCTGTCTTAAATTTGCCTTTCATTTGAATATATGATATCCTTGGAAAAATAGATTATCAAAATCATATATTTTTAAAAGATTATATTAAAATAATAATTATATTTTTCACACCATATTTTTAGTCTTTCAATTATTAACAAGTTTTTTGTGATATCATTTTCCATGTATTAATCATTTCTTTTATCTACCGGTTTTTAGATGCCACCATCATCCGCTGCTGCTTGTAATAATTTCCTCTAATCCAAAGCTGCTTCTTATCATTAAGCATGGTGCAGAATTATTCACGTAGGATTATATAATTAAAGATTAAGCCTCAGGTTGCCGCATGGCTAAAAGAAAAGTGTGTACTAGCTAAAAGTCCAATTTATTTGTTTACGTTAAGTTACGCTGATTTTGGCGCACTCATTGGCCAGTAAATAGCAAAATTATGAATTATGCGCAGTTAAAATTAGTAAGAGTAGCTTTAGCATTTTCACTATACCATTTTATTAGCATCGGAGAATAAGCATCAGTAACATGGACTGCTGCTATTTGTTCGCTCCTCGGTGAAATCAAAATGCGGCTGTATTTTATTTCAATCAGGGATGAATGATGTTAATGAGCCTTTGACAAACACTTTGCTGACTAACATTTTATTTCCAACGCCTGATATATTTCCATCCACGATTAATCACGAGGGAATTTATTGCCCTCTGAGGGTATCGAGCGAGCAGTTTCGGGTGCAAAGAATGACATATCGCGTGACTACAGTGGTTTTCCTGTCATTTCAACAAGTGAAAGTGATTGATTTATAAATACCTAATTAAATTAAAACCTCTCATCTTTCCACAATTAGAGTAACTCGTTGGAGGCCGTGTAGTTAATTTAAATTTGCTAATATTTCACCCGGTAAAAATAATATGACTGACTCAGAAACCGAATACATTGATTAACTTTTCACTATTTAGTCAGGCAATTCAAAGAAAACAAGAGTTTTCCGACATTGAGAAATTTGATTATTTTATTAAATAATGTTGACTTGAGTAAGTACGAGAGGTAATTCTTAAAAATTATCAACCCAATTGTCCTCGTTATATATTTTGGTACGATAGCCGTGTGCTTAATAAATTAAATAAAGAAAATATGACTCAATTTTGGAATAAATAGCCCCAAATATTTGCTTACAATAATGAAATGTCACATATACCCTCAGTGATGGGTATTTGTTAGCATTATCACGTTATGCGTTCTCAAGAATGGAATTAAACTTTTTGGTGAAGAATGTCTTCCCTTGCTATGGTGAAGTTAGTATCAACCACTTGTTGGTATTTTAGAATAACGTAGTTTCTTTTAGACTTCACATCTAACACTGTAAGTGAGATAAACTCTGAAACCATTAGGGTCCATAGCCCCGCAAATATTTGAAAAGAATATTATTGCATGCTAAATATAGCAATGAAAATTCCTGATTAATTAAATGCTTGAGATATTCCTCGTTTTAATTTTTTCGAGTTACGTCAGTCCCGCACATTCGTCGGTTTCTTTGACAAATAATTGAATAACATATATCAAGATACGCCGACACTACGGACTTATGGGTGATAGTGCTCAAGGCCGAAAATTAACTGAACATTATGATTATAATAGAAATTTTACGGAAATGGAGTACAAAATCATTTGTAAACATAGAAGTACTTGAAAGGAATATACAATACAGAAATAACAAAAATGTATTTAAAATTTTAGGTAAGCGCATGTTACTCTGCATTCGTATTACGTGCAAGCATGAACGGTGATGAATAAAACAATTTTCAGAGAAGAAACATTTGGTAACGTGCTAGTAAAGGGCATTTTTTCTGTTCGAATTACTAATGAACTCGTGTTTTGTATGTAGTTAGTAAAATCAGTCTAACCTTTTTTTTCAAAATTTGACCTTATTACAAAGAAGTAATTAAAAACTTACGTCATCCATATTTGATGCTTACACTAAATATGAGCGCAACGCGGATGCGATTATTTTTTATGCCAAGTACTTTCATCTAGCCCTCACAGAGTGTATTATTGAGCTCTTATGAAGGGTATTACTTAGAATCTAGATTCATAAACGAATAAAACAAAGCAAGTACACTGTTCTGTTTTGAAGAGAGTAGCGTACTAGAGTGAGCAGAAATGCGTTTGCAATATCTTTTATATAAGATTGGAGCTATGTTTTGTCATTCTTCTCGTGAATATTACTTTACTTGCTCATCGAGAATGCTCGTTTTTTAAACTGTAAAAAAGGTATTCAAACTAAAAATAGCAAATATTCACTTATAAACCCTAAAGTGTACTAAAAATCGGATAAATGGTGACAATCATAGCGGTTTTGTGGGCGTGCTGGAGCAACTCACGTTATGAATCAACATATGTCGGTTTATGCAACTTTAATACCAGGTTTAAGGCTTTGCTGGAGAATGCTTTAAATGTAAATTTCTCTCCTAAAAAGCACTTCAGGCATGAAAGAAATCCACAACGTCTAGCAAGGTAATCCTATTTACACATAACTCTTTAAAAAATAATTACAATTTTCGAAAGGCCTCACTCATATTAGTTGGATTTTCGGTCCGTGCATTTAAGTGGGATGACTTTATTCAATGATTCTGATTTTCAATTGAAATTTTGATTGTTTTTTCGATTCCAAGAGTACTCAATTATATTACAAGAAATGTTGTATGAAAATTACTCGGGTAAATATAATGTAAGATTTTCATCCTCTAAGCCGCAAGTCAATTCATGTCGTCTGTAGTGCATGATGCAAGTAATAACAACCACTAATCCCTTTCTTATTATGTAAATACTAACCATGTGACACTATTATCTAGCATGCCTTCATTGAATATCCTAGTTGCATGTCAATAGTGCATATTTGGTGATCTTCACCCCCTGCCACACACCCTCGTGGTGGCTCGCAGGGTATGACGTAGATGTACATGTAGATTTAGTCTGGATATCTTTCGAAAGTATTCGCTTGTGTATTTTATTTAATAAGCTACTCGTGGGTACATTACATAGGTTTCCTTTCTCTCTGCAAAATTCCTCAATAATATATTTATAGTTGAACAACATGCTTCTGGCTCAAATCGATTTTAGCTAAACCTCACTCGGATGGAAATTGCAAAACTACTGCATTGGCTACAAGAATCGACGCGTGATATACTCCAAAGGTTGTGTTTTATATGATTCTTGTCACCCAATAATCGTGGACTGTAGGCTAATGTGTCTAATGCGTCTATGAATCTATGTGTCTAATGAACATGTATCACATGAATAATCATTAATTAACAAATATAGCTTCATTGGGTACCAAAAAATTAATTCAACTTTTATCGGTGAGCATCGCAAGCTGTAATTTGACGCTCGGAGTGCCTGTGCCCAAGGGCTTTTTCCTCTCAAAATACCGTGCTTTATAAGCTTATCTTCGATCGAAATATTTTAAGGGCTGAGATAACATTACATTGTGATTATCAGCATGTGCGATTGACCAGAATAATAATTACAAATTTGAAACAGCGTACTTTTGAATGACCAAACGTCCGTGATTCGTCAATAACTTTCCCATTTGCCGACTCGACTCATAAAAGCCCATGACACAAAAAATCCTCATTTACACTACTAAACTCATACCACAAAGTTTTATTTTTCTTTTCTTGGAAAAACCTTACACATGCTTTGAAGAAAAGGAAAATAAAAATCAAGCACATTGCATCATTACACAAAAAAGAAAGCATCTGTTTGTATGAGTGGTACATATAATTTTAGATATGCGTACGTTTTTCAAGCAGTATCTTAGAAAATTATTTGTGCTTCTCAGAGAAATGCTCTATTTTAGCACCTATATGTATCATATACTTACTTGGGACATTTAGAATTCCCATTCTAAATGGGAATTAGATTCCCATTTTACACCTTCAGTACATATATCTTACAGGAATTAAATTAGATGCCAAAGTAATATTAGTGTGCAAGTATTTGACCCGTTATGGATGATTGTGGTTCCATAAAAACCATGCCAGGACTGCTTTCCAGGAGATATTTCCACTTTCAAAGCATTCTCCAGCAAATTCTTAAATCTGACATTAAAATTGCATAAAAAATTCTAGATTCATCAAGAAAGTTGTGGCTTTGCTAAAGTTCATAACAAATCTGCAGGTAAATAAAGTTTTTTCAATTAAATTGAAAAATGAAATCTTTTATATTGGTTATATTTATACTTTATTCAATAATGTTTTGTTCAGGAATGCACTGGATACAGTTCAACAGAAAATGTACTACAAAACTTTTCAGAAAATGTTTTCTAAGGTATACTATACTATATAAGTAACTTACTTGCAGATTTGAAATGTGCCGAGGGTAGTATTAGACGGCACCATCCCTAATGATGTTAAAGTCATTTCGGGTGTCCCACAATGCAGTAACTTAGGTCCGCTTGTATTCCTTCAGTATATTGACGATATTGGTGAGGTAGTTGACAGTGAACTCCGACTATTTGCAGAAGATTCTATAGTGTACATTGGAAATCCGTAGTAATTATGATATGGATGCGCTAACGAGGTGGTTATCGTGATGTGATGTGTGGCATATACAATTAAATATGTAAAAATTGTGGAAACTTCTGGAAAAAATAACTCCTCATAACTACTACTGCATATATCATATCCAAATATAGACTGTAGAATATATGAAATATCTCGAAGTGAAAATTAACAATTGGTCACTCGTGGGCCAAACATATTCGGATAATAACTGGTCAAGAAAATTGTAAACTGGGATTTGTAAAAAGAGTACTTGGTAAGTGCGGCGCTAAAGTCTGAGAAATGAGCTATATCTCCCTTGATAATCCCCACTTGGAATACGCTGCCAGCGTTTGGGACCCCCATGAGGTATGCTTAAAAACAGGGTTAGAACTCATGCCGAGAAGATCAGCAAGATAAGTGAAAAGCCGTTATGACAGTCTTGTTAGTGCTACAGACAACTTGCACCAACTGAAATGGGAATCTATTTTAGACCACCGATTATAAATTAGACTGAAACTTTTAAGCAAATTCAAAACCAATTTTTTCCAACGAAGTTATTTATGTCTTACAAACTCCAACATACTACTGTAGATCAGATCATGCGAATAAAACATGGGAAATAGATTGTAGAACAGGCAGGTTTAAAATGTCGTTCTTTCCGTGTTCAATGAGGCCATAGTCATTGCGATAAGATTTTGAAGTAGATTAGTTCATACTCCATAGTGTAGCTGTTTCATTGATGTGCTCCCTAATGAATGTTACTAAATCTGCGGGTCATAATAACAACATGTTTTGCATGTTCACTGCATGAATATTGCTTCACGTTAACATAGTTGAATCATGAATTAGCTGAATATTTTTTGTAGGATAGGAATTGTATCGAAAGTGAGGTGCATGTTGAGAAGGTTATTTTTTACACTGTAATACAAGTAATCGACTATTCACCATTTAGGTGGTTTGAGGGTGATATATAGATTTAGATGCCTGGTGGATAAATGAGACTTAATTGATTAATCATTTTATCGCGTGAATGTTATGTATTTATAAAATATAAAAGTCAAAATAAATACAAATTGATTTTCTTTGAGGACTCGCCAAATAGTCAGGGAAAAATTTTTTACTGTCTATCGGAGGGACACCGTCCGTTTAAGAGGTAAACAAACATTTCAACTACTAACATAAGTCATAGACTCCAGTCATTACATTTAGAAAAGGTTACACCTTGTTTTATCCGGCCTTTTCACTTAACTGATATCAAATTTAGGGTTGATCCTAGAAATTATCTGAATCCATAATGCTTGCAATGAGAGAAGATTACGAAGAAGTACGTCAAATACGTTAAGAAGTTTAAAGAAATTGACTTTTATCGAGACGAATGTAAATGTTTTATATGGTGGGCGAGATTAGCGGAGCAATCAGCTATATTTACAATGATGATGCAAGATTGATCTGAGAAATTTGCTATGCTCCACTGTCATATTTACATTTCCTGAAAACGCTTTGAACGAAAACAAAAACAGTATTAACGATAAAGCTTTTTTAGCAGAAGCGAGGGAATAACTAACTTCAAAACACTTATTCACGTCTTTGCAGCAATGTATTGGAGTAAATATGGAAGCCTCTCCACACGGTATGTGTAAAAAAAATACCTCCAAGCCAATCTAAAAATAGCCAATGCTTAATCAGTTTCATATTTTGCAATCAATCGGCACCATTAAATTCGATGGAGATCAGTAAACTTGCCCTGAATGCTAATGGTATATGATAAAAATCACATCTGTCACTCTAGCAACCGGGTTTTCATGAGGAATAGTAAATGAAGGAGCCAGAGTAACGCAGGACACCGGAAGGAAGTAAAATGGCTCAAGGGAAGGCGAGGGTAGCCTGGAGACGGTAAATGACATCATTTGACTCGATGACGACCAACGGCTCATATTCAACGCACGGTCAAAATTATAAAACAGATTTCTCGAACACAGCGTCGCAAGTTTCTTAGGGAAATCATCAAAGGAGACTGAAAACTATACAACAGTAGCTATGTGTTTGATGGATTACAATATATTTCTCATCTTGGAAAGGTATCACCTAGGCCCTTAGGTAGTCACCGAGTTGAATGGCCGCACACGTGATTGGCCTTCTTTCATTGGATTGGATGAAGCTGGGCATATGACGAATTAATCACAATAAGAACAGGAAGGGATCCACTAAATACTCCACTGACAAGACGAATTGCAAGTTTTGCACAAGCCTGTTTTTTCTACGGAACAAAAAATTGGAGATTGCGCAATCTAAAGTAGTCTTTCCAATCCATCACTTCTACAAAATTCATTCGTCATTCAGAACAACAAACTACCCCGACCGCCACCACGTGGAGCTTCGGTAAGGCTTACTTATTATCACTTCGTTGAGACGAACGTCGATAGATGGAGAAGCAGATCGGACAGTGCAAGCAGAGATATTTTCTGTTTATAGCGGCCTCTGTTTGTATTCTTGGAGGAAAATCGATATTACTAGCTTTTAAGTATGCCTCATCATTCCCTAAGGAGGAGGAATCGGATATCGAGGACGTCTGAGCGGTAATACACCACTTGCGTCTCCGGAGAGCCCCTGGAGCTGATGACATTTCCAATACCACCATCCGACGACTCCCGAGGGCAGCAGTGAAGTAACTGACCAGCATCTACAACGGCTGTGTTAGGATATCCTACATCCGATCCACCTGGAAAAGGGAAAAGATCACCTGCCTGCCGAAGTCGAATGGGATTGAGCTTGAACCGGATGGGTTCCGGCCCATATCGCTCCTAGACGGCTTCGGCAAGATCTTCGAGAGAATACTGCGGTTGCCGATCGGCGAGTTCATCAGAGAGGCTGGATTCCTCCCAGATGAGCAGTTAGAATTCCGCGAAGGGCACTCAAAGTTCTAGTAGCTGGCGAGAACCACGGACTTCATCGCTGACGCTTTCAACAGGTAACACTCTGTCGCGGGAGCCTGCTTCGATATCTCGAAAGCCTTCGACCGAGTGTGGCACCTAAGCCTCCTGCTGAAGATGAGCCGACTCCACTTCCCGGACTGGGTATATAGACTGGTCGGGGACCATCTGAGGGGCAGGTCATTAACCTTGCGTTGGCTTGGGGCGGAATCCAGCATAAAGCGCATTAGCTCTGGCGTGCCGCAAGGATCCGTCCTCGGCTCAATCTTACTCAACATCTTCACTCATGACATTCCTCGGGAGCATGGCCGTAATACGGTCCTGTCCCTCTATGCAGACGATGCGGCGCTCCTAACCAGATTCATGAAGGGATGGAAGGCTGCAGAAAGCTTGCAGGACGTCATCTACGATATCACTAGATGGTATCGAAGATGGCTCATATTAGTGAACGCCAACAAAACCAAGGCGATTATCTTCTATCCCTTCAAAGGAGCACCACATGAAGTCGGCCGGTTGGTGGTGAATGGAGTTCACATACTGTGGGAATCCGAGGTCTCTATCTCGGAGTTCTGCTGGACCAGAAGTTTCTCTGGAAACCGCAAGCGGAACGTGTCCGTGCGAAAGCACTTGCTGCGCTCTCCCGGCTTCGGCTGGAACTGCAACCACCAGTACTCAGCATGGACACCAAGAGACGACTGTATAGGAGCTGCGTGCTGCCCGTCATCACGTATACTGCTTCTGGATGGTCCGGAGTGCCCAAGTCTACCCTCCAAAGGATCCAGGTGGTGCAGAACGCTGCACTTCGGTTCTGCATCCCAAGTCGCTACGAGCGAATCGACGAGATGCACCGAGACGGGAATTTGGAACCCCTGGGCGTCCTCCTGAAGAAGATAGCGCAATAGCTCTTCGGCAGCGGAGCAGACTCCTGCCATCGAGAGATCAGCAACCTGGCGGCGATCGTAGTAAGGCCGTGGGATCGCTACAAACGTCCCATTGCCAGCACCAACATTGCCGCCAACATACCTCCCGGAAACGGTCTATACTGCTTCCCTGAGCAGACGCAGCGGAGCTGCGTAGCACCGACGAAATTGAGACACCGAGAACGACAGCCAAACGCCTTAGAAGCTCTGGCTGGTAAGTCAACATCATCCCGATGAGAGAGAACCCAGGAATCATTTGCTACTCTGGCTTTGACATTATCCTGCCAAACAACTTGTAACGTATTCACGCACTGATCCTTTTTTTGGGGGATATTAATAAGTATATTCACGTTTTCCGTAATCATTTTAATAGGATTACACACTTGCATTGCTTTATTGCATTTTGACTTGCAGTGGCTTTTTGTTGATTTGGTACATATATTTCAATACTAATTTGTAACGAGATCCGCCATCTCAGGGAATTAAAACGGCAAAAACATGTACGTCAAACAATGCACAGAACTTTAGAAAAGCTAATGGCCCAGTGGCGATAACATAAGCCCGAATGCTCTAGAACAGTATATCCCCAACTTTTTCGAGCCTCCGTCCCCTTGGTTCCAAAACTATACCCAATGCCTCCCACCCTTAATCCTAAAAACTTCAATAAAAATTAAACACTACACTAACAAATTATGGGGTTAATAAAATAATATTATGATTAACCTGATATTTCTTTCAGGACTTGTATGCACACAGATAGACAAGGTGGGATTCATGTAGAAATAAAGGAACTGAGATAATAAACATTGAGTAAAAATAAACTATATACAAAAATTATTTTAATACATAAATTCAAGAAGTTGACATTACACTTTCTCTCTATCATTAAACTTCATCTTACCATGGTCCTATGAATATTTTCAATTTGTGGAAACAGAGCCACCAATAAATGTTTTATTTCAATTAGTTTAACAACGTAAGCGACTATCTATTATAGTTTTAAAGTCCTTAAAGACATTTACGAAAAGTTTTGGAATGGAATTTAACGACAAATTATGGTCAAATATAGCTTTCATGTAATGGATGGGCTTGATGAGATGATTCCAATTTCTCAACGTCCGGTTTGAAGTTGCGTAGCAAGAGTCTAAAATCGCCTCGTTCACAAACCTGAAGTCGACTTCTTTGCTTCGAAATAAGTTGAATGACTGCACTAAAATTCCGTGACTAACTTTTCCGAAACTTTGGTTTCAGTTCAATTACATGTTGAAATCCGGTCAATTCTTCCTCATGGACCCCAGGTTCCTCAGTATCTAAGAATGGATTAATTGCCCATTTTGGAACTTCCATCAAAAGAAGATGCTTAAACCATTCTGACATATCGTGATTCATTATGTCTAAATGATCACAAAATTTCAGATCATCATCACCTATACCAGCTTTCTCTTCTAGCTCATGCAGGAAGGAATATTGGTGTAGCACACGGTGGCCTATAATGCGTTTTAATATTACTTGTTTTGAAATTAAAGTAGATACCAGAAACTTTACCTTAATTAGGTTAATGTAATTTCCCTGCAGTTTTAAATTCAGCTCATTGACTTTGCTAATAGTACTGATAAATACGCAATATCATGTCTGATATTTTTAAGTTTGTCACTGAGCATAGGATATTTTTCTTTAAAAAACTCAACGACAGAATAAAAAAGATTATAAAAGCGCCTTTAACAGTTTTATATTGATAGGCAAAGAATTTAGTGTGTAGTAACAAACATTAAAAATGGTCATCACTCCCCAAACACAAATCCCGAAATAGTCGATCGTCAAGAGCATGGGCTTTGATTTTATTACATACATATCATCATGCCGTTCCCTTTCGAAGTAGGCCTACTCACAAAGTTTCACTCATAAATACATATTTGTATGCCTAACTCTGTTTCAATAATATCCTCCATACTGAACTATCCTTGCAAAGCTCTTTGGCCTCATTTACCCCCATACACTACTTTATACACGCCCTCTTGTTTTTAAACTCCTAATATTCCTCCTCCTAAGAATTTCCTCAACCACAGTCAACCATAACTTTCTCAGCCTACCTACCTCTTGCACCATTCATTTCACTCTTATATATCTGTTTCGTTATTCGACTCTCATAGGAGTCGGGAGAAGTACACTTTTGTACACTGCGATTTTCGCTTCCTTAGACAGGCACTAAATTCCTTGATATGCTGCACATGCTACCTACCACTTTCCTTCCAGCATTTGCTCGTCTCTTTATCTCCTCATCTACCCGTCCATCATTTGCCAACATCTTACCTAAGTACACAAAATCATCTATCTACTTGTTCTATTACTTCACCATTCGGCCTCATCATACAGTTATTCTTCCCATTTGCCTTTTCAAAAACTACTTTAGTCTTGCACGTATTTATCCTCAATTCCATTCTCTCTGTTGAATCACAAAACTTGCTTGGTTAACTGCAGTAATAGAAGTGTGTAATGACTTGTGGAGGCGATCACTGAGTTTCTTGGCAATAAGGTGTTACGGTGAATGACACAATGAATAGTAAAGACATTTGGTACATATTTCTTCAAGTATGCAATTCACCCATGGTAACGACGAGCCTTTGATGGAGGCGATCACTGAGTTTCTTGGCAAAAAGGTGTTTTCGGTGAGTGACGCAATGAATAGTGAATCCTTTGATGGAGCTCTTCCGTTGCAACAGCAATTATGTTGGTAAGTAGAATTTTCTAGTCCCTGAAGAACAGCTCAACAACACAAAATATTGACTCCTCTTTTGTATCGGTTTCCAATTGTCATGTAAACAACAACTTATGAGCTAAATTTTAATCTTTTATAAAGCGCACGTAAGATAGAAGAAAGGACTCATTGCCTGGCAAAGTTCACTCGTCTAGCTACAATGCAAATTCAGTTGTCCTTAATATTCCACGCAACACATCTTCCAAATTTTCAGTCATTTCATCTATATGCCATTGCACTGAATGTTGCTCAGAGGAATACTCAATAATATATCATGTGGTGACCTATATATAACAGTACTCAGGGTTTCCCTAATTGCTGGCTATATGAGTTCCTCACCAATTGTATGCGGCTTTTCAGACTTTGCAATTAACATTGAAATATTATATGATTCATGCTAACCGTCAGTGGTTTGCTTTTAAATATTGCACAACATGCTTGAAAACGTTGGATAATGGAGCAATTTGCCACGAAGAGATTAATAAAATGTTAAATTGTTTTGCGCCTTGTCAGGATGTACCTTCCTCAGGTGTTCACCTAGTCTGGAAGGTTTCATCGCTTCATTAGAAAATACCTTTTCACATATTAAGCATATCGGCATGTGCTTATTTATAGGCGATTCTATAAACCCATACTTAAGATGATCCACGTTATATTGTCTGCATTTCTTCTTTCATGTTTTAGTGCCAGCCTTTATTTATCTGAAACAAGGGTTTAGTTAAAAAATTTGTTGAAAATAAAATTCATTCACGTTAAAAAATTGAATGTTTATATGAGAAGCGGATTTGATCTTTAAGCAGTGGAATGTTTTAAGAAAATGGCTGATATCAATAAGAAAAAATATTAAAACAATGTATTTTTAAACGACGAGGCTGCATTCTCGTTTTTTCCCTGACTATGTTTTTCATTGTTGACCACAGTTTTGCCGGCGTCACAGCTGGCGTGTTCAGGTCTGAATTAGAGAATGCAGCCTCATCATTTCAAACGCCAAGAAATCTTCACACCTACTTCGTTTGTTTATATATTTATCGCATAGCTACAAACAAAGACTTAACAATCTGAATTTTTTCATTTATTTTGCTTACATGGGATGATATGAACCTGGACACTAGGATTTTTAAAATATTTTTTCTGGAACATTGTTTTTTTTTCGTTTCGAGTAGCCTAAAAGTATTATTGTAATTAAAGCCTGGAGATTTTTCCAGAATCACTCCACATTTTTAATATGTAACTGTCATAAATTTATATAATTCTTATGTTAAAGGCTGAAATAATTAATGGTCCGTCCCAAAGACCAACTCATCCTGACCAACTGTCCGAGATCGCCAACGACTGATTGAACTGTCTTTGTTTCTTTCTTCTGTTGCCCATACAACGCATACCTACCAGCTACGCTCATACGTGTCCCACTTTTGGTATAGGTCTGGCATGGGTGATATCACAGTACTTTCCCTTCCCTTCACATGCCTGCCAACTGATAATTGTGGATAAGACATGGAAGGCAGTAGAAGAGTGAAGAGAATAATGCGTTTCCCGGTGCACAGTTAGTTCTCATCTCTCCTGTCGATTTCTTATCAGTATAGAGAAAACGTTAACTTGGCGCATGCAAAATGGAACGTCTTGCATCAAATTGTATTGTGAGGATACAAAGTGTGGGGTTCGAAAAAAACTTCTCTGGGGAAGGAGGAGAACAATGTCGTTTCAACGTGGTGAACGATGGTTGCCAAAGATAATACTTTATGGTTACCATTCAGTAAAGACCCTGCCTCCAGTGCCCCCCTAGCTCCCCCCTATCACCCCTCTAGCGCCTCCCTGTCGCCTCCTTGTTTATTTTCGCCCCCCTCGATTAAAGCAACGCCCCTCAGCTTTCCAGAGAGCGGTAGCCTAAAAGCACCCTCTTTGGGAACCACTGTTCTAGAGCATGGAACAATGCAGCCCTCGCTCGGGTATATAAAGCACGCACTGTGGAGGACTCTAGGCATTGTTTTTACGCAGTTACTACCGATCCTAGTAGCCGACCACCTGTTAATTGTCATCACGGCCAAGTTAAGTATTGAGTTTTTCTTTGGTGTGCCGATGAAAGTTTGGGACAACCATTTTTTTATTCAGTGCCGCG
Organism: Ceriagrion tenellum; assembly: GCA_963169105.1. Lineage (NCBI taxonomy): Eukaryota > Metazoa > Arthropoda > Insecta > Odonata > Coenagrionidae > Ceriagrion > Ceriagrion tenellum. The sequence goes on from OY720638.1 coordinate 131,292,176, forward strand.
GGAGTTCAGGAAAGCCGCTGAGAATTATTTGGCAGTGATTCATCGCAGGCAACACGCAGATCAAATGAGGAGACGTACCATCTAGCACTGTACCAACTCAGGAGGGCGCGGGGTCGCGGAAAGGATGAGCGGCATTGGAGCGGAAATCAATCTTCACAGAGAGCACAGCAATAGCGTCTAGCCATATGAATTAAAAGGACCTATTGTCCTATAAAAATTGTCTTTTTGTGTTGTGGTATTTATTAATTAAAACTGCAATAGTATTTCGTGAAGGAAGTGAAAAACCATCGTGTGAAGAACAAACATACGTTGGAGATAAAAGTGATTTGTTGTTTAGAAGCAATTCAGTGCTTTCTATGTAAGTTCAATTTGTGCATGGGTTTGTGATTTTGTGTTTAAGGGTACCAATTGTCATATCTGCCTAATGTTAATTAAATTTACATGCAAACGTCAAGTTGGCGCCCATTAACAACAGTATTCAGAATTTATTTCTCTATTTATTATAACCTTCACCAAAAGTAATGGTAATATAATAAAACGCTACAGGACGTTAATAGATTAAGCACTAAAAAAACAGGGAAACAAAAATTGAGGAAAAGGACGAGCTAAAGTTTTTGAAAGGAGGGCTCGAGATACGCAAAGCTCACTCTTTCTCCGGAAAGTCGGCTTGACAAAAGGGTACATCCTCCTTCGAGGATGGGTAGCAGGGGTAGTCATCCAATCTAATCCGCTTGGATACTTTTGCCAGACTTTAGGGATAATCAAACATGCGAGTGCATCTATTCCTCGAAGCGAAGTTGTGACGGGCGTAGATTGGCACTCTTCATGGGGATAACCAGACGTGTAGCTGCGAGATGAGGCGATGGGGACGCGAAGAAGGAATGCGTGTGAGTGTGTGGCAGGAGGTCTGAGGGGGACCGGGTCGTGACACGGCCGTTGATGAAAGGAAGCGGGCGTTCGTGTCGATTTCCGAGGCCATCCAAGCGTACGGGATGCAGGGCCCGCGTTCCTTTTTTAAGAGTCCGTGAGTTAAGTTGACCAGAAACAAGCAACCGCTGTCGCTTCCCGCTCTTTTCTTCTCCCGGTCGCACACTCACGCTTAAGTTGTGAGTGCGTTCGCTACCTCGGCCACGGGAGAATTAAACATGCCTTCGATCGGATGACTTCCATTGCGGCGGCTGCCAGATAGGGGACTCCCTTTCTCCCACTCTCAAGTCATTGTAGCGACCGAGTTTTATTTTCCCATGCCCGTATCCGTTTTGTAATAGTAGATGGAGAATATCGGATGGTATTTTGAATCTCACTAATACACTAACTTCACACTACCCCACAAATTAAATTCTCACCCATGCTATCATTTTTTCTGATTCAAAATCTACCACGGCGAAATAAAATGCCCTACCTGTAAATCATAAGCTAGGAGTAATTCATTCACATGAGTGTGTTACTATGAATAACGCATACTATCTTGTTTTTCATTAGAATCTCCTACGCTGCAACTTTTCCATGTCATCGATAGTGATTGAGATATTGAACGATCCATATTTATCTCTAATTGAAGTTGTGAAGTGAATAGTGAAGTAAATCACTTTTTCTTGACTGTAATTTAGTGCAAATTGGCTAATATAGCATCATCCACTAACATATAACATCCACTTTCATCGAATATTATAAAATTTGGCAGCAGATATTTAAATTAGGCACTCGGCGCGAAGTCATGGGATACGGATGTTAACCACAGCTACGGAAACATTATTATTTTTATGTTGTTGCATATATTCTTTTATTGTAGCTAAAGACCTTTTAGGGCCAGAAATTAAAATCCTGCTCATATACTTTAGGTTCCTTGTAGTAATCAATCGCAGCTTAGACAATTCTATCAGGAGGAGGAGAATGCTTTTGAAGTCATGTTTCTTGCTACTGCTATCTCACGGAACACCGTTTGATACTTTAAGTACATTCCGTAAATATGTGTGTAGATTACTATTAAGAAATATCACTTTGGAACAGCACTAGGATAGAAAATCACAAACAGAAATAAAATGGACATAACAATGGAAAATTTACGACGCATATTAAATAAAATGAAATAGAAAAACACGACAACATGATTTAATGGCTAGCAATATTTCATTCGTGGAAAATTCCAGAGAAAACTTAAAAGCACTGAAATATTGAGAAAAGAGCACTAAAAACTGATAGGTTCACATCTGTGATTACTCGTGTATAAAAAACAGATAAGGAATATAAGCACAAAATAAATTTTTCTTGCGCGGAAAAACTGCACTACATTGAAAATTGTGTTGTTTTGCAAGCATGCTCGCTGAACCGAGTGAATGAACGTATTGTAACCGCCTGACCTCCACCTATCAGACTGCCGCGCTCCCCTTCAATCCACCCACCTTTCTTCCACGAGATCCCCCAAACCACGCAAGGGGTGGATCTTGAAGTCTTTCTACCCTCTCGCCTCTCACCCGATGAATCTCCGGGGTGACGAGTCGTGAAGCATCGAGCTTGGATTTATAAGTTATTGGGGAAAAACACTCTAGAAATTAAGGAGACCTGTTGCACAGGGTACACCTTCAAGAGGCATTAGCCCTGGGGACTATCTGGGTTTATTTTTACACAAGAGGAAGCATGGAGGAGAAAAAATTACAGTGAACATAGACTAAACTAAACCAAAAATGGGAACTTATTCAATTTTAGAAATAAGTGTGGTATGGTGATAAACACCGCAAACACCTGCATTAAATAGATCAATCGGAAAGTAGGGAAAGTTTTTTTAGAAGTATTTTGAGAAGATGCCATATAACTACAGCAGTAGATAAAAATAATTTAGCCACTCATATCCATATTCTTGCAGGAATTATATGAATTTCATTTTATTCCCTATTTAATTAATACGTAAAACGAGTTAATAAGTTTCTGAAAAAATATTCTTCGTGGTGTAAATTTTATCACTCACTTAACAAGTCAGCATAAATTGTTAAAGGGATATTGCAAGTAAAAAAAAATGCATTTTCAGTAATAAAGTAACTCTTTAGACTTTACATATAAAAACACAGCGTCCTAAAGTGCTATTTTTTATCCAAAAATTACTTCCGTATGTACTGATGCTTTCCCTGAAAAGCAGTCACTAACTCCTAATACGTTTCAACGTTATAGGCATCAGCGGAAAATTTCGACAGCAGCGTGAGTTTTTTTACCTGTGTCTATAAACGAAACGTGAGAACAATTCATTATCACATCCAAACATAAGCATTCAAACTTTAATTAGTCTCAGCAAAGAACAGCAAAAAGAGACTTCTTCTATACCGAAAAGCCAAATTAGCTTATTATATAAGGGGATAATGATTAGCAACGCTTAACGATGTGTCTCTATTAAATGTATCCTCAATTTGCATGCACTGTAAGCAGAACAATCTGAAAAGACGTAACTCTAAAAAGCAAAATCGGGTAAGGAACGCATTCAACTGTTTTGCAGAACCGTTTACGTTTGTTTACCTCTTCCTTGCCCAAGGTATTTCACACATTCCATTGCCCAACGGGGGTGCTTCAAGTAATCCGATGTTTTTCCTAACTCAACTCTTCAGAAATGAAGATTAATTACTACATTATTCCTATTAAATATTTTTGCATATAAATGAGCATAAATATTGTAATAAAGGTTCTACATTGTGGTTAACAATAACATTTTCCCTTTTTTATTGTTACATGCCGATATGATTTTGAATAATCTGATACAATAAATTTAAACATGCTTTTCATGCAGGAAAATATTGAAATGTTTACATCAACATTGTGAAAGGAGAATGTATTCCACTTTCAGTCTAAGAATATATGCTTTTACAAATACTTAATGCATGTAATGGTTTTGATCTCTCCTATGCACATTGAAAATTGGGCACTTGCTCTTCGTGTATGAAAAACTCGTCTTCTCGTCTTCTATTTTAGGAATAAAGCACACCTATGAGGAGGGAATTACTTGCTCTCGTCTTGAGTATTTTCCTCATCAAAGCCCTTAATATATTTACCGCAACATTTTACTGCTTTATCAGCTCCTGAGTACAGTCCACATCTTCCATAAGCCCTGTCCTCAGTATGGGGTTCAGCGAGAGCCATGCTCCGTTTGTGCAAGAAAAGTTTCTTCTCTACCTGCAATGCGTATTCCATTATGGATGTTTATGACGCTAAAACTTTTACAATTAATGCTTCCAGATAGATAACTTCAATAAATAACCTAATAGGCCTTATAGTTCCTCATACGCAACTGTATTCTCATGCCATCTTATTCCATGCAACAGCAAACTTTTAGCTACTATCATTCAATATTATATTGGGTTTTTTGTCCATCTTGTTCCCACTAACTTTTTTTCTTCATGATGCGAAATGCATAGAATAATAGAGCTATTTAATAATACTTATAATAAGTAAACTTGAGTACTTTTGGTGAACCGGAGACTAAAATCATATACTAGGAAAAACCAAACATCCATAATGGAATACGCATTGCAGGTAGAGAAGAAACTTTTCTTGCACAAACGGAGCATGGCTCTCGCTGAACCCCATACTGAGGACAGGGCTTATGGAAGATGTGGACTGTACTCAGGAGCTGATAAAGCAGTAAAATGTTGCGGTAAATATATTAAGGGCTTTGATGAGGAAAATACTCAAGACGAGGGCAAGTAATTCCCTCCTCATAGGTGTGCTTTATTCCTAAAATAGAAGACGAGAAGACGAGTTTTTCATACACGAAGAGCAAGAAGAAAATTCCGCTCGAATATACGTTGGAAGAAATCTTGAACATATATCTTTCGATATATGTTCAATATTCAACCTCATTTTTTCTAGTGGGATCACATTAATTTTCAGAAGAGATATAGTGAGGGGCAATAATGTAACAACGTTGTCCACAGTCCAATATTATCTTCGAATTTCCATAAACCTAAGAATACTCGCTACCCTTTCTCTTGACGTTACAGCACTCAAGATATGAATTTGAACAGCTCTGCACTAAGTACATATATCAGTTTGCTGTAGTAAGACCCAGAGATTGATTATTTCAGCTGTAATTAGAATGCCAAGGAGAGCGAGCAACTATGTATGTGTAATGTTAATGTGGTGAGCGAGCAACTATGTTTATTCTCAGTTCGGCTTTCGGAGAGTACGGACGTCTTCTTCCGCTCTCCTTGCCACGCTCAAGGCCATGCAAAACTGCTGATGGTCTAGCTTGAAAACTGGTGAAAATCGAAGTGCTTCCTCAAGTTTCCTCACTTTAGTTTGAAACATAACTCATTGAAAGTGATTGTGTTGTGAAATCTGTGCACTGCGATAATGAGTGGTAGTTGCAACGAGTGCCAAAAATCGATAAGAAACACGATTTTCATATCGTGCACCGAGTGCAGCAAATTTTTCCACGGCCATTGCCTTCCTGAGCAGCTAAAGAAGGACGACATCGATGGGATTCGCGCAAGCAAGCAGAAGTAGAGGTGTTCGGATTGTCAAAGTTCTCGAAGATTTAGCCTCAACTCACCCCTGCCACCTCAGGACACTGAATCAAGTTGCAAAAAAGGTAAATCTATCGATGATGTATATTCCTTAATGGAGGAGATGAGAACTGAGCTTAAACAAACCGAAAAACACCTTGGAGACTCAATTGAAAAGCTTTTTGAGAGGCTGGATGAAAGTTATAAACTCATTGAAGCGCAGAGCAAAAGGTTAGATGAATGTAGTGAACAAATATGTGTATTAAAAAGTGAAAATATACAACTAAGGAAAGATTTGATATCTTTGTCAAATCGTACTGATTATTTAGAACAGCGCTCTCTATCCAACAACGTAGAAATTCACGGCGTTCCATTTCATAATAATGAAAATGTACCTGCTGTTATAAGTCAGATAGGGCACCAACTTGGGGTCGACCTGAGTGAAAAATTCATCGATCATTGTTACCGCACAAGGCCTAAGTCAAATGGGTCCCCGGGGGGGATAGTAGTGAGATTTACGACCCAGTCAACCAAAGAAAACTTGTTGGCTAAGCGACGGGTCAAGAGAAATTATTCAACACGTCATCTATACCCTGATTCCCCGTCAGATGATCCCATTTACATAAACGAGGCCCTCTGTCCTGGCAGACGTAGACTTTTAAATGTTGCGAAAGAGCTAAAAAAGGCAAAAAAGTATGCCTTCCTCTGGATTAGGGGAGGGAAGATCCTTATGAGAAAAGCGGAAAAGGAACATGTTATTGTCATAAATAGTTTTGAAGACATAGACAACCTGAAAAAATGATTCTCACGCGAAAGAGCGAAGTTACTTATATTGGTTCTATTTTTTTAATTCATCAAAATTATCGCAGCTTACACAGCAACTTTGAGCTCTTATTGTTTCATTTGAGTCAAATGGAAAATAAACCTAATATTATTGTTCTGTCAGAGATATGGATAAATAAACATGAAGTGAATTTTTATAAAATATCTGGTTATAATACATTTGTTAAATTCTGTGAAAAGAATCGAGCAGGAGGTGTGATAGTTTATGTAAGTGATAATATTCAGTGTGAAGAAATGTCACTCGAATGTTATACAGGAGACTGTGTTCATCTTAAGGTATATAATCACGTGGTGGAATTTAATCAGTTAAGTATGTACAGGGATCAAAATATTCCTGTAACTGATTTTTTACAGGAGTTAGAACCAACTCTGAACAACACAGGAATAAATATGGTTGTGGTTGGTGACCTAAATACTAATTTAATGAATGAAAATAATGACTCTGATCACTATAATAACTTGATGTTACGTATGGATTCTCATGTCTAGTAAATGAGGCCACCAGGATTAGCCATCAATCTTCAACCTGTATTGATCACATGTTTGTAAGGTTCTATAATGCATTCAAACTAGAAATATTGGCAGACGTCCGACACTTGGGGATTACTGACCATTCAATGATTACACTCGTCGTTTCAAAAGAAATAAAAATTAACTCTAACGTTGAACGTGAAAAACCTCAAAATTCAATTTATGTAAACTATGATATGTTGCATGATTTAGTGAGCAAAATAGACTGGACTCCAGTAACTAATGAGCCAAACGCCTCGAGGGCTTTTTCCATTATGTTGGATTTGTAAGCTGTGATTGACCGGGCAAAACTAACAATAATACAGGATAAAAAGACAACAAAATTAAAACCTTGGATGACCACCTCTCTGCTCAAAGAGATAAAATCAAAAAATGATATCCTAAAAAAGTATAGGCGTAATTCCAAAAGCGAGAGCTTGAAGGAGGAATTTTTAAAATTTAGAAACAATCTAAGGGTTAAGCTGAGAAAGACCTGCAATGATTTTTACATGAGGAAGTTTGAAAATAATCGAGGTAATCCTAAAGCTCAATGGGACCTAGTTAAAGAAATAACTGGACAAACTAGTTCAAAAACCCCTGATCTATGTATCAAAAGGGAGAACACGGTCATTACTGATCCTTTGACACTGACATCTGAATTTTATCAATATTTTATCTCAGCTTTTCAATCTAAAATTAACGGAACTACAATCTCCCCTCTGAAAAATCCATGTTCCATGATCGATTCTTGTCAGTCGTTGTATTTGGAGCCAGTATTTCGAAACGAAATCATTGCACTGGTGAAACGTTTCCCCTCAAACAAATCACCAGGCTTCGATGGCATTAGCATCAATACTTTAAAGAGGACAATAGTATTCATAGCGCCTGTCTTGGAATACGTATTCAATCTGAGCATTTCAACTGGAGAATTTCCTTCGGCTTTAAAAAAGGCAGTCGTCATTCCGCTATTCAAAAAAGGTGATCCAAAAAAATTGGAAAATTACAGGCCGATATCACTCCTAACGACATTCTCAAAAATTTTCGAAAAGCTCGTGAAAAAAAAGTTATTAAATTTCCTTGATAAAACTCATTTTTTCAGCCCGAAACAATTTGGTTTTACAAGCGAATTGGGAACCAAAGATGCCTTAATGCATCATTTGCAAAATGTTTATAATGCACTCAATCATAATAAACGCACAGCTACCTTATTCATCGATATCCATAAGGCTTTTGACACCCTTGACCACGACATTTTATTAAAAGAACTTCATCAAGCCGGAGTCAGAGGAAATTTCCTTCAGTGGTTCAATAGCTAGCTATCTATGCGCTCACAGTGTGTTCGAGTGAATGGCTGTTATAGTAATTATATATAAATAAAGGCTGGCGTTCCACAAGGCTCAGTACCGGGACCGATACTTTTTCTGGTTTATATAAACGATCTTTGTAATCATAATTTTAATGGACATGTCACAGCTTACGCTGATGGCGTTGCACTAAACTATGCAAATGCATCCTGGGACATTGTTAAAAGAAAGATGGAAGAAGATTTAACAGTTCTTAGGCAATAGTTTCTCTTTAACAAACTTTCTTTAAGTTCCAAGACCAAATACATGGTGTATGATTTATGTAACAGGTAAAAAATTGACTGGGAAGTGATATATCATTCTCCAGGCTGTTCAGTAGGAAACTGTTTAAATTGCATCACGATTGGAAATGTAACTGAATTTAAATATTTGGGGGTTATCCTGGACAATAAATTAAAATGGAAACACCATGTAAATTTCCTAACTAAAACACTACGGCATTGTATCTCAAATTTATACTTCGTACGAAACAAATGTCCATTGTATTTTCTAAAATTTATCTACTTGGCACTGATTCAGTCAAAATTAAGTTATGGTTTAATTTGCTGGGGAGGAGCTTACAGAAATACAATAAACCCCGTACTATTTCTGCAAAAGAGGATAGTACGCGTGATAATGCACAAAAACCGTTTCTCTCATGCATTCCCACTCTTTTTATAACTGAACTTATTGCCTATCAGGTATGTGTATTTTTATAAAGTGTTAAAGAATTTCTATCTAAGAAGTGGCGACGAAGCAAATCTATACCCAGGACTCAAGTCCTGACCTTGCGAGAAAGAAATACGATTTCTCTACCCAAGCCTAATTTGACTTTGTTTCAAAGATGCTTTGTGTATATATCCCGAAAAGTATTTAACGTCCTTCCAAACCACATTAAGGAAGAAAAAAACGTAAGAAAATTTCTTAAGAAAGTAAAAACTTGGTTATTACTTATAAAAATATCGAGATTTTGTTTCGTAATTTAGATGAAATATTCATCGAATTAAATGTAATGAATTAAGTGATATTGTAATATCATTGTTGAAGTAAGTTCGCCCGATCTTGTATTTATGTCTCTTTTTTGTAACCACTATTTAATTATATATATCTCTGAGTCTTTTCTATTTTGAATTAAACTTGCTTCTTAATTAAATTAGTTTCTTTACTGTATTGTAAACGTTTTATCGAAAATTGTAAACCATTTTGTTTTTTACTATCGTTTTTTGCATGGTTTATTTGTCAGTAGCCCCAACACAGGTTATTCCTTAGGGGCTATCTATTGTACTACCACTCTGTAATTCCTGAAAAGGAATTCAATTATTATTATTATTATAATTATTATTATTATTATGTTTTTCCAATTCATTTAACTATTAGGATGATTGTGATTGTATTTTGCGAACACTCTAGCTGCCTCTCAGTTTGTGTCAGTAGACATGATTCCTAATATAGCATCAGGAACAGTAAGAATGAATCCTTTAAACTCTGAATTCCCAAGCATTTATGAGTTATCTCAGGTTTTACATTGACAGTGTTTCTTACCATTCTGTGACCAACGTGATATGGTTTTCTGGTACATTTCATTAGTTGCTTTGCTGTAAAGAATTCCTCTTCAGCTTCTGGAAATCTCTCCTCCTCTCTTGATTCAGATTTACAATCACAGTTCATCACAGCATCTCTCCACTTCTCAAACAGCATCTTCCTCTTCAATTCCAGGGGCATTTTTGATCACAGGATCATTCTCGTCATCTTCACTCAAGTCTGAGTTGCTGCACTCATTTTCGGAAAGAAGTTATTCAGTCTCTTTATCCGAATGTCTTCAAGAAGCCATACTGTGATAAGCAAGATATCATATCAGTACGCTGAATTCACCAAACTTCAGTAATGCACATTAGAGTGTGGAAAATATCATCTTTGACTTTCTAGGATACTCGTAAGCAGATCAAAGCTGACGTGGCTGTATGTAGCATGTGGACAATTAAAAAGTTGTACTCGTCTTCCTTTACACTCTCGCTGATTAACGTTCACTCGCTGGTTACTCGTGAATATGATGAAGCCACTGAGATGAACTCCAAGGAAAACATATGCATAGTTTTCCTTTAATATTTATTCCGATGAATTTTCCTGGGAAGAAAACTTTGGAATATTTAAGTTGAAAGACACTATGTTTCTCATAGTTATATAATGTCAAAAAAATGAAAAATCCGATGACGGCATAGCTACAGAGAAGTGGTATTCCCTTTCCTTGGATCTCAGTAGCATTACAAAGTTTAGTATGACGATAAAAACTAAATACAGAGTTTTAAATGCTCAAATTGGACCAAGGTAAGGTCATCAAAAATAAAAAATGACAATAAAATTTGAGCCACTGTTGCCTTGGCGTGGTAGTATAACTACTCCAGAAGTTTAACACAAAATATTTTTTTAAATATGCATCAATGGCGCTTTCATACGGAAATACTCAAATTCATACGAGCAAAGGCAATGCTTATGTGAATTTAAGGATTATAAACAAGTACCTTGGGTATTTTCAGTATTCTAACCCATTGTGCTTAATAATTAAATATATAATGCTTAAGGTAGTTGAGATTCCTCTGGCAAGGAAGGGTTACGCAAGATTTTCCTGTTTATGACAAAAAAACTTATAACAGCAGCTTTTGAAAATCATATTTAGAGTCTGTTTTTCCAAAAATAAATGATAGTATGAGTGACAGGAAGATGTTGAACTATAGTGTACCCCAGGGCTCCATACTAGGCACTATTATTTTTACAATTTATATAAATAGAATGTTCTCATGCATAAACCATAGCAAAATATTACTATATGCTGATGATGTAGCCTTAATTTTCCCGCATAAGGATTTTGATAAAGCACAGCAGAATATGCAAAATTATACAAACTTGATTGCCCAATGATCACATGACCACCATCTACTTATTAATAATAATAAATCAAAAGTGATACATATAGTTAGCAAAATGGACAGATATAAATCTATAAATTTAACAATTCATGATCATGATTGTATGCATAACCATTATCTAAAGGCAAATTGTAGATGTAGTAGAATGATCCAAGTTGACAAATACAAGTATTTAGGTATAATAATTACTGCAATTTTAAATTGGTGAACATATATTTACAATTAATAACAAACTAAGAAAATAATCCTATCAAATGTATCATATCAAAAATACGTTACTTCAAATATACTACTAAATATTTACGCTTTGGTTGACTCGGTGATAAGATATGGCCTGACAGTGTGTGGCAACACTGCTAACATACAAAAAAATCTTTGATTAACTCCCAAAATCGAATAGTAAAAACAATATATAGATGTAAATACAATTTAGGAGACGATGTGGAGATACCAGATATTAATTTTGTCTGTAAGGACTTATGTGTACTGCCAATAAATAAGCTCTTTGAATATATACTCATAAAGGAAAATAATTATATATATAAATATAGGGTCAACAAAGACATGGAATGTACAATGCAGTTAAGACATACGGAACTGTACGAAATACCAAAGACATACAAATTATGGAGATAGAATGCTAAGAGTAACGATACCGAAATTACTCACTTATGTAAATGTTCGAACACCTAACGCAACCACAATTTCAGAATTAAAAAGAAATTGTAAGAACATATTGCTTGAAAATCAATGATAACTTAATGGACGGATTGTTATTCTCCTGTATATATGTTTAACTGATAAAAAGTGTGTAATTGTTTTCTTTATAATAAGAGTAATAATTAATTTTACCTGATCAAGATGTATTTTCCACTATAATTATACTGATGTGATTTAATAATGCAATAAAACTCCATTAATGCTCCGCATAATTATTTTTGCCTACACAAGCACCTCTTGGCGATCCAGTGGCTCAGGAGGACTTATATTGTATTTACAAGGTACTGAAATTATATACAAGGTATATGTACTGAAATTAATTTGTAAACATTTCAATTTCACCTATTTCTGATAATGGTACTTGTATTACTTGCATTATTGTAACGAGGCCTGTATTTGAATTATTTTTTTAATTAAATAACAGTGCATTTCTGAAATGTTTGTATCTAATAAATGTATGTTCAACATTTAAAAAAAACTTTTACTATGTTCAGCTTACCTAAAGTGGAAGCGACCTCTAACCACAACAGAAATACTAATTGCAACAAATGCGTACTTTTTAATATCCCTAAAAAACGATACACGTCAAAAGATTTTCTAGGAATATCGTACGATATACACTCATGGGTCAAGCCTAAAATCCATATAGAATCCATTTACGCACAAGCAAATTCAATTTACCTTTTCTGACAGAGTATAATATCACATAAACCAATAGAAATATATACTCACATATAACTGTAATCCGTGTACAATGCAAGCACCTTGATATCACTCAACACGGTGAAATTCTCTAGAAAACTAACCAACAGGGAAATAGCTACTAAGTAGCAACGATTGAGTATTAAACTGTTCATTACGATGCAGGAGTCCTTCCGGGATGCAATATTTCATTTGTGACCGTATGGAAGAGAAACATATCGGTTTCCTCCACGAGAAAGAGAGAAAAAGAGATAAAAATAGGTCTTCAGCTGCAACGTCAGTGATTGGTGCGCATGCGAGACTTTTAAATTAGAATTTCGTATTCCGATTCCGAGTTTCACAGTGAATAAAATCCCGACGATAATTCAGAGGCGCGCACACAGTTCAAAGACGTGTTCAAGTGGACAAACATAGACGCAAAACCACTAAAAAAAACGAGGCTCTCGGAGGTGTGCAAAAAGGTGGGGGGGTATTACCGCTCCAACGTTTGCGTTGGAGCTGAAGGCCTCCATGCGAAGTGTGGAAGGGCGAGGAGAATGGTGGGTGTATGATGGGAGGGAGAGATTTGAATACAGGGGATGGTTCCCGGAGGAATTTACGAAATTGGACGAGCTCGGAGAGTACACACACCGTCTCGCGGAGAATCACAACCGGCCAATATTTACGTCAGACGAGGACGTAATATTAAGGCAGGGAGGTTAAAGCCACTTTCATTACAAAAAATGAGATCGAAATGGGAGAAGTTTAAACGGTTTCACCGGCACACTTTCACTGAAATGGCGAGAGCTCTTTCGCCGGGGAACACGCGAGAGCTTTTCGGGTCTTCGAGAATAGCCATAGAGGAAAAGAGCGACATATTTTTAAGTGAATCGGCTACGGAGGTGAAAGGTGGAGCACGTGGGGAGTGAGGTAGAATAAAGGGATCGGAAGATCTGTAGAACGAAACATTTGAAGAAAAGGGAGGGAGTAGAAAAGGCGGGGGAAGGTGTTGAGCATGATTGGGCGGCCTGAAGCACTCCAGAGAAGGAAGATTGGAGTGGATAAGAAAGCGGAGGCCGTCCTGAGGAAATGAGAGTGCCATCTTAATAGTTCGCGCCACAAAAGTGGAAGGGGCACGCCCCAGAGGCACTGAGTGGGGGGATATAAGGGCTCCAAGTCCCTCCTTCACTGAATATGCGTGTTACGAAAGGAAGTTAGCGGAGGTGTGAAGCGGGCTCTTTTGGAAATCCGGGTAGTGTGGCGAATAGACAACTGGAATGCCAACTCTTGGGGCCAGGTGTGTATTCTGGTGGTGTAAGAGATCTACATCTTCACACTACCCTGCAAGCCGCCGCATGAGTGTGTGGCAAGGGGTGTTAGGTCACCAGCCGTGTAAAATTGTACGGTTTTTGGAGGTGAATTGATGACGGATATTATAGAAATGTATTTATTGGAGCTCAGTTTTTACTGTAGTCGCTTATTTGCACGGAAAGAACTAGCTTTTGTTCCTATGTGTTTGGCAGTGAATCTCTCTTAATTTATCGCATGTCTGACCAAGGGATGTAGTGAGGCGTCATGATATTATTCTTTGTGTTGCTCTGAAATACACCATTTTTCAATTTCTCTAGCAAGCTAAGCCTAGCGGATAGCCTCCAAGTCTCTAAGGGCTCCCACCTCAATCCTTCTAACAGTTGTAAGACACTATATGTTCACTCGTAGCAGCACAAAGCAATCTGCTTTTCTGTGTATTTTATTTATTTTTTGGTTAAATCTTTATGACCAGGGTCAAAAAACTAGTTTATATATGCTGTACACGAAAATGTTTTGCATGTGTGTTCCCCACAATATATCAAAAGTTTAGGTAATTCCAAAGTATTTTACTGCATCTGAAGATTTCATGTTTACACCACCCACAGTATAGGTATGGCATTTGTGCGATAACTTTCACAGGAAAAGAAGTTTAGTGCATTTACTAAGATTAAATTTCAACCCCCACTCCTGGCACCACGAGTGAACGTTGTTAGGGATCGTTGACAGAATTTCTAAGTTTGCGTCTTCGCTTATTTTACGGTAGATAACTGTATCGACTGCAAATAATCTTAATTTCCTCCTAAACGGAAAACTTAAGTCATTGGTATAAATACTGAATAAAAGAGGGCCGATCACGCTTCCTTGAGGAACACAGGATGTGACTTCAACCATATCAGAGGTAAAACCATCAACGACTACTTCTTTGTTTTCAAAAAGTGAGAAAGTCACTTATCCAATTCACTATTTTTATCAACTTCACATCTCGAATGTTATAACATTACTAAGGACGACGTGTTCGATGGCATTGCATAAATGTGATGTTAACAATGTAGGCTGGTAGTTTCCTGGGTCACTTCTATTTCCTTTTTTAAATAACGGTGTGGCATTGGATATTTTCCAGTCTTGGGGCACCTTGTCTTTGGAAATGATTAGTTAATTATAATTTATAAAAATGAAACAATCTGTGGCGCTAACTTCTTCAGCACGCGTGCAGATATTCCTTCTGGACCTGGGGACTTGCTACTTTTAATCAAACGCAGTTGTTTAGCTATTCCATCATGTTGACATGCTATGTCAGCCATCGGCTCGTTAAAGTTTGGAATGAATAAATTGTGTACTGTGTCAGTTTTAGTGAATACACTTTCGAAGAAGTGGTTGAATTGCCATTTTTTCCAATAAAGACTGTACCGTTGAAGATTCGTCCTGGAGCTCTCTCGCGTAAGACCAGAATGACTTAATGACAGAATGAAGTTAAATTTCTCTCGCCGCATTTTCCATTGTTTTGCTACCTAACTTAATAGAATTTTTATATAGACTGTGTAGTTGCCTTTGTCTCCTGAGCTCCTACCTCACTTTGCGGTTATACCAAGGAGGTACTTTGCTCTCCCGTTTGCCTTTGTGTGGAATATATTCGTCAATTCCTTTAGAAAGTGTTTCCAAAAAAATATCTCTATGTTAGTTCGGTGCTCTTGTCCATTGTCTCTACGAATTTCGAGAATGAAACTTCTAACGCCTCTCCAAATTTAATGAAATCGCATTTTTCAAATTAGTAGACTTTAGTTTTTACACTGGAATCTTCTGTTGTTTACAAAGTCTTAAAAATTACTTTATGATCACTTATGCCTTAGAGGATATCGACGTGTTTTATAATTGTAGAATGACTAACAGTTTTAAGATATAATCTTTAATTACGTGCCATAGATTCGTTAACTACTTGAGTAAGAGAGTGGTGTGAAAGTGTATTAATTAAGGCCCCGCTTACAGCACGCATCCTTAAACTTGTTTCAACGCTATTAGTTTTCCAATTTATAGCTGGGAGGTTGAAATCTCCTCCGATAATTATCACGGTTTTGTGTAATTTCAGGAGGAGAATAATGATAATGAGTTGACCTCAACAGAGAATCTAGAGCGAGGGATTTTGTAGCTGTTGACTAATACTGATGTAGCGTTCGAGCTATGCTGTCCTCGTAGAAATTTATGTCCAAATTTTCACTCTCATTACGGCGCGCGACTTCAGGAGCAAAATGTATGCTTCTGTTACATCGTCGTCTTTAGTGTCGTAGGTTAGATCTTTTCGTGATTTTCATTGTCACCTTCAATCCGGAAAATTAGACACAGCGAACTTCAACGAGACCAATTCCGACGACAAAAAAGAAAGCAGAGGGACGAAAAGCTACATAACAGAATCCGCTTTTTGGCTTCAGCCTTTGTGCGTTATTTTTTCCATTTCTTCTTTTGGGATTCTGCCACTTCGTTGGTTTTTCGACAACATTTCTTCTCCTATCCTGGAGGCGTCTTTAGTTCGAAGATAGGATACTCACCTTCAGGATACTCACCGGATTCTCACCATAAAAAATATCATTGATTGACACTTTACTGCATTGAAGCTACAGCATTGCCGACAACAAATCACTCCCGTCAGAGAAAATGAAACTGACTGAAGCCCTAGTGAAGAATGGCTACTCCAAGACGATGGTTCTGAAAAGGGCCGCCAGGTTAGAGAAGATGAGGAAAATTTAAACTTTCCCATCAACCAATATAGAGGAGAAACCCTCTGCCCACGCCACCATCCCCTTCATTGCAGGATCATTCGAAACGATTGGCAGAATTTTAGTAACCTCTATTAGCTGAGTTTTAAGTCGTTTTTAGTTTGTTGAACGTAATATTAAATTGATTTAATTATTTTCTGCTAAAAAAAAAGACATTTGCTTCAGATCTGGGAGTCCGGCCCTAACCGATCGTAATGTTGTGATTTACATTGTCCATCTTTTAGCCATGGTCCTCTTTGAGGTCATAGCCATGGTCCTCTCTGAGAGTCTAGACGTTATGGGTACATCGCGTTATGTTATGGCTCTCGCAATATTATGGTACCTTTGAAACCTATAATCATTATTTTTTCTGCACGAAAACGAAGTATGAACCTTGATTTGACGCTTTCCAACTACCAAGCACTGCACTGCAGAGAAGAAATGTGAACACATGGTTGATCCTCTCTGTAGAGTTTTAATTCCGAGCCAATTGGCGTCTTTCAAAGTAATGTGATATGTGTAGCTGTGTGTTTGTACTTCGTGTTGGGCACCTCTAACTCACCCTGCGATGGACTAAGACTAAGTGATAAGAAAATCTTCCTCAGCCGATGAATTGGGCTCTCACTAAAGGTATCTCTTTCTGCCATTTTTGCGTGAAAATTCGGCTGGTTTCTGAAGACGAGTGATTTCTGCTGTGGAGGTCACTTTTCCTGTGAATTGCGCTGAATAAGTATAAACGTAAATTATTTCTCACACTTGTGGATTTTCTATTTTGGTGAAAAATCCAACTATTTTTGAATTCCACAATTTACCTTTTTGACAATTCTTATTATTCCATCCCTGGGCAATATAAAAGTTGAATTTCAGGCTAATATATGGTATACGAAAGAAAAAAATTAGGATATTGCAACTTTTAGAAACCGGCACCGGTGGCGGCTGGGTAAAGTCCTCGCCTGCTAAACCGAGGGTCGCGGGTTCGAGTCCCGCCTGGGCGTGTTTTTCGCCACCCAGGGCATGGATGTATGTCAAGTTCTGTTGGTCCGGTCCTTGGAAAACCTGATGACAGGCTCAGCAGCCTATCGCGATTCTGGGGACATACGGGCCAACAGAATCGTCCGGCAAGCAAAAAATAAAATAAATTATGAAGAGAGAAAAGGAATTATTGGCGACGTATCCGATACAGATTATATTGATAACCTGCAAGACATTGAATATGACGAACGCATTATATATTAGGGAAAAGTACACTAAAAATGAAAAAAAGAGCATGCCATAGTTTTATATATCATACTTAAGGAGATAATAAGAAAAGATAGAGCTAAAAATTTGATTTGATTACAATACCAAAGGCCGCTAAATTCAGCCCGGTGCGTGGTATGAAAATAATTTTACCACACATATAATTCCTTTCCGCTACGGTGGGTACCATTTAAAGTGTCGCTCAGCCTCCTCGTAGGGGAATGATGGGATGGTTTCAGGTTTCACTGTAGGAGTGAGAAAAAGGTGGCACGGATGAAGAACCGTCTCGCAAACGCAATTGATTCCCCTGGAGACCGCGGGGAGAAAACGCGACCGCCATAGTGACGAGATGACGATGACGAGACGATGGTAACGCATGACTCAAATTCTTCACTGCATCGAATATTGTACGCGGAGTACTCGCGGTGAATGTGGGAGGTCGTGGCCGGATCGTGTGGTCTAGGGTCCGGGAAATTTGTCATCCGTTGGAGCATTGTGACATCCCGTTCATTGTTATATTCCGTCAAGGCGAGCGTTTCAGAGAGGCAGTCTCCAGAATGGTCGCACCGATAAGGCGTAAGGCTGTTAGCTCTATCCGCGATGTGTGTGACGAGAATGCAAAAGGAGGGGATGAAGTGGCCGCGGGGATGAGAGTTTGCAGCCTCTTCAAAATTCACGGCGCTTCCTTTTGGGGTAAGGTGGCGGCATTTAGCGTCAAGGCGACGTGTAAAACCGATTACTGACGGGAACAGGGCTCGGAATTCCCAGGGAAAGTAAGCAGGCCACCCTTTCTGCGGGCATATCAATGAAATGATGACGGGATGTGAGAGTTGAATAACGGTTCTGCGAATATATTTCTCCTCCAGTGCTACTTGAAATGTAAATATTACACACAGTATTTCATCATTATTCAAATTTAAATTTATGGAGCATACATCAACCCATGCTAATTCAGCATTAATTTCAAGATTCCCGTAGCATAATTTACTAATAGTAATCTGTTCTTTGCGGTGTATTATCCCGAATAAACTTTTAATTTTTTGCCACTAGACTGGGTAATACATCTATGGTCATGGATGATTCAAATGATCAAAGCCTTTCGTGTTCTTTGGTGTTTCACCTTTACTAAAAGTTACAATGACCAAATGATATGCCAAATGATATACCAATGACCAAATGTCTGCATGCATTTTATGGTATTTAATGTAAAACTGTCGCCATTTTCTCAGGGTGACTAAATAGTCATTTCCCGTAAAACTATATTTGTGGAAAATTTTCGAGTGGGTTCTCATGTCTAAACTGAGTTATACTTTCAACTGTAAAATTACTCATATACGTCATCATCTTTATAAATTTTGATACCATACACAGACGAATGACTTGGCTGTCAATTAGAATTGCTTTGTTACTTGTGATTTATTTTCGATGCACCTTTGAATTTGAGGGGGCACTAGTATTATTATCACTTATATCATATTAATTAGATATAAGCTTAACGTTGGACAAATTCTAGTTCCTAATACATGGCGGTCAATCCATTAGGAAAAGTTATAACCCCTATTTGTGAGTCTAAGGTAGATTCTCGACGCATAAATCAGGGCACGCTGAATGCTATTTTCCATCACAAGGCTCAGAGGTTTATTGCGATAAGTAAAGAATTCAAAACAATTACTGGACCATATAATTACCTGTATCATGTGAGCTGCATGGTTGTCTTTTGCTCAACGTGCTAGGTTATTTTGAAATCAGAGCGGAGCAACAGATGAGCTCCGAAGAGTGGATTTGCCCAATTGGCGTAAATCCTTGTTTAAAATATGAAAAACGAAAAAAAATACGGTCAAAAATCGCAGTAGATAATAGTTGTTCACATCATAAGATTTAAAGTTTCAATGTAGAAAATGTTTCAGAATAGACTAAGTCTATCAAGTCAAGGAACACCTTGTGGAAATTGGTTACAGATGTCATAATCACAAAATGAAAGAACCTTCTTAAATATCCATAGTTTTTATTAGCACACACCGACTTGGGTTTTGACATTACTCTGTCATTTTTTCATTTTTGGGATAATTTTATTCCAGAATAGAATAATTAAGACAACTCTGTCATAAAATCATACGCACCAAACGGAAATATATATTTAACTTTTCTTTGGTTGAAATTTGGACATTAAAAGAAAATTAATGGAAGATACGGGCATAGGTTTCTTTGGAATAGGTATTGAGCCTTTAAGAATTGGTAGGATTTCATGGAAAATTATTTCGTAATTCGAGCAATGATGAATGTTTTTCAATTGCGTTTCAACTCTTGTCTCAATGAATGGAATAGAACACCATCCCCAGTTTTTCACAGCTCTTTTACTATCGCCAAGGTAATAAATTACAAATGTTGCACAGTCTTTAAATTGGATTACATTAGATAGATTAGAAAGATACAGAACCCAATAAGCCATAGCTGAGAAGAATAGACGCTAGATGTGTGCATACGTGCATGTGTAATATATGTAACACATGTAATAATATTTTGCCATCATTCCATTTCACTGGTGATCAATTTTATAAGTTACTCTTTAATTGTAAAAATGAAATATATCCCACCAGACAGGAGTTTGCGCTCGGAGAATTCCTGATGTGTGCAATCGGTATGTCACATAAGCTGAAAGAATGAAAGCAGAGGACCAAGGTCAGGTTTTGATGCAAATGTAGCAGCATTAGTAGAGACGTGGGCGAGGGAAGCTTGATACATCTATTCTAATTTATGAAGATCATGTGTTGCATTTACGCCCCTTAAATGACATGCTTTTCCAATGTAGGAGTCTGTAAACTTTCAGTAAAATAAGGAAATAGTTCTCAGCTCAACTTAAGTAGCGCATAACATGATGTACGGCGGTTGCACGCATTAGTAAATGAAAATGAAATTGACCTTAAGACTTGAAAATGAGAATAAAATCTCGATATAGAAGGGACAGATCCATCTTTCACTTCGATAATTCTGTAAACTTGAAATAATTTCAAAAATACTATACTTCTGTAAACAATATCAATTTGGTCATATTCATCCATTGCAAGCCGTATTCTCACATATAAAAATTCCAACTTTTTTGGCAAAATGTGGGCTCGAGCAAAAACCAATTTAGCCAACTTTTGGATGAAGGTGGACTAACAAATAGAATGAGTAACTGACCAATAGTTCAGAAAACGTCGCAACAAAAAACGGTTTCCATGCGTCACATTCATTGTGAGTGGCCCACGGTAAAGCAAAAATATGCACGATTATTATGTAATTGTACGGCTAACAATAAATGGGAAACCATAAATTTTGCGCCATTCAATGCAGGTTACGAAGATAGTATCTAGGAAATTTACCAATATTGTAAGTGAAAGTAATGCTCATCATTACATTCATCACTGCACCATGTGAAGCAAAACATTTGTTTATTAAGGTTACGGGAACGTGACAGGCAGGATAACAAGCTATAATCAAGAAGAAAACTCTCTTGACTTAAAAAAGTGTCTCAATACAAACCCGTAAAGAATTTTTGAATGGGTATGCATGAAGTGTAAGCACATACTGCTCAGAGACTTGGACCTTATGAAAAGCAGAAAGGAGAAGAATGGAGGCATTTGAAATGTAGTGCTGGAGAAGAATGATAAAGATTCCACGGAAGGAGAGAGGTACAAACAAAGGAGGTGTTCAGTAAAGAGTTTGGGGAGGGGCGAACACTGGTAGGGTCAATCTCAAGGAGGATATTAAGTTGGATTGGAATTCTGTTGCGATACTCTAAGTGGATGACTTCCTTGATGGAAGAAGTGGTGGAGGGACGTGCAGGAAGAAGTAGACCTAGGCAGAAATTTCTGAATGGGATTGGAAGGGGGAGGAAAGATGCAGAAGTAAAGAGACTTGCTGTGGAAAGAAAGATTTGAATGTCCACCAACATTAGGGATGAAGAGAAGAGGAAGAAATAGGCTTTAATTACCAAATCCATGTTACATATTTTGAAAAATTACGGACTGGACTTGTGGCTGGGTCGATCCAGTGGTAGGGTTTTCGATTCACGTTTAGACGGTCGTATGGTCGAGATGAACTAACGGAATTACCTGGCTGGGGAATGGAACTTGGAAAAAAATGTTACCCCACTCACAAAGTTATCATTGAACTGAGGGACAGCACTTATACCTCCCAGTAGAAGGTACAGACGGCGCGGATCGAGAAGAATGATATCATGAAAGAGTATATTTCAAGGCATAGGCCCGCAAGATGTAATATTTTGCTGCTATATACGACATGTTAGCTTTTCGGCAAATAAAATATTCCGGAGGTTAAATATGACCTCAAGTGAATCTTTCGGTGTAGACTTGTGGGAAGGGTAGAGAAGTGACTACTGAAATATTCAGAATGGACATGCAGGATAGGGACATGGGCATGAATAGGTTAGTCGCAGTATTGGAATAATAATAATTGGTGAGCAAGAGGGCCAACACAAATAAGCAATGGATAACTACGGATATAAGGAATCTAATAAAAGACAAGAAGTTACATGATCCCTAGAAAAGAAGGTGAAACCTTCTACAAGACGCTACCCGAAGAAATCCCTCTACATCATTGATAAATAATGCTACAGTATATTAATTTCCATTTTTCAGGTTCATGTTACTGACAATGGTCGCAAAATTTAGTCATAAATTTCCTTATGAATGCCTCAGATTCACATCTATATGCAACGATGTGATGAGGTTATTTGGTCCTATTAATGAATGCCGGAATTTATGTCAACTAAAATCAACCAACTGGCAATATTCTACAGCTTAAATGAGCTGAGTTATGAGTTCGAGGTGGAAAAGTGTATGGATGAAGGAGAGCAAGGTATTCCTATAGGACCCTATTCAGAGCGATCCAATGTCATGAGTAGACCAATTACCATAGTTTTAATGAAGATAATTTTCTATGATTTCTCAGGCATTGGGAATTAGAAATCCCTAAAAGTATAACTCTGATCAAAAAATTAAAATACTGGTCTTATGAAAGAAAATGTGGCCTCATGAAACAATGGCAAACTCAAGAACATTCTGTCAATATCAAGGATACGTAGTCATTTTCCAAGTCAATTCCATTACATTTTGTTAACTAATTATTACTGCTTTAAATGTATGGAGTGAATGGAACAACTCTAAACCTGGGGGCGTTTGAAAGAGGCAGTGACGAAACCTTATATCGGGGACTTACAAACGATGGATGGATATTGTCCATCTCGGATACAAAATAAAAAGGCATCACAATGAGTATGATCCCGAATCGCAGCCACTTTAATACATGACCACCTCGGCATGACCAAACCCATGTTGTAAATTTAATCCCATGAAGCTTGAAATATGTCTAATTCCGGTGATAAGAAGTGCTACCTCTTGTGAAGGTCACGTTGCAGAATAATTTGGAAAGAGTCGATAGCACAAGTTACTTGTCTAAAAAGCTATGGAATATGCAGAAACTAAAAGAATCGATGTACACAGTGTTTCAGAGGTCCATCCCGTCACTCTTACGCCCAGACGTCCCCAATGTAAGGGCCCCGGGTCAAAGTGTCTCCAATAGTGCGGCAGCGGTGGCCGCGCTGTTTTGGCGCACCCACGTGTCCCACCTTTTTTTAAAAGTAGTTGGTGAATCTTTCGGTCGAGTATGCCCAGCCCTTTGCGGTGCCCCTGCCGAGGTGAGTCATCCACCAGTCGCATCCCCGGCTCCAGTCTCCCGTGACGCAAAAATGTGAAACCATCCTTTCCACATTCATAATAGATCATGTCAGAGTCATTGAGTTATCGGGGAGCGGGAGGAGATCCTTTGAAAGGGTATCTGGTCGGAAGAGCGCGGCAGGTTGATAGGGGGCGTCCCTCCGCAGCGCACGGAGCCGCAGCCAGGGAACAGAGACCCTCCCGGATGTGATGAAAGCCCTTTCGGAGAAGAGGCTTCGAGAGGAGGTGTTTGTACGTGCCGCGGGCGATCGCCGAGGCCTTTTCATCGGATGGGACCCGCACCACGTCCCCGTATATCACACGACAACCATCGACAAAGGGGGCGGCGAGAAGGGGTGGAGTGGAGTTGAAACGGCGGGGTCGCAGAAGTTGGAATGAAAGGATTTGGAGCGGCGTGGAGGAGTAGACGTGGGTGGTGTTGCGGAAGACGTATGGCGTGGTAGAAGGGAGTGTCGGAGGGCGGGCCGAGGGAGACGATTGCGTCCCGTGAAACAAAGGACGCGGAGAGTAGGGGAGAGCAGGTAAAGTTGACCATTGTCCTCCGGCTGTTCGAAGGCGTGTCGATTGTTTAAGTCTTTGGCATCCGTAGGAAAATGAAGACCCATGGAATGAATGGTTGCAACCACGAGTACGTGAACGAATTTACATATTTAGGTGCGGTCCGGTCGCCGAGGAATGGAGTGACACAAGCCCCTATCGTAATGTTAAATCATGCTCGTATTGTCCACTGGGGTAATTTTTGGGAGTATATTACAACAGAGCTGAAGGATAGGAATTTTTATCCATGATAAAAAATAACTTTGTCTCAAACAACAAATTTATTATAAATACGACCCGGGTTCATCCCGGAATCATCCTGATGATAGCATGAAGTTGCTGAAACCTGGGTCGTATTTATAATAAATGTGTGGGTTGAAACAAAGTTGTTTTTGATCATGGATAATAATTCTCATTTATTCCACTTTTTTCGGTGATAACAAAATTTTTTTTCTCATTGTACTATAATGAATAGTGAGAGAGATTTGTTAGTGAGAGATTCGTAGTAAGAGAAATTTCGTAAAGAGAGACTTGAGAAATATGGAAATTGGTTGAAATCTACCGGATGGTTGACAATGGTTAATTTAGACTTAATAAACACGTTTATCACATCAATAAGGTAGGAATCACATACAAAAAAGATAACTTGCGACATAGCTGCGTCTTTTCAGCTAATTGTGAAAACCGTAGTATTTTTATCTGCCACCAATCCATCGTAGCAGTTTAATGTCGACAGTCTGCAAACAGTTTTTTTGCGAGGTATCCTAACCCTTTAAGAGTGGCCTTAATGCAGATAAAATGAGTATCTGTTAGGTTTTGTGGTAAAAATAAAATGAATGAGTGGTTGATGAATTAATGTCGGTTAAATGCTCCAGCAATGGACTTTTTGATTGAATGGAATTATGGTTAGGAAAATAAAAGCTAATGAAAACAAATAAAGACAAAGAAAGCACAATTATGTTTTTTTTCTTCTCGTATCATTTTCCACACTATCCAACATCATTATGCTAAATATCCACACTAACCTAGGAAGGTGTATCATGTAGGAAGAGGTACAAAGTGATTTCAACTGTCATCCATCCTTTCGCCGAGGTGATGTGCGATGCGCATTTCGACATTGCAAAATCCTTTCTTCTTAGCAGGCAGGCCATAAACAGGATTGCAAGTGCCGCTAGGTGATACTTTACACTATACACGAGAATAATGCATGATATTTTTGTCATAAAAGTGAGCACTGGAAATTGCTGCTTTAGAAAACAGTACATTCTTTGCTGAATAGGTTTTCTAAGGTATTTATAGTTTTATTAAGTAAGTTATTAAAAATAAGGAAAAGTAGTAAGCCAATAGCACTTTCATACTTGGCTCCAGAAGTCACGTTTATGCCATCAGCAGTAGTAGTATCAACAAAAAATTATATTTAATAGTTAGATAATTTATTGCATTGTTAACTCTGAAATATATTGCAAATTCAATACTTTAGAAAAACGTGAAATTAACTTTGTATTAGCAGAAGGGTATGGTATTCGGGATATTGTGATACTAAATACCAATTAATCACGTATATCTGTGTTTCGAGACTTTCGAGAGTCTCGTGGAAGTGGTATCGTCTCGTCTCGTCAAAATGCGGTCTCGTCTCGAGTCTCGCCTCAAATTCTCCACTATAATCTTGCCACGAGTATCATCTCAAAAGTGAGATGAAACTCGAAACGAGATGAGAAAGTCCAAGTCTCGCGGAAACATAAGATTCCAGGGACATACGGGCCAACAGAATCGTCCGAGAAGCAAAAAAAAGAGATGAGAATTTCTCACTTGCCTATCGGCTCTCTTTGGGTCCCATAGGGAATTCTTCTATGCCAATAAATATAACACGTGCATATTTAATCCTGTGGCAGAATATACCCAATGTTTTATGGACTCTTCCATATTTGATGCTTTATTTTTATAAAGCAAGTCGTGAATCACACCCAAAGTTGAAGCATTATTTCGGGTATTTTTATCACTGATTTCAAATTCCTTGGTCATTTCTCAAATTATAAATACGTCTTATCATCTACTGTACGCAATTTATTAACAAGAAATGATCAAAACCTACTGAGTTTTCATTTAATACTATCACCAATTATTTCCTACTGAAAAGGACATAACTATCTTGATCTCTTCTATGTGTAATAAACAATGCCACATTTTTCCCTTTCAAGATCGTACGACGCACTGTATAAATATACATATGCCATGTTCAAGCAAAGAAAAATCTTTCAGAAAACAGCAATGAAGGAAAGGTAAAGATACATAAAAACATATCAAAGAGCTAGCTCTCGAAGAAACGCTTAAAAGAACATAATGCTGAATCCATATTTTCATGTAGATACTGAAGAGAACAGCCCAGCCCTCGTAGACAATGTCGTATTTTTGGCTGACCATGATGACTGATTGAAAAGTCTCAATCAATAACTAATTACACCCAGCAAAACCAGTGCCACTTGGTATATGATGAAGAAATGCAGTACCTCTTAATTGATAGGACGTAGCAAGATGAGAATTAGCTAATGGAAGGGCATTAATTAAGAAGATACACTAAATTCATATATTTGGGAATCACGATACTCAAACGATATCATACTGTCTACTACATTTATTTCAAACTCTTACAACACGTGTTTCAACTGTCTAGCAGTCATCATCAGGTAAGACAGATCAGGAAATTTGGTAGACAGTACGATATCGTTTGACTATCATTGTTCAATATGTTATTCTACAACATCTCACCCGAGAAAGTGGAGTTTATTTGGGAATCACGATAGATGAAGACAAAAATGAACGATCGGAAATAAAAACAAGAGAAGAAATGGCAACTGGTGCTACTGGGATTTGTAAATTCAATGAAAAAATTGAATATTCTCCAAAAAACCGAAGTAATTTTATCGCACTATATTTTGTGTTTGACAGTAATAGTTGCGATTGATCAATTCTATGAAACTCCATCCTTACTTGGTTGAGTTGACTTCATACATGTCTTCAATAATATACCGTCATTATAACACCTCAACTCGTTTGAAACTCCCGGCATGATTATGCCTCCTCAATGAATTTGTATCTTGTCTCTCTAATAAATGAATTGATCTACGAGTAGTAACCAGTAGTTGTATCTTAACCAGTGTTCTGCGTGTTCCTCTATGCTGCACTCTCCGACTATCTGTTTTGACTACACATTGTTTTCGTCTCTGCTTTTTGGTCTGAGCCCAGAGGCCAGGGAAAACGCGAGAAAATTAATTATTCTATTTTTGACTGGGACTAGTGCTGCGTACCTAATGCAGAATCATCCTAATGATAGCTTACAAGGCACTTAATGGAGATGGATGAATGATGCTCCGTATCTGATTTATATTAGAGCGCCATTCCTTGTATAAAAACGCTGATTGGCGAAATAACTTATTTGAATTGTGATATGCTAATTTCTTTTCTGTTTTTTAAATAATTTTTCTTTAACCTTACTGTCGGTGCTTAGGTGGAAATTTGACCGCCTTTTTAAAAAACCGAGCCCCGAATCCGGTAACAACTCCAATTGACGTAAAAAAGCCAACTCCAGCTGACGTAAAAAGGGAATCTTACGTTGCGTGTTGTGTAGTGGAATCTTACGTTGCGAGCGCTAGTCAGTGTCAAAGGTGACAAGTCCGAGATAACGCGTAAGGGAGGTCAAAATTTCCACCGCGCGTCTGCCGAATAATCACATTTCCTTGAGACCTGTGTGGAAAATTAAAGTATGTATTTATTGCATATCATTACGTCTTTTTTGTTGTTATTTTACTTAAAATTGCTGTTACTTCAAATATGTAGGTTGTCTTAATTTTTTTATCTACACATAGCTACTTTATCTCCCACTCCTCTCCCTTTGTCTATTTTTCTTTCAATTTTCGAACGCCACAGTTTTATTGTTCTTTATTCTTTTTTGAGCTGCGGGATTTGGAAACATAGGGTTTGATCTTCTAAAAATCTTGTTACTTGTTGTTGTCTCATTATAAGTACAGTATCAATATTATCAAACACTGTCATTTACACCTTGGCATGAATAATTATTGGAAACTAATATAGGTCTGACCAGGGGGATTAGCATGATAACACCGGTGATGACTCCGTGGATGAAAACCGATCACATGGTGCCATGAATATCAACACTGATATCACCAAAATGGCTATAAATATGGTATAAAATAATTTATTCAGCTCTAATGGTGCTAAAATCTTTACTACAAAATATTGTTAGGAATATTAGATTTTCAATTGTGGCCCGTAAGAATACTCAAAGAGTAGTAATTGCAGCATTCGACGTTAAAAAATAAAAGATGACAACTTTTACTAAAACTATAACTTTATTTTTAAATGATGGAATACCACCAAGTGAGACTGACTAAAGTGAGTGAGCATTCGATGTGTTAAACAAAACCTTGAATGTTCATAATTAAGATAATCGCGGGCGGAAAAAATTCCGCTGCGTGCCCGTCTGAAGGAGTTCAAAAGTGCGTGCCAGCTAGAGCGTTAACTAGTACCTAGCACCATTCTTCGCTTAGGCGGTGAGAATATCTACCTTTTATTATTTCTATAGTGATAATTTATAAGTAAAAATATTTAGGACATAATGATTTGGCAGTTTCACTTATTGAAGGTAGATAAAGCTGATATTTTGGGTCGTATTTATAACAAATGTGTGGATTGAAACAAAGTTTTTTTATCATGGATAGTACTCACTTCCTCAAAATTAAGCCGGAGACGATTACTTATTGGAAAATTTTTATTTTTAGTCAAAATGATAATGAAAATAATGACTTAGGCAATCCAAAAGTTGACTGGACAGCGCAGAAATACCTCCCTTTCCGACTTTTTTGAAGATGATGATGCTGAAAATTTTTCAAGATGCTGAATTCCACCGTTACATTTCCTAAAAGGACAACCTTGCGGCAGATGGTACTCGACTATTATAACAGGATGCAGAAGGCGGTGTTGCAGTTGCTGAGTCCAAATAAATCCAACCTGCATTTTACCATCGATGGCTGTACATCAATAGCTGGAATATCTTACCAAGGAATCACGACTCATTTCATAGACGAGAAGTGAGAGTACCAATCTTATGTCATTGACTTCTCTCTATCCAATGATAACCACACAGGAAGGGATATTGCTGAAGTTTTCATGAATACTCTAAAATCCTTAAGATAGATTGGATTGGATATTTGGAGAGGCGACCGTCGGCTAAGGTCATTTGCGCAAAATCCTTTAGACATGAGCACAAGCTGCAGGGAGTTACTGAAAATAACGCCTCCGCAAATTCTAATTCATGGAGGAACTCGGAAAGATGCTACCAAGTTTTGATAGCACTGATCAAGATCTTAGATGAATGGCCCATATACTTAACCATGCAGCACAAGATCTTTTAAGAATGTTGTTGCTGAAGGACGGGGTTCCAGAAAACCTGTTTCCATCAATTGACAGTGATGATGAAGATTTCGGATTTGAGGAAGAAAAAATAACTTCAATAGCCAAAATAAGACCTTAGTATTTTTTTTATTTAAAAAGTAAGCAGTTAGGAAATAAATTCCGTAGCAATTGCAAAGCTACTGGGGAACAACCACTGAACCCTGTAATAGTTGTTCTAACTAGGTGGAATTCAACAGACGATATGATTGGAACAGTGCTTAACGTGAAGAGAGGTATTTCAATCCTATGAGATAGTATCAGTGACCTGAAACGCCTCAAAATCAGTTGATCGGAATGGGCACTGCTTGAAAATACGTGCAAATATTTTAAAAACTTTAAAGTTCTGATGAATAAATTAGGAGGAAAAAATAACTCTACCCTTTCAATCATTACCGTTTCATTTGAGTTGTTGTTGGATAAGCAAGAAAAATGTTGGAAATACTTGACAACAAGCTTGGGAGAAATGTAGGTGATGAAAAATTCTTGTTCTTTGTTTGTTCTTGCCTTGCCTTCTTCTGTTCGGGAAAAGATGTTAAAGCACTAACACCTGACGAACTGGATATACTGCGAGGTATTAATATTGGATCGTCGTCATTAATGTGAATCTTTATCCATGACGGCATGGGGAAAAGAGATGTAGGATAAGTCCCTATTGAAAATTGAAGAAATGATCAAAGTCTGTCACGATAAGTATTCTACTTGAATGCAGTCCGCTCAGTCAATGGATCAAGAGAATCTTGAGAGGTATGCTTTGGTATCAAGTGAAGAGGACGACTTGCTAGATGTATATTTAAGTTCTCTGCATAAACAAGTACAACCCAGTACTGAGAGGTAGGCATGTTCTTTCGACTAAACATTTCCCTTTATTTACCCCTTGTCGATTAAGTTCACTTACCTTAACTATTTTAACCATACAAATCAGAAATGTTAAATTAATCTCTGAACTTTAATTTAATTTTTTTGACTTTACAATAGAAGTTTTGCCCCTTTATTGTTATCTGTTAATGGTTATACTAACTATACACTTGGTCAGTCATTCCAAGATGAAGAATAGAGGAAAAAACTTGAAGACTACCTTCAACAGCCGAGATCCTTCAGTAATGTAAACATATTGACTTGTTGGAAGGCAAAAGAGTTACCTATTCCTGAGCTAGCAAAAATGGCGAGAGACTTCCTTATCATTCCCGCTACATCTGTTCTAGCGGAAATATTGTTCTCACGAGCAGCATTGACGATGAGAAAGCACAGAAACAGCTGGGGGTATGAATCTGCCAGGAGTTATCACTGTGTGGACTCGTGGTTGACGTGCAATTTGGCCAGTCAAATATAAAACTTATCTTGATTTATCCATTTGAAACCTGGAAATTATTTCAATCACTTTTTGAAGCAAAATTTTTCCTTCTTCCTAAAACCAATTGCATTATTTTTACAGTTATATTTCTTAACCTTCTGTGGATATCTCTGTACTAACATTGCGACTACATAGCGATTTTTCCTAATTTAATGTTTCGTATTTCTAGTTTATTCATTGAGTATCAATAAAAATCATTGATTGTACATGCAGTTTAATGGATTTGGTGTTTTAATGTATATTTAAAACTCTGATAAATGTCATTTCGAGTGCACCGATTCAGCGATTACGTACGCAAAGGAAACTGGGCTTTTTATGGTACATTTTTGGGGGAAACCTATGGTATATTTTTGGGGGACCCAAGATATATTTTCCTGTAACATACCTCCTCCTTGGGTGAAGATGACACATTGAGCAAGGTTAATATGATCGGTTTTACAACAAGAAACTTTGGAAAAGGCCGCTGTAAACTTATAAATATATCTCTACATGCGATGTCTGCTGAGTATGCCTGTCTATAGACGCGCATCTCAATGAAATAGTCACCAGTAAGCCTGACCGAAGCTCCAACGTGTCGAGGTGGCTTGCTGTAGTGAATAAGGCATAGGTTTCAAATACCTGCTGTACCAGAGATAAATGGCTAATTGCGCTTCGAGAAAAGAGTCGAATGCTTGAGAGTGGGTAATACAAGTCAAACGCCACATCTTTTCAGATAGCTAAACGAATGGCCTCCGAATCTTTATCCTTGGCAGAAATGGTATCGCGCACGACACAAGGGGAAAATAATCTCTTTCTTAAGGCAGACGAAGTCCCTTATCAATATCATGTGCCCTTTTCACAATTCGAGTTTGGATGGATTAGTGTGACTGAGCGTTATACCACCACGGGGAAACCTGTTGGGATTCTCAAGAGTCTCACAAGGTTACACGCTTCTTCAACTCAGATTTATGTTAGCCGGCCACTTAACCCGACGATGGAACCAATGACGTTTGATTGAAAGGGTCTCGGTTAATGAGGCAAATCCGAGAACTACTGATTTCTGCTTGTACGCCAGTGAGAGTATCATGCTTTTTCATGCATCCAGTTTTTCCGATGCAGCTTCGTGGGTCAGTATTCATGACGACAGTTTCTCCTCCGTTACAGGAGGCGTCTTCTGGTTGAAGAGAAACTGTCATCATGAATACTGACCCACGCAGCTGCACCGGAAAAACTGGAAATATGATCAACAACCGCTGCGGAAGTCTTCGCTCTAACAACATCCTTTTTTCCTTTCTCGAAAGTTTCATTTAACGTTCATAGACAATATCACTGCGTATCGATAGGGTTACTCTGTTTACAGTAGCACGACGCAATGAAATACACCAAAAGGTTATGACCTGGATCAGAAGTTTGCCTTGAAATAAGATAGCTCGGCAGTTGTAACTGAGTAACAAACCTGAATCGAGACCTCGGTTCACCATAATGCAAACGTTGGCTCTTACACTATTTTCCAATTGCGCTCATGATAGCGTAAACACCATTTAAAAAGAAAAATCAGTTGCTTCATGGTAATGGAGTGAGTTTCTAGGACATTAACTGTGTGCATTACCCTTCCCCAGCGGGAAGCCTAGCAGACGGCGATAACGACCACGAGAAGAAAATGACCGTGATCCCACCCCAGGCTGAGACATTATTGAGATATAGATTCGAATATTGGTCCTATGAAATGATTTTTACATGCCGAACTTTACCTCTTTTGTATTAATAAAACTTAATATCATCAGCCAGTCATTGCAACTAAGTATTACATTCATGATATTCATATGCCCTATATCAGAAAATTCACTTTAATACTCATTTGCCTTGATTGAAAATCCAACACTTACCACTCTATTGCGGGTAAAATAAGACTGAAAGCCGCTAAATAAACTATTGATAGCTATTAATTTATTTCATTTATGACACTTCCTAGTAAAGTTAACCCTTTATTATTAATTTAACATGTACGGTGAAATTACAGATACTAAATATAAGACCATATTGTGTAAGACCATATAAGTCATACGTCAAAGAGTTGTTTATCAATAATTTAACGCAAGATAAGTATTTTTCTGAATGTTTATTTTCATATTATACATTTTCCAGATACACGTTCAGAGTGAACAACTGGTCCCCAAGCTCCACGTGAAAAGATAAAAGAAGACTCGGAAGGATGTGCCGAGATTATTCGGTATTCGATGCTAGCCATTTATTTATAATTCATGAACTGATATATAAACGTCTATTTTATTGTTTTCTTCCTGTTATCACTTACCAAGGACTCTTTAATATTAGACCATGAGGGATCCATGAATAAATATCCGTTTTGAGATCGGAAAGTTTTAATCCGCACAATGAAATACGTAAAATATACATTACCTTGTCAATACTTAGTTTAACTGATACCATTTTGTACCCGTATTTGTTGCGGTGAATACTCGATTTGCATTGTTTCGTTGAGAGAAACCAGGACACGTAATTAAAAAAGATCTTCGGGAAGTCAGCCATAATAAATATTCCTTATTCATAGCAGATTAAGATTTTAGCGTATTTCAGAGCTGGGTGGGATAGTAAATAATTCTAAATATAGTGTCTCTCTAAAATAGTAAAATCTCTAAAAATGATAAAATTTGTCGAAAGAAACTTGTTGAAATACACACGACCATACAACTTGACAGAATGCACGAATGATTTAAGGAGAAAGCTTGAAAGAGAGACAACTAAGGAGTAAGTTTTTGGCTCCCGCTTCCGTAAGTTCCATTACAGACTTAAAACTTTTGCGGTTGAACATTTCTTCCTCAGTTTTGCCAGTCTTCCGAAGCATCTCTCTCCTCCTCTTCCTGCCTCTCTTAGTAGTTCCCAAGAATGCCGTATTCTAGCGTGCGAAAAATTTTATGTTCATTTCCTCCGCCACTGCACAAGAAAGCGAGTATTGAGAAATGCATAAATTTAACAGAATATAGTAGGCAAGGAGGGATAGAGCAGTATTAAAATGACAGAGCCAGATTATTGGGCCTATCAGCAAAAATTTAACGCTTTTTACTGGTCAACTGTGAAAATGAACGCCGTGATGCGTGTGCAGTATTTGACTTTCCTTTGCATACTCGAGCATTTATCTAAAGAACCCAAATTTGCCGTTATCTGAATTCCAGCAAAGAGTAAGATAGGGATATCACCGATTTTCGCAGAGAAGTACTTACATGGAGCCCAGGTGAGAGCATAGGCTTCATGGTCCTTAATAAAACATACTCCTGAACAAGAATGCCAGAGAAAGGGACATCGAGAGCCTTGGACCCCCCTCCTTTCACTTAGTAATCAACTAGAAGTCACTCGATGGTGACCTCCCGGCCAAATGCTCCCATTAGGTTGGCGGCAAGGATATGGGGCGACTTGGTTGAAAGGGTCGGGGTGGGAGGGCGGAAGTAGGGAGTTGGAGCGAGGGTGATTGTAAGCGGGCAATGATTGGGGTGAAGCCGAGCCCGTCCCTGCGCTCGAACCACAGTGGGTCAACAAAGGGGGGGCGAGGATGTGACAAGTGCCCGGACATGTCGTCTCGCCCTGGGGCGTGGCGGAAACAGGCGGAGGGGTCGTCGTGTCGGCGGAGGGTTTGTCGTGTCTGTGAAGTGGCGGGAGAGGGGCAGGAGGGTGCGAGGGAGCAGCAGGGGGTGCGAGGGAGCGGCAAGTGGGGCGGGAGCAGGAGGGAGGCCGGCACTCCCTCACTGAAGGGTGAGTGGCGTTCCAGGAACGTGCTACCCAAGGCCCCACTTTATGAATATGTAGCAAGAAAATTAAAATCTGCTCTCACACACTGCGTTTTACTTGAAACTACTAATATGGTATTTTTTGCTTTGTAGTAACCGCATCCCAGTATCACATACACAGGAACAATTGGTATTTCTTACCCACTAAGTCGCGCATATAAAATATTTGAACTATGTTTATTAAAAGGTGAATTATGATTGTTCCAAAATCGATATAAATGAAGGATTGAAATTTGGTGCATGGCATCTAAATATCGCTGTGTGGACGTGAGCGCTTCCGGTGACGGAATGTGTGAGGATCAGTTGCCATACAGATACAATACTTTGTTTAGAGTTCCCAAAATCGAATCCAGATCGGTTAAATTTTTTTGCTGTATTATTTTAGCTTAAATCATAATTTCCTTTTATAGTCTTCTCATTTATGCTAGTAAATTTACGCATCAATCTCTAATGGTTGTAACTGAATCAGCTTTTCGTCATTTGGTTTGGAAGAGGCAGAAAACTAAATTCTAAATCTTCTTAGCAGTTAAGTGATATTTTAATATTACTGCACATATATTAGACGGAAATGAAATAGAGAGCGTTTGGTACACTATTAAGCAACAAAATAAAAGAAATATACGAATATGTTCATTTTACAGATCACCACATTCCAAAATAGACGTGTTGTACAAATAAGGAATTTGGTTCCCATCATTTACCTCGAGAGGTAAGAAAAGCGTGATAATTATCGGTGGAGATTTCAACCCTCCAGCTATAAATTGGAAAACCAATAGCGTTGAAAGAACTTCAAGAAAGCATGATATAAGCGAGGTCTTACTTAATACATTTTCGCACTCTGATACAAGTAGTAAAAGAATCTATGAAAGGTAATGAAAGATTAGATCTTTTAGCTGTTAGTCACCCAACAATGATTAAAAACGCCGATATACTGGGAGACATGATCGTAAATTAATCTTTACGGCTTCGATAACTACAGTAGAGTGCACTGTAAAACTTAAACGTAAATTAAACTTATTTGAAAAATGCAATTTCATCAAATTTGGAGAGACGTTAGAAGCTTCATAACGAAACACGTAGCCACAATGAAGGACATGAGCACCGAAGTAACATGGAGATTTTTTTTAAGAAATACTACGTAAAGGAATCGATGAATATATTCCACATAAATTAAAGAAGGAACGCAAAAAACCTCGTTGGTAGAACCACGACTTAAGGCGGAAGCTCAGGAGACAAAGGCAATACAAAACCTATATAAATATCCTCTTAAGTCAGGTAACAAAACAATGGAACTTGTGGTGATAGAAAATTACGTTGCCCAACGTTCAAAAACTGAAGAATATAATGCGAACTACTTTACAAAACTTCACGAAAAAAATCCTAGGTGATTTACTATAGGAAAAACCAAGTCACTCTGGTCCTACGCGAGAGAGCTCCAGGGCGAATCTTCGACATATGAGTATTTATTGGACACAAACGGTAAAGAAGACAACAACAGCTTCCAATAATCCAAATCACTAAACCACTACTTTGAAAAAAACCACTACTAAAGTACTACTTGCATTCACTAAGGATGACGCAATACACAACTTAAACATTCCTGACTTTAACAAGTGACTAACGAGAAGTTGCAACTGATCCGCTTTAGACATTCGTCTACAGTCTCTAAATACTTTTTGCCACTCTATTTCTAGAGATTCCACGAACGTACTCGTAATTCTATCAATGTTTCATTAAGAGTCACGTAATGCATCGAAATTATCCCACGACAGCATATCATGTAGTATGTTGTCAACAACTCAGGGATATTACACTTCTTAGAGGAATAAAGCTCGAAAAAGTAGACATCCATAATTTGGATAATATCTATTGAACCGATAGTACCAAGAGTTTACTTTCACGAGGAAAGCGGTGACATAGATTCCAATGGTCATCTCGATAACCACATATGTGGACCGACATGAAGGGGTAGCGCTCGCGAGAAGAAGACGATTGCATGAGTGTTCCCTTGCGGAGTGGTTGAATTTGGTGAAATTTCTAACGTTGATTATTCCATGGAGGTGGATTTCATCTTGATAAAGCCTCGTCCAAGGATATTAGGCTAAGTGAAGTGAGTGGCTTACTTCTGTAAAAGTTCCTGCGTGAGGCAATGGCTTCTTTTCAGAAACAGATTATTTTTAATACGAGTCTTTCTTTGAACTTTTTTCATACTTCTTCAATAGTGATGTTTCCAATTTTTTTATCAGAGTCGGAAAATATATAAACGTTCTGGACAACTGTTCTCATAATACAAGAAACGCTACAAAATCTTATTGCTTCAGCAATTTTGCCAGGTTTTAATCGTGTCACTTCAAACCGTTACCAATGAGATGTTCACGGTGATATCCCAAACACATTGGTTGCTGATAAAAAGGATAAGCCTTAAATTTCATGCAATTTAAAAATCCTTCATTTTTGAAGCACTAAAGGGCCTAAGTTTGATATTAATGGTAGTTGATCTAAAACATTGATAACCTCTGAAAACATTTTAGGGAGCAGTCCAAGCTGAGCAAAACTTAGCATACGATGAGGGCGCAATAGGTGCCATGGTGTCCACCCTCTAAAGAAAATTGACATAATGCTTGCCGCGCAATCTTTTTATCTATTTTGAAGATATAAATAAAATATTTAGGAGAACCATAAAAATATGAGAGACAGTAATCGTATGGTTCATAATTTTGCTGACACTATAATTTCCATGACTAAAATAAAAAGTGGTGTAGTATTTTCAAGTAACTTGTGGCTGACGGTATCCATAATTCGCGGTAAGAAATTGAATACATGCCCACAAGATGGAATTTAAAAGAATTATTTGAATTTTTGAAGATCAAAATCCAAATTTTTAGATTTGTTGCGTTGATTTTTTACAGCTTATTTTACCCCCAAATTCTTTGGTTTTCCCTGGATCAATTCCCATGATTAACTCGCCACATGGATTATTTTGTTCGATCTTAACTTTTAAAATGTATTGTTAAAGTGTACTGGTAAAAGAATGGGGCTCAGAATGAATGACGAGAAGACCAAATACATGAAAATATCATCTTCATAGGCCAAACGTGACCTGCATAACATAAGAATTGGGAGTTATGAGTTTAAGGGGGTCAAGGAGTTTACTTAATTGGAAGTCATATTAAATGATTTAAAATTAAGTGTCTGATGAGATCAACCATAGAGTAATGGAAATCAGCAAAGCCTATTGTGCAAATGTACCACTCTTTAAATCAACTTTGCTCTCAATGAACACAAAACTAAACACAAGATTTGTAAAACCTTGATAAGACCAGTAGTAATTTATGGGGCTGACACGTAGACTTAATTGAAACACGATGAAGAAATCCTTAGGAAATTTGAAAGAGAGATCATATGGAGGATCTATGAACTAATTAAAGAAGGAGAGAGATGGAGGATTAGAATGAACATGGAGATAAATGATATTCTAGAAGAGAAGGACATAGTTAGACTCTCCAAAGCACTACGGCTGGTATGGTTTGGTCATGTAGAAATAATGGGAATCGAAAGAATGCCAAAATTAATTCTTAATAGCAAGATGGAAAGGGTCAAAATGAGAGGTAGACTATGGTAAAGATGGCTACAGAATGCAGAAGAAGCCTTGAAGGCATTGGGAGTCACGAGATGGAGGGAGAAAGCAAAAATAACTGAATGAAGGCTGAAAGTAGAGAAAGCCAAGGCCCACACCAGGCTGTAGAGCTGTGGATGATGATGATGTATTTGACGTCTGAGATCAAGTAGACGCAAAGGATAAGAGTGGTATTTAGTAACTCCATTTTTGATAAGCGCTGATAAAATTACGCAGAAATACATCATAATTAGTATTTTAGAATTATTAGTATAAAGTAGTGCAAGACTAAAGTAGTTGCAAGACTAAAGTAGTAGTTTTTGATTAGGAGAATGGGGAGAATAACTGTGTGATGAGGGCAAACGGTGAAGTAATTGAACAATTGGATGATTTTGTGTACTTAGGTAAGATGTATGCGAAAGATGGAAGAATAGATGAGGAGATAAAGAAACGTGCGAATGCTGGAAAGAAAGTGGTAGGTAGCATGTGGAGCATATCAAGGAATGATTACTTGTCTAAGGAAGCGAAAATTTTCGTGTACAGAAGTGTACTTCTTCCCACTTTGCTAAATGGTAATGAAACATGGGTATGTCAGGATAGACATAAGAGTAGACTAAACGCTGTAGGTATGAGTTATCTGAGGAGTATTTGCGGCAAAAGTAGGATGAATAGGGTCAGGAATGAGTGGGTCATGAATAAATGTGGGTTAAATGCTCCAGTAATGGACAAGTATGAAAGGAGTGTGCTCGTTGGTTTGGCCATGTTGAGAGAATGGATGAGAGTAGAATAACGAAACAGATATATGAGAGTAGAATGAATGGTGTGAGAGGTAGAGGTAGGCCGAGAAAGTTGTGGTTGAATGTGGTTGAGGAAATTATTAGAAGGAGGAATATTAGGAGTCTTAAAAACAGGAGGGCGTGTAGGAAACAGTGTATGTGGGTAAATGAGGCAAAAGAGGTTTGCATAGATAGGTCAGTATGGAGGACATTATTGAAGCAGAGTTTGGTGTACAATTAAGTATTCATGAGTGAAACATTTGGACTGTGCCTACCCCGAAAGGGAACGGCATGATGGGTATGTATGTATGTATGATGTAGTATATTAGAAGTTTTCCCTCAAAAACCTCAGCACGATGATTTCCCGTCTAACTTCATGTTTTTTAGGAAACCGGAAATGCCAGCTTTTTATTTCCTCTTTTATCATTACAATACTATTTCAAAGTGATGGGTCACATATTTTACGACCAATGAAGGCCCACATCTTCTTGGAGTAGAAGAAAGGTATCAAAAGAAGCGATTTTTCTCAGAAGAAAATTAAGTTTTTTCTCTAGATATTGTTTCAGAATAAAGTATCACTTAAACAGAGCATTTAAAAGTTAAGTAAGTTAATGGTTAATAATCGGGAGTGGGAGGGTGGTCATGGGTTGGATGCAAAGGAATGGTTACTTTAGAGTATGGTGTAGTGTTGCACATATCGGAAAGAAATATTTGATAGTCAATACATAGGTAACACTAAAAGTATATGATATATCACATA
The DNA here is from genome assembly GCA_963169105.1 of Ceriagrion tenellum. NCBI lineage: Eukaryota > Metazoa > Arthropoda > Insecta > Odonata > Coenagrionidae > Ceriagrion > Ceriagrion tenellum. The sequence goes on from OY720638.1 coordinate 131,332,006, forward strand.
AAATTAGTAATAAGAATGACCATGAGAGCAAAAGACGTAAGTATGATGAAATTTCTGCCTTTATTTGCAATAAAGACCCATCGGTATTTTAATATGACACAAACACAAGAACCACCGTTCATTTAACTTGTACATTTTGGCTAAACTGTCACGGGTGACCAAACCTCGCGCAGTAATGATTGATCTATCCAGTCCAGCTAGGGGTCACAATATCATATAAGTTATTTCATTGCATCAAGGTAGTAGTCCAAGGAAAGGGCAGCTAAAAATGCTGTCATATCTTTTAGGAGCATTGGCTGCATGCTCCCGAAATCGCATTATATGGTTATTTTTCATGTAAGCATTTCAATATAATTGCTCAGTACTTGTATATATCGCACATGCTTGTATACACTGCACAATAATATATCGGATTTTCGATGCATGGATAGTTTATGAGCATCTCGAATAAGATGGCATTCGCTAGAAGAGATCTTAAGGTACGGAGTGGAAAATGAATCGCTGGAGAGCGGTCGGTGCGCCTTAAAACCCTCTACGAAAATGCCTTCCTTTTGTATTCCCAATACCATGTGCAATGTTTTCCTTCCAGTCACGCATTAATACAAACGATTAAATATATAAATAAATTATTATTGAAACAAACGATTTCTGCAAGGGTGTACGATGGCCGTAAAGTCAGAAAATGGTATTGTGTTCTCGAATATCCAATCGTTCCCAATCAAACCTGCTTTGAGCTGGTTACGGTCATTTCCATTGTAAGTGGTAGATACGAAGAACCTAATTGGCAGTGCCCGCAGTGTATCTGCCAGATAATCACGCATTTTAGTTCATTTAATTCCAATATTTACAAGTTCTTTTGAGTGTGTGGCCTTTTTTGCATTCTATATGCCTCTTAAGAAAGTAATAATTATACACGCAAAAATGTGTCGTCAAGAGTTTTTAAATTCAGGACTTATCTTTAACTCTTAAAACTATTCTTTGTACACATTTTTATAGCTTGTAGGTGGTAGTGCTTGTACTTGTTGTATGCGAGCAAACTTTTTGAGGGTAGTTTTATTCTATTGGCTGTCTCAGGTTCTTCGCGATTTTTGTTTGATATATTTACTCCGAGGTATTGGAGTTGGTTTTCTTCCTAAAAACTGCTCAACTACATTAATTTTACCTGTTTGTTGTCGTTCTTTTATTGTAAAGTGCAATAATTTTGTCTTCTCATCGTTTATTTTCAATCCTATGTGTTCTGCCTCGTGAAGTAAATTTCTCGTCAGTTCTTCTTTGTCTTCATTGCATTCTGTAGAAGAGTAATTCCTTCCTGGGGAAACAATCAACAGACACGCTCAAGGGAAGGGTTCTCGCCAGCCATTGTCTCCGTTCAACTAGAAAATTCACCTAAATAACTATATTTTACGCTATAATATTAACACGAGCTACACATTGAGGCGAACCATCAAAGCCTTTATGCACCTGCTTTCGTTGCGTATCGTACAACGTCGTAAATTTGGGAGAGCGCGTATTTTTCAACTTTTGAGGTTTTCACCAAAGTTATTTTTTTTACAATTGGCACACAACCACTGCTATTGTAATCGGCAATATTTGCTGCGACCTCGTGGATCCAAGTGGAATTTGTTCCCGACAGTCGTTATAGTACAGCCTACTTGCTCCTCACTTAAAATTTTCAAGTTTCTTTTGAGCTCCGGAAACTTATGTACGCAAGTGAAAATTTGTGCATTCTTTACCACCAACAGGCATGTATTTTAATAATTGTATATTCTGACACCTATTTTTATTTAAAGTAGTTGTTTCAATTCACGCATGTTGCTATATTAACTAATATTTGGTAATAATCAGCCCTGACTGGGGCAAATATGGACTATTTCAAGGTTGCCCTTAAAGGTATATTAATTGTAATTACCTACATTATTTTCTTTTTTGAGTTCAAAGTAGAACAATCATGCCGAGAAGTTCCAAAATTGTTCTTGAAACACAACCGTACAAGAAATTCACAGAAAATAGTTTAGACAATGCCTTGCAAACAACCCATAACAAAAGATTGACGATTCGTGAATTAGCATTAAAATATCGCATTTCGAAAAAGACGATGCTCCTAAAGAGCCAGGAAAAACACTCCAATCCTTTGGAGTCCCAATAAAAATATTAAATACAACTCAAAGAATGTAATAAAGCAGCTAATGAATCAGCCCCAATAGTTTGGCCAACGAGGCACATATAGTTTGAATGAGCTCAGGGCTTAAAAGGAGTAGTTCCGTTCTAAAACCAATAATATATCTGTAGCATTAATGTAAAAATTCAATGTATTTATTATAATTAATCTTAAATTTTAATAGATAGATGTCAATATTTTGTTCCATTTTCACCAAAGGAAAATTAATACTAAAAATTGTTATATTTATCTCAAATGCACAAAAATTAACTACTGATGTGTAGCGTTTGGATAAATTGATTTTTCCTAGCCATTTAAAGCAAAATATACAAATGACCCAAAGTTAGCCAATATAAAGAGGTAATAGTGGGACAACAGGTGAGAGAGTTGATGGCAAAGTAATTTATGGTTGAGTGAAATAATATCCATATTTGAAAAGAGAAAAGTCAAGTTCATGTAAAATGATAATTTCAACAAACAAGCTTAAGTATTACAAACAGCGTACGTAAGAACACCTAAAAAATGTCTCGCAGATATCCAATTCCATGGTAATGTATAATCTTTTTTTAGAATAGAGCAGGGATATTTAAAGACCACTATTCCACCCAATTAATTAAGAATATGCAGAATTGTCATTTTTATGCGTTAAAAAATTAGACAAGTAGTATTAGATTATCATATTTTCCTTGATGAAGAGTTTACGAAAACCAGTTTTATGTTGGCCGTTCACACCGCATATCAAGAAAATTTTGGTTTCGAAGCCACTTTCTCTGTTATACACATTAATTTTAAAGAAAGTTTTTATCGTAATAGAATGGATAAAACATAAAATAACCGCCACATTAATCGTTATAAAATGTTATGTGTATCTGCCATACCCGTTGACTAAAAACTATTTTATGTACATGTCTACATAAGTTCAATCAGCAAATTTATGGTTTGTAATCTAGTTTTCGCGTCAATTGAATCAATTATCCTACTTAAGTTATACTTATTTCTTTTTTTTTGACAAAACAGGCTTTCTATTTAAAGTCGGAATCTCTTGAATACCAAAAATGCTGTCGAATTATAATCGAGCTGTTATCAAGAAAAATGCTCGCAATATGATCCTCTGAATCCATACGTGTAACAACATATCAATTGCTCTATTGCGATCCGACATAATCTGAAGCCCATCCTGAAGATAAAGATAAAGTCAATTTGATAAAACTGCTTCTACCGTAAGTGGTTTACATCACGTATCTCGTGCTTACATTTAAATATGGTTTTCGATTTTCAATGGAATATTCAATTGGGATATAAGAAACTTAAATTTAATATACACTGGACAAAGGGCCTCTGAAGGTGTGAGCATTTACCAGATGCCTAATGGATTTCTTCAATGGTTCGACAATGAATTACAGCCATGCCTATATGTCACTATTGCAAACATGCCGAAAAAATAAAGTGCATTTAACCAACATTTCCAAACGTTTGGTGGAAGCTAAAATACTGACCCGCAATTAAATTAAAAACTCCCCCCAGACCGGTTAAATTTGATCCCCAAATGAATGATATTGCTGAAATTTTCACTGTGAATTTCTGTGGAATTTCCTCATCACATTTTACAAAAGAGAAATTTTATTCTTATCATTACCACTGCAAACCATGTCTAATTCTTATTACACAATTAAAAATGCATTGAAGTCATTCACAGTGCTGCGAGTTCATTTGATTCGATTATCGATAAACCCTTTATGAAAAAGGGCTATTTTACAACCGTAAACTTAATCTCCAATTAATATTTTTGAGAGACTGGAGGATAAACGAGAAATATGATTCATGGGTAAGCTGTTTGGCTAAAAATTATTGACTCCCCCAGAGTGGAAAGGTATGTCCCACTCGAAACTGTGAGCAAGAGTAGAAGTTCAATTGTCTAAGTTTTTCGGCAGTGAAATTTTTAACTGGATGAAACTTAACGGGAAACGGACAAACTTTTCGAAATGATCCCGATTTTCCATCACCTTAATACTCTTTCCATAACAGCGATCCGAGCGAAAGCATATAACAGAAGAGCGTTTCCAAGAGCAGGATAAGCGCAAACAATCAGAATAGGCTAATTTTTTTTAAAGGTTGACTCTATTAAAAAAATCAGAGTCATTTTGATCACTACCGGTAGAGAGTGCACCCCAACGGCCGCTGGAACAGCTCCGTCGGGCCGCCTCCAGCCTCCCCACCGGTCCCGAAGGAAACTTCAATCAGGTGAGTGCAGCGCTCCCCCAAGACTGGGATGACTGGCGGTCGGGAACGGGGTTGCGTATGACGGGAGAGATAGAGGGCCCGAGGGAAAAGAATTTACGGCCACCGTGGTATGGTTGTGTTGACGATATGACGAGGAAAGATAGGAAGAACTTGGATCCTTGAGTGCAAAGTGGAGGCCAGTTGAAACGATCCTTAGGTTCAGACTTTTCAGAAATGGCATAGGATTAAATGAACTGTGATTTAGACACGCAATACCCACTCCGTGTACAAATCAGACGATTGAAAAGGAATAATTCAAGAAACAGTTATACATTTTCAGCACAGGTACTGCCTCGAAGGGGGATTTAGCTTAACAAAAGGATATCAGCAGTGCTGATTTGCAAGCATACGCAGGAGTTATTTGACAAATACAATAATATTTTTTTTAATCATGGAAGAACGGTCTTTCAGCGTGAAAACTTCGAGTAATCAAGTAAACTTTGACATTTTAATTCTAAATTTTTACATAACAAGAGTATTTCATCGGCCCCGGTGGCGGCGGGGTAAAGTTTTCGCCTAACCCGAGGGTCGCGGGTTCGAATCCCACCTGGGTAGTATATTCACTGCCCAGGACATGGATGTTTGTGTTAGTCAAATTGAGTTAATTATAAGATAGGACTGTAAAGAACTAAATTCGCTCAAAAATGAAGACAAGTTATTATTAATATTATTATGATTTATCAATCCTTTCTAGCGGAAAGTAAAAGCTACCTGGATTAATTTAATTAATTTTCTTGAAAACATACGTTTTTGCTTCGTTTTAACCGTTAGGTACGTAAGAATTCAGCAATAGTTTTAATAAGAAGACAAAATTTATCTAAACGTTTAAATGAGTTTTATCTCATTACAAGCTCAATAGTTATAGAGCTACATGACGCATTGTATATAAGTACTCTGTACTCGAAAAACGCTGCATCACAAATGAGCGAATAAAATTAATCGAGTGCCGAAAACATTTCTTAACACACCTTGTTCTCTCTTTCCACCCGTAATTGGGAGAAACATGAGAGAAAGAAATGATAACTGGAACATGAAATAGTGGACTGTGTTAAAGTAATTTAAATGGCCTTAAGCAATTCATGACTTACCCAAGTTGTGTTCTATGACTGGTCGTACTTGGCTTCTTAGTCGGTGAGACGCTCTCTCTCCCATAGCATTAGAGCGACTGACAAATCGCTCACAAACCAAAAAAAATGGCACAAAACACTAGAAAACTTCCGATAGATATCGCGTAAAAGGAAAGCCACGAATTGCTCTCTGGTGGTCAGCAACACAACAAGTTAGTGGCGCGAATGCCAAACACACCTATTCACCAGATCTCGTGGCAAGAGTAACCTTTTCTAATGGAGGTCAGTCCTAACAATGCCTAAATTGATTTATAACATTAGACTATGATATATCGATCACATAAGGTTGGGGATAGATATTATCACGCCAAAGACATAACGACCTCCGCCAAAAGGTATGAAATATCCCCATAGATATAATCAATCATTTCCATGCCTCTGTGATTTAGAAATATGGCTGTAATTTAATATTTATTCGAGATTATCACAAACATTTGACAAATATCATGTCATAAAACTCCTTTTAAATATATTTACATACAATTTTACTATGAATGCAATTATATTTTTCAATGTCAATGTAGCATTTAAAATAGAGAAGTCACACAAAAATGACACTTAGCACATATTTTTCGGCATAATCGTGTAAGCAGCTTAAACCCCTGCAAATTGTATCGTTCAAACTCGCCTTGCGTTGAAGCGCCTTTAAAATACTGGTAATGAAAAAATGGTGATGACCGTCATCATCATTGTTCTTTTAACCCTAAGATTGGTTGACTGAAGCCTTCCACCCTTCCCTATCTCCAGTATCGCCAGTACCCTTACCTCCTGATACCTCTTTCTATGTACTTTCCTTTTTATTTGGACTATGAACTTATTCCTAGGTCTTCCACTGGGGACTCTTTCCTATGTTTTGCCTCAATTATGTTCTTCACAAACCTATTGTGTCTTAGAATGTGTACAATTCAACTTGTTCTTCTTTTCCTATTGTGTTCCATATTGTCCTTTCCTCTTCTACTCATCTGAACACTTCGCCATTTCATATTTTGTCCATCCATTTTATATTAAGCATCCTCCTCCAGCACCAGGTTTTGAAGGCTTCAAGTCTGTTCCGGTCACCTTTTATAATGGCTCACACTTCCAATCCACGGACTGCTATGCTCCACACGAATGTTTTCACAAATTGTTTCCTCTCCTCTTTGTGTACTCTCTTCTTTGTGTACAGCAGTTGTCTTTTCCTAATAAACGCATTCTTGGCTTAAGCTATTCTCTGCTTGATGTCCGTTGTACTTCATCCGTATCACGTGATGGTACTTTCGAGATAAGTGAAGGAATCCACTTGCTCTAATTTCTCTCCTCTCGGGGTGATTTCTACATTCAGCTTCTCTCTTCCACGTACAAGGATTTTGGTTTACGTCTTACTTATTTTAATGTTGAATTTTTGGATAATCTGGTATATTACGTTTAGTTGCCTTTGAAGAACACTTACAGCTATCACTCCGATATTACCTGCGAATCGGAGTATGTGTTATTATTCTCCGTTTATCTTTATTCAGCTCATCCCAACTTCTTGTGCTACTCGCATGGCCTCCTCCAAGTACATGTTGAAAGCAGCTGGTGGGAGGTTGCATCCTTGTCTTACTCCTCTGTTAGTTTTAGCTTCTATCTGACTTCGGTCTCTCATTCGCTTTGTGATGACTTGTTTCCTGTATAGTTGGCAGATAATTCTTCTGTTGCCGTAATCTATTCCGAGTTTTTCGAACAGACTGAATGCCTTGTTCCACTCAACATTTTCGAAGTTTTCTCCATGTCCAGGAATGTAACATACAATAGCTTGTTCACATGTATCGTTTTCTCTACAATTTCTCTAAAGCAGAGTACGGCCTCCCTGCTATCCCTGTTCTTCCTAAATCCAAAATGGTTAGCTGAGGTTTCCTTCAATTTTTCTTTCCATTCTTCGGTGTATTACTCGTGTGAGTATTTTCGATGCATTTGAAACTAGACTAAAGTTTCGGTGCTCCTTACAGCTCTCAATCCTTATTTTCATCGGTATCGCATCTTTCTACATTAATGCTGTCTTCTCCAGGTGGTTTGTTTTACTTGAGATCTTCCACTGTTCTATCAAATTCACTCCTCATTATGAGTGGGCCTCGTTCTTCCTCGTCATTCTCGCTATCGTTGAGTTTTCTTCCAGCGACGTCGGTCCTTGGTAGAGTTCTTCAACATATTCCTTCCATCTATTCCCAATGCCTTCATCCTCTATTAATATATTCCCTTTGGCATTTCTGATGTTCTTGGTTCTTGTTTTTCTTTCTTTGAAGTGTTTCTTCACCAGCTTGCATGCTGTATTTGTATTTTCCTCCCTCATACTTTCGTTGACCTAACAGGAGCTTTCTATCCAATCTTCCCTAGCCTTCTTGAATTCTCTATTGACTTGGTTCCTTATCTTCTTATGGAGACTTGCCTCTCCTTTGTATTGAGGGTTCTCGTATTTTCTTCTTTTTTCTATTAGTGTCCTAATTTCCGACGTTATCCATGGCTTCTTCGCGTCGGCCGTCTAACTCACCAGTTGCCCGTCTACTACTTCTGTGATTGCCCTCTTCAGCTCATCTCATTTTTCTCCGATACCCATCTCATCCTCTTTTTCTCGTTTCCTGTACTGCTGTGGCAAAGTCTCTTTATTATTTTCCTCGAGCAGTACTTTCTTGACCCACCTTGGTTCACATATTACCTTCTTGATTTTCTTGTTACGAAGGAGACGGTCCATTGCTACTTGGCTGTGGTCATTGTTTATACCCGCACCGAGATAGCTCTTACAGTGCTTGCCTTGGTTTTTGTATCTATTTCTGACAAATATATAGTCTATTTGGTTTCTGACAGTATCAACTGGCATCCTCCATGTGTATTTCCTACGCGGATGGTGCTCGAAGAGATCGTTAGCTACTACCACATTCTTCTCATTGCAGAACTCTACGGGTCTTTCTCCGTTGGTAATGTTTTTGTCCAGTCCGAAATATCCTACACTATTTCCTTCATTTCCCTCTCCTACCACTGCGTTCCAGTCTCTTATGACGATAAGGTTGTCTTTCCCTTCAATTTTTCTTCTTCAATTTGCTCGTACACTTCTTCAATTTCTTCTTCCATATTGCTAGACGTCGGCATGTACACCTGTACGATCACTGTGTCCGTCGGCTCTCCTTCCAGCTTCACCAACAGAATTTCCGTGAACTTTCACTCTCGGCCAAAGCTGTGGCTGTTGACACCAGTTGTTGATACCAGTCCAATCTCTTGTAGATCGGACCGGTATCAACAGCCGGTCCAATCTCTTTGATCTGCACCATCAATGCCTTTTGCTGAGACTGCTGCATCTCAGTAGCGGAGTCAAATTCGGGTATCGTATAAATATTTTTTGGCAAGCCAGGTAAATTATTTCTGGTTGGTCTTGAACCTACGACCCTCGGAAAGGGAGTCGAACACGCTACCACTAGTGTAAACCGAACCGGTGCAATTATGATTGCAGTACAATAACTACGATGACTATAGATTTAAAAAAACAAAATGCGCACCCAATGAATTACAATTTATTTGGTATTTCCTCTCATCCATCGAAAGGGATGAGGTGAAACAAGGACCTCTCTTCTTTTGACGTGAATGATAAAATCAGTGGTGTCAACAATGCTCAATGACCCGCGGGTATTGCACAGCATAATTTATAACCCTGTTTCTCTCCGTCTCATGCATCGAAAAATGGTCCATTGATTTAATTTGCATTGCATATCTGAATGTACTTTTTATCTGCTGAGTGATAAATCATAAAGCTTCATGGTGGTGTGAATCAATGGGAGTGAAGGTCATTGATCAAGAGCTCATGGATATATATGAAGTCAGTGCAAAAATCAGTATTATTATTGACGTACCCCGAAAAAGACACGAAACATATGGATTGGTTTCAGGATCTAATATCTGAGGCTGACACCTAAGTCTCCAATCTTTGACTGATAAAAGATATATAAAAAAGATAAAAAGATATAAAGTCGGAGTATCAAGAGTTTGAAATGAATGAGAAGACATTTGCATACCTTTCCTTTCAATGGAACTTTTAGATCACCCTATTCAAGCATATGGATGAATTCAGATTAAATAATCTGCAGTAATAATATAGTTATACCTCTAACTGCAAAAGATATTAGATGAGGCTATTCCATGTTATTTAAGAAAAAAGTGTAAAACTCTACCGTTTTAAATATGCAAAAAAACAATAATGCAGGAAAAACACGTTTATGTACCAAATACACTTGCGGTCTAGGAAAGAATGAAGAGGAACTAAATAATATACTAAAAATAATAATGTTAGTATAGCCGCGATAGCATAAACAAAGAAGATACCTAATGAAGTTTAAGTATTTAAGTAATAAGTCATACCATTCAGTGGAGTGAAAGAAAGAATGTGGGAAAATTGCGGTTGCGGTTGAAAACAATTCGGACAATGAATTAATTATGTCTGTTAGATTTATGCTCGATAGAGGATATCTATCAGTCAACAGTATCTATGCTCCTGAAGAAGGAAAAAATATAAGGCCGTAACTTACTATAACGAGTACAAAAGTACATACAAAAGCGAGAAATAAATGCATACTCTTAACGGAAGGTCAAACTTTCAGCATTAGGAGACTCCCAATCCTAGGAATGATTTACTTTACTGAAAAGACCAAAAAACGAAATTGGATCAAACCTACGAGAACATATAACCTAATATGAGCTTAAAATAACAACCACATTTTTTGCGAAAAAATAATACATAAAATCACATGGAAAGCAACAGGTTATCGATATCTCATTGATTATGTATTTGTCAATCAAAAAATAACACCCAAGAAAATAGACACATATTTATGCAGAGGTAGGAGCGTCAACATAGACTGTAATTCGGTTAGATCTACGATCCAGATGAGGTCAATATGGAAAAGCGCACCTAAACCTAAAAAATGTGAAACAGCCGAAAAAGACTGTAGGGTACATTTGTTGGAGGGTAACATTATCCGCAAAATATATCATGAGAGACCAATGAAACTGCTCCGAGGGTCACCTACAGTATAGTGAGCCAAAATTTCACAGTATCGAAATGTTAAGGTCTTGAAGCTTAACTATTTATCTATGGATGCAATCATAACGTATAAAAATTTGGAGTCAATCTATCGCCGGCAACCCGTGCCGAAGGGGTTGCGGTGCAAACATAAAATTGAGAATTGGAATAGTTTTTTTTCAAATCCTATATAAATGGTTGATGTTGATATATTTTTTCATTTAAAGTGTATACTTCATTTCTGGAAATTTTGCGTTTATAAAGTTTTGATAAATTACCTTAAATATAACTTATATAATGGTTATCAAAAGTTTTCACGGTCTCTGGTGGATAGGCAAAACGTATGGTATTTTAGTATGCTCAGGGCGTACTTGGGAAGGTGAGTATGAAGGCGGTATAAACAATTCATGAGGTATTAACCAACATTGGAGCCGTAAAATCTAATAAATCAGGAAGCTGATTTGATCGTAATAAAGGGAAAAAACTGTTAACAATTTATAGATCCAGCGCTCTTCATGCTATGACGGAGACGATTTCTTGCGTAAAGTTTTTCCAGCAGTACAAAACCCACACCATTCCCTGAGAATCATTGAAACCCTCAAGTAAAGGCAATTCAGGGTATCTAAGAGAATGCAAGAGATCAGAGAGTTCTGCGCTTTGCCCAGAAAGTTGAAATTCTAAAGAAATGAAACTAAAACGACTGGTTCAAAAAATTACGTCAACTGAGCATAAGTACCACCGTACACTTAATGCTCGAATATTTAGGTCAGTTATGGTCAACTCTAGCATCAGTTTTGCCTTGAAGTCCTGCCTCAAATTAGAAAAAGAAAGAAAGAAACGAAAAAAATGGAAAGTTTAGCCCACCCTAACCTGCAAATACTCAATGAAGATAGAAAATATCGAAAATTCCATTAAATTTTGAATTGAAGTAATAGGCAAGAGAAGAAAATATAAACGTAAAAGAGGGTTGAGAATCTGTAATGAGGAAATAAAAGACGCCATCTAATGAATGACAGCGCTTATAGGGAATATTTACAAAAGGAATCTTAGGAGGAGTTTCCATGCCATTAGCAACAGAAACAAAATTATTAAAGGAGAAGCAAAATGACAGCATGAGACACATTAACTTTGCTAACTTATAATTATGTTTGTTGAATGAAAAACCGTACTGCTATGTCTCTCTTGCCATAATTGAGTGTATGTAATTCCAAGAGCAACATGACAATGTATTTAGCTGCAATAATTTTTATGTTTGACGAGGGGTTAGATGGAAGATGGGACTTTCTAGTCCCAATCTCGCCTAATAAAGACGTTTTATTATTATTATTATTATTATTAACTCGTCCAATAGAAACGCTGTACACGGCAGACATAAATTAGCCTATAAAGTGTTAAAATACCTTAGCAAAACAATAAGGGATAAAGCATGGATAAATACATCTAAAGAGGTCTGGATTAAGCATTAGCAGTAACTCTGGTTCAACCCAATCAGAGAATCTGTACTTGAAAAATCGGACACAACTGGTTTAGATACCATGAATACGCAAAAATTACGAAACGATTATGTCAATTCTCAATTCAGTAAGCGTAGCAGCCCCCTTTTATACTTGAGATCGCTAATATGTATAACATGCGCTGGACATGCCTCAAAATATCAGATAAATGAAAAACTGAAAAAGTAGTTTCCATGTACATAAAAAACTTGGAAAAATAAGCCAATATACTAACAGAGGTATTAGCCTACAAACTTTTGCATTCAAAATATGTAGAAAAATCATCATTGAACAACTCCAATATAAGGGAACGTTCCGCTTTAAGAAGAACAAGCAGAAATTTGCAAAAGGAGGATCATACATTGCCGATGATGTTAGTTTGAAACTAATAATACAAAAGCATATGAAATTTAATTCGGAGACTCAGATCACCTTTTCGACTTTTTGTCATCGAAATATTTTCATTTGTATTCGATGGGCGAAGAATATTGTTTATGTTTAAAACTTTTAAAGATGCTAAATCTTTCAGTTTAGTAAAATAACACCGTATGTTTACGAGGTGGAATGTCCGCGGGAAAATGAATAAAGTTTGAAAATAACAGCAAAAATTTAACGAACATAGAAACAAGTCCAGCTTTTTACCTCCTTTCAGAGGGAAAATAAGGTTTGGAAATTTCAGCAAAAATTCAACGAACAGAAAAAAGTCCAAATTTTTACCTCCTATTCAGAGTGCAAAATTTTTCTACGACCTTTATTTAGATATTGGTAACCACAAGTTACAGGTGATTTAATATTTCTAAATATGCATTTAGAGGTATGTTATTTCACTTCAGAAAATAAATTAACATGTGCAATTAATATTAAATTTCTAACAAAATCATCCCATATAATTGCAAGATTTGCATCGGTGTGTCACTTTTTAATAGGAATAGATTCAATCCAAATCGGCATACTATTTTCGATGAAAATAAAGATGAGAAAAGTGGGCCTCAAAAGACGTGTTACATTCGAAAAACTGATAATCTAAAAATTTTACCCGCTTTCTTGTACATCACGTATTTTTCTTTTGCTCATTAAAAAGAGAGCTTAAAGTGAAGAAAGTCTTACGCTACCACATCACCTGGATGGATGGGAATGCTATGTTAATAGTATCACCCTCATTAAGTTTTCTTTCCTCCAGACCAGATTTTATACGCTAACGTTGCTAAAGGTACGTGTAGCCAAGAGCTAACATATTTACTAAATGTATTCTTTCTTTGTACATTTGACATATATACCACTTAATTTTTGGTCATACATTGAGGTACTACAGCGTGGAAAATGCAATGAATCGATCCTTCGGATAATAACACACATTCGTTCTAAGGCGGCCCAGCACATAAAGAACATTTAAAAGCGGCCCAGCTCATATAAAACAAAATGTCGTATCTTAATGCTAGCTTTTATACAACCCAATTATTTTGTTAGATGCATAACTTCAAATACACGCAAAATTTTGCCTCTTGAAAACGGCTTAACCAGCGGGGTGCATTTTTACTAACATTGTAAACAGCTCTCCGGAATTGAATCTCGTAAAATTCTTTACACACGCATTCAAAAAATTGTGATAGAAACAATTGCTTTCATATGACTTATACACAAAAACGGTTTAGAAATCCATGATTAAGATATAACGCAAAGACTGAAAGAAGTTAGAAAAAGAGTAAACTAATAAATACCTTAACTTCCATTGAGCATGAAATGTATTTGAACGGTTTTTTTCATGCCTAAAACTGTATTTATTATAAAACACAAGTAATGCTACAGTGAAATGACCCCACACAAAAAAATGATTTAAAACCATCTCTTTTTACGCCTATCGCCATGCATATGAGGTTCGAGCCATTAGTTATTTTAATCTACTTACAGAAAAGTCTCTCTTTGCATTGGGATAATTGAAATGTGATTTAGATATCGCTGAATAAAAATAGAGTACCATTTCCCAGTAGGCTTCCGCGGAGATTCTGACTGTGGGCAGCGATTGTTCCGGGTTTCCATCCGCGTGTATCCATTATTTCGGACAATATTTCGCCAACGTTCCAGTTGGCTTCCTTAGGTCCACTGAAGTGACGATGCAGGAATTGGTCCTCTTAATATACACGTAGTTTGGCGCCAAATTTGTGGAGGTGTGCTCTCATTGGTTGGACTCTCTGAAGACCCGTTTCCACGCGCTGGCGAGGGTGTAGCCGTCTTCGCGGTTGAAATTCGCAGGTGTTTTTGCGATTTCAATTGCTTCCCTGATGACTCTTGGGTAATAGCGGCCTTCTTTATTCAATAATGAGGCGTTGTCAAAGTCAATGCTGTGGGTCGGTCCACTCCATTGATGTTCAGCCACCGCTGACTGGCTGAATTGCCTGTTTTTTGCGGCCCTTCGGTGTTCTTGCACTCGGCATTTCAGAGCTCTTGAAGTCTGGCCGATGTAGGAATTGCCGCAACTACATTTTATTTGGTATACTCCTCCATAGATGTCTTTAGGGTGGTGGTCTTTCGAGTTGACGAGGATACTCGCCATCTTGGTAACGCATTTAAATCTGGTCATGACGTTGTGTTTCTGGAGGGCTCTTGCGATTCTTTCCGTGGTCCCGGCGACGTAAGGTAAGATGGCGTGTGCCCTCGCCTTTTCTGTAGTACGGCTCTCTTCATAGGCCCTCTTTGGGGCCATCAGTTGCTGCTTCCGTTCCATCTTGCGGATTATCTTCAGGATGTTTTCTCGCCGGAAGCCGTTCATCTGGAAAGTTTTCTGGAAACTTTCCAGATGAACGGCTTCCGGCGAGAAAACATCCTGAAGATAATCCGCAAGATGGAACGGAAGCAGCAACTGATGGCCCCAAAGAGGGCCTATGAAGAGAGCCGTACTACAGAAAAGGCGAGGGCACACGCCATCTTACCTTACGTCGCCGGGACCACGGAAAGAATCGCAAGAGCCCTCCAGAAACACAACGTCATGACCAGATTTAAATGCGTTACCAAGATGGCGAGTATCCTCGTCAACTCGAAAGACCACCACCCTAAAGACATCTATGGAGGAGTATACCAAATAAAATGTAGTTGCGGCAATTCCTACATCGGCCAGACTTCAAGAGCTCTGAAATGCCGAGTGCAAGAACACCGAAGGGCCGCAAAAAACAGGCAATTCAGCCAGTCAGCGGTGGCTGAACATCAATGGAGTGGACCGACCCACAGCATTGACTTTGACAACGCCTCATTATTGAATAAAGAAGGCCGCTATTACCCAAGAGTCATCAGGGAAGCAATTGAAATCGCAAAAACACCTGCGAATTTCAACCGCGAAGACGGCTACACCCTCGCCAGCGCGTGGAAACGGGTCTTCAGAGAGTCCAACCAATGAGAGCACACCTCCACAAATTTGGCGCCAAACTACGTGTATATTAAGAGGACCAATTCCTGCATCGTCACTTCAGTGGACCTGAGGAAGCCAACTGGAACGTTGGCGAAATATTGTCCGAAATAATGGATACACGCGGATGGAAACCCGGAACAATCGCTGCCCATAGAGTACCATTATTTATACCAAGCCACAGAGCAATCTTATGTTGGTATGTAGGAGCTGGGCACAATATCGTGATTCTGTATCGCGTGACTCTCTTGACTGAAAGAGCGGAGCTTTCTAGGGAACAGAATTTTAAATGCCATGTCGCCCTTTTCTTATTTCTTGCACAACCGGCAGTCGTCTTCCGCAAGAAGTCAATCGTCCCTCCTTCAACCCTTTCACGCGCTCCGAGACACAAAATTAACCCGTGAGGGTCGATCGTGCCTTTCCAGCTTTTTTCTTTGTGGATAAGCCGATGTTTTGAGGGGGCGTGAATGGTTTCCAATGGACGCGAATGGCAAACCACTACCCCCGCGAATCCGAGGCGATTGGGAGCATGACGGGGAAGGAGCGCGGGGCATCATCACCACCATCCTCCGACCGAACTCTTCCCAGTGTTTTAGGTCGGGGAGAAATGGAAACCGTCGCCGGAGTTGGGCGAATTGTTTTTTACTTCTCCCATCTCCTTGTCCACCAAAAAATCCACTCCGGTCTCTTCCTACTCGTAGGGTTCTCAGGCAAACAGAAAATTCACCATCAGCTCCTTCCGAACAAAGCCACTCTCCGGGATGGGAGTTTGAAGACGCTTGGGCCGACGAACTGAGGAAGAGTGAGTTGGGTGGGGAGCTTTAGGGAAAAGTACAATGAAAGGGATGGGAAGAGGATAGAGGAGTCCGTTGTCGATCGATAGAGGTTGGGAGGAAGGGCATAAGGGCACGCGAGCTGGCCGAAGGGTTTGGCAGTTCCTCGCACGTCCCTTGCGTCTCCAAAGCTCAACTGATAGATGAGGCAAAGTCTCGAGCTGGTTGAGATGAAGGATGTGAAAATGAAGAAGGGCAGATTTGATCTCGTTTTAAACGCGCTTCGGGACGTTTGGAGACAGACGTAGATACAATTAATTTTGGATTTAGCCTAAATACGAAGTTAAATGAGATCAATTTTTTGAAATACGAATATAATGGAAACTATCTATCGAGTCCTTGAGAAACACCGAGAGTGACCTGTTATCAGGAGATTAACATAAAAAGCTTTACTTAGCTTGTTTCTTATCCTTAACAAACATCCGTTTTTGGTCTGATTTTACAATCTTGTATCAGTTATAAAATTTATATCATTATCGTTTTTTATATGAACAACACCAAACATCAGAAGTAGTAGTAAATCCCAGTTGGTTCTGAGGATTCAATTAGTCGAGCATGAGCCAATACTTCATCCTATTGCACTTATTCCCTGAGAAACTGAAACCGTTATATTAAATCATGACACTGAGAAGATAAGCGTTACGAAGCTGCAGAGAAAGTACCTGAAATATTACATGCCAAACAAATAAGGGCAGTCACAATTGAGAAACTCAAAGGCTCTCTTGTAACTTACAAAACATCTCATTGAGAGGTAATATGAGGAAAATTTCCAGCAGGTGATTAGTTGTATATACGATATATATACATTTAAAAAAAGAAATGTAGGTCTTTTCATTCGTTTGGGCACGTTGTAACCCTGAAAATTGGAAGCGACTAAGAAAATTAAATCACGCTGAAAATTTATGTAGGCTTAATTTTACTCTATTTATTGCACTGAAACCATAACTTTTGTCAATATAACTGTTTTCATTGAGGTCTCTCTGTGTCCTAATAAAGCCATACTGTGATTTTCTTCTTGGTAGAGTACTGATAAAGATCTGGAGGTAGTGGATTTTAGAAAAATCAATCTCCGTGTTTCTTATTTTTATCGGCTGGAAGCGAAGGTTCGTTCCTCGCAGGAAGTCCTATTCTGCTGCCAACGTAAGGAGAAAATTTTGTTCCCCTCTCGGCCGGGTCCCATGAGTTGAGTAAGCATCGAATATTTCGGAGCGACAGGAGAAATTTATGGTTCCACGGACATTTTCCACGGTAAATAGCTCCTAGAATCCACACTTGATTCGATCATGCTCAGGCTTATAAAAATTTCAGAATAGATACCAATAGGTTTTGGTATTCTAAATCATGAATCCAACCAAAATAAATAAATGATCAGAGGGTGACTGAGATGGTTCTCGGCCAAATTACCTCTGATTTTCATGCTATTTTGTAAGAGAATAAATACCGGATTATCTAAATGAACTATAATTATTAAAACAAAAAGGAAATATTATCTCTCAGTCTGTCGACTTGTTAGTCAGTCCGGATATTCCAATAAGGAGATCAGATCGTTGAAACTGGATCGCTGGCCATTCACCCATGTATTCAGAGGGCGGATACTGAAGTTGATGTAAATACTAGGGCATAGTTGGCATAGGAGAATGCAAACCATATTATTTGTGATTTTGAGGGTGAGGGACGGAAGAAAGAGGAAAAATACGGAATTTTTTGGACAGGGTTTGGGTAACACGGATGCTACAAGTTTTGCTACGCGGGCGATTTTAGGAGGTTGAAAGGAATGTAGTGGTGATGATTGTTTTGGAAAGGGGTTTGGTGATTTTCAAGAGGGAGGATAGGTTGAAGAGGCGTCTAAAGGTGAGAAAGGGACAGTGAGGGAAAAGTTTGGAGGCTATGAGATTGCCGGAGAGGATAGGGTAGAGGTTTTTGATAATGCGCCGGAGTGAGTGAACTCCTAGAAAACTGGTACAGAGGGATATCTGGTCACGATAGATTTTATTCTGAGGGAGCGGCTTGGAAGGTGAGGGTTGTTTTAAGATTTCTCTCTGAAGGAGGCGTTCAGGATAGCCTCTGCGAAGGAAAGATTGGTGGAGATACGCAAGGAAATGGTCAAGGGAGTCGGGGTTGTTACAGATGCGAAGGCCACGGATACATCTACATCTACGTAATACCGCGTAAGCCACCCCTAGGGTGTGTGTCACGGAGTGTTTCCACACCAGGCATGTAGGTTCAGTCCTCCCATTACAAATCGGAACCGCGCTAATTACTCCGAATGCCAGGCGCAGGCCAAAAGCAGTCATGGAAACGGTACGCAGTCAGACCAGAAACCACGAGAGTGATACTTAGAAAAACGTGCTACCATGCAGTACACTACTCGAGATATAAATACTGGTTAGTGCTATGAATGCGACATGGAAATAGCACTACAAGGTGCTAAAACATGCAAGAGTATATTTTACCGGAGATTACATGCGAGGTTAGTATCTACAATTCAGGTTAAGATATTTAGCACTACTGAAAAACCTGTTTAACCTAGTCAGTATCCTAGAACTGATCTATCACAACTATAATAGTCCCTTATTGTGCGTGGAGAAAATGGCATCTTGTATCTATCGGTTCTGCAGACTATTTCCTTAATCTTATTCCTAAGATCGTTCCTAGCATAATAGTTTGGCACTAGAAAATATTTTGAAAGTCCGGCGAAAAATAATCTACATAAAACTTTCGTAAAAGATTTAACCTATATTTCTTCCTTAGGTCGGATAGCGGTCCCCCACCTAATTTCCCCAACGGTTTTATAACGCTACTATGTTTATCATAACAATTTTTAACAAATCTAGCTGCTCTCCGTTGTATTCTATATCTGAAACTAGTCCTACTTCGTCAGGGTCCCATATACGAGTGGCGTACTCAAAGTGGGGTCTCACGAGAGAAAATTAGCAATGCCCATTTACCTTCCCGACACACATTCCTAGTATTCCTTTAATAAATCTTAATTTACGACTTTAATGTCCACAATTTTCTCGTGTATGCTTCCCCCACGACAAGTCCTGAGTAAGGGTCACTCCTAAGTAATTAACAGACTCTACATTTATTAGTTCGGCTTGATAAATTGTGTACGTCTCGTTGGTTAAACTACTGTTTCTCCAAAAATTCATGACAACGGACTTATAAAAATTTAATTCTAACTGCCAAATGTCGCAACATCTGCTTACAGCTTCTAGGTCTTTATTCAACGCAATTCTATTATAATCTGTGTTAATATCCCTGTACAATACTGTGTCGTTCGTGAAAAGATAAATTTTACTCGTAACGACGGTGGTGATATCAATAATATAGGAAAGGAATAATAAGGGGCCAATGACACATCCCTGGGGCACACCGGATGAGACTTTAACTATATCCGAACTGACACCATCTAGAATTTACTCTGTTCGCGGTTACTTAAGAAATCTTCAATCCAGCATATCATGTCGAGATTTATTCCATAGGCTATTAGCTTAACAATTAAATTTTAATGCAGAACTTTATCGAAAGCTTTTTTGAAATATAAAAATATCGCGTCTACCTGGGTGAGCCTTTCTTCAGAAGAAAGAACGTCGTGCAGAAAAAGGGCTAGCTGGGTTTCACAGGACCTGCCTTTTCGGAATCAATGTTGGTTTAAAATTAACAAGTTTTGACTATCTAAATACCTCATAATTGTGCTGACGATTATATATTCTATTGCTTTGCATGAGATGGACGTGAGGGAGATAGGTCTATAGTTACTGCGATCTTCCTCATCGCCACTCTTAAAGATAGGAATAACTTTCGCGATTTTTCAATCGTAAGGGATACAATGATCTGCTAGAGATTTTCCATATATTATATTCAAATATGGTGTTATTTCTGACGCTATTTCTTTGTAAACTCGGGAGGAAATTTTACTGGGACCAGATAATTTCTTGGGGTTAATGGATTTTAGGTGTCTTTCTTTGCCACGACAAGAAATATTTATAGACCGCATTGGATTTTTGTATAAGCAAGGCAATGTAGTGGCGTTATTCTGAGGGCATGAAGTGTAGACAATTTGAAAAAAATGAATTAAGGATATTGCTTTTTAGAATCTATCGCTAACTCTTTCTACTTGACCATTTCTCAATGACGTTACCGTAGATTTATTCCCTTGAAACTCCCTCAGGTAAGACCAAAATGCCTTAGGGTTATCTTCCAAGAATTCACTTCATATTTTACTCTTGAATTCCATTAGTTCTTTTCTTTAGGTCGCTTTTGCTGTCATTTTAGCTCTCTTATATTTATCATACATTTTTTCCTCGTCAAATAGATCCTGATGGGCGTTCTTCATTTTAGCGTGCATATTTCGTTGTTGCTTGAGAGGTTTCTGGATGTCTGCATTATACCACCTAGACTCCGTATTTATATTTTTCAGTTTACCTGGTATTGCGTTATTAATGGCTAGTCGCATGATGTTACTAAAAGGAAAGGAAACTCCTCATTTGGAGCATGTTTTTTCGCTGAACGAAAACTTAAGCAAAATCGGAAAGTCCGCGCTTATACTCCCGGTTAAGTCGAATTTTTTCAATTTGGAATCTGCCATCTTAACGCAATCACACTACACTGGTGTTTGTCAATTTTATGTGTTCCTATTCACTTTCTTCCTACCTTTCTCTTAGAACATTTATGCATTAATTTGCCACTGAGCGGTCTGAGTGAATGAACTAATAATTGTATGGCCTCAATAGTTCATTTCTTACTATTGCTATACCAATATGTATAGTTACACTCCATGAATTAATATATTAATATTTATTGTGGTCCAAGAAATTGCTTTAGTATATACTCACATGTTATTAAAGCTTAACTTATTGACTCTTATCCCGCTTAAGAGTGAAAAAGACTAATAACAGAAAAATATACCTACTTGGTAGAGATACCGGAAAAAGCAAATATAGAATTCTGGATGGAATAAGATGGTGAAAGGGCGTGTGGTAAGGGAGGAAGAAAGGAGTGGTGGAGAAAAGAGCAAGTAGGGAGGAGAGAAGCTTAGGTTTGGTAGCGACTGGTTGGATACGCGCGTTTGATGAATGAGTGGTTTCCTTATGCCCTCGAGTCAACGCTCTCCACTGCGTGTGGAAAAGGCAGCAAAACCGGACCAAGAGACTCACAAACCGAGTGGGGAAACAAAACACAATCTTAATTTGAAACTTTATTGCCTGGAAACCATTAACTTTGATACGTCTCGGGGAATTGTTTTTTGGGGAGAAGAGAAGGATGGGATGGTGGGGAAGGGGACTCAAAAAAGTTTTCTCGTCACCGAAACGTTACATATTCGCAGTCTATTTTAGAACCCATTTATTGCCTTAAAAAACCCCTAGATTAATCCTTTGCCGTCGAGTCTGACACAGCTCTTTGATTATGAGCACATCCGTGAGGTCAGAGGTCAGCGTGGGATAAAGTGGGGGGCCAAGATGAAGGGCATTATGGCCCTGGGTAGGTCATGAGAAAGGCAGGCCTCAGGAATCGCGAGTCTAAGGAAGAGATACGATGGAGGTTTGGATGGGCCCCGGGAGGCTTGATCAAATGGGCCGAGCCAAATTGAAAGTGGGAGTTCTCAGCCGGAGGGCTTGTAGCAAGAAGAAGGGTTTACTGCGCTGAGAACTGGCAGGGGTGAGAGGCAGCACACTAAAGAAGGGAACGCGATTTAAGGGACAGCTTCGAATCCGATTTAAACTTTTCTGATGAGGCGATCTTATCTACTTAGCGAAAAAGGGTCGTTGGGGGTGAGTTTTGTTAGCCGTCTGCTTGATTGCTACGTTGATTGCTTGAGCCTCCTAAACTTGATCGGGAAGGTCCATCGACGTAAAACTCTTTCCCTAATTATAAGTGTCGGCAGAAATTTTATCTTGTCCCTAATAAAATCATTTCCGACCCTGTTGTTGGATAATGTGCATCAGGAGCAATGCAGGATTTTCCAGTATGACTCACAACTACTCAAAGCTGAAATGTGAGTAACACTGTTGCCACGTTTCTTCCCTTAAACGAACCACCAAAGGTCCAATTGGGCATTTTTAATGGGTCTTAAATCATAAAAAAACCAAGTGTGTCGATTTCATAAGCTAAACTAATCCTTTGAAACAAATATTATGATATTCTTCTGCCAATAAATAGTTATCTGAAATATCATAATTAGGGATTAAGTCATGTCTTCCGTTACGGTGTCCATAATGAGTAACGTAGACTGGTTGAAATATTTGACACGTGTGAAAAAAATACAATATGACTATGATTAAATCACTTCTGCACCCCATGATAATTATTTCGGCAATATATATCACAGATTGTGTGCTATAAAATTAAAATAAACGCCGGGTTCAGAATATCGAAAATAGGTAACTGATAAGTGCTATATAATAAAATATTAAGAAAAGAGACTAATATATAAGTATGAAAAAATAGTTTTATCCATAATAGTAACGGGTCATAAAAATCCTTCAAATATATCACGGACTGGTTTTAAATATGATTTATATGTTTAAATCACCAAAAATATGCAATTCATGAATTTCAGGAAAAATATCCCTTTCGAATTAATGTAAGTTTACTGCATTAAGGATCTCTAATAGCTCAAACTATACTGAAAAGTTTCATGATGTAGTGATTTTGTATGTGTGATTTAAGTTGAGGAATTACTCTCTGTAAAGGACGGGTAAATACGTAATTTTTTTAGTTTAGTTCCTATTTAACAAGATTTTCAAATTAGGAATAGCTGGTGCTGTCACCACAATGTATTTCTTCTTGCATTTAAAAAGATTCGTCGAACACGTTTTCGTTTTTAATTCCCTCCCTCTCTCGTTTACTAAAAGAGTTACCGTTAAATGTTTATTACATTTGAACGCCGTTCTTACCCTTGTAACACTATTAATTTACCGATTACGTTCATGAGGTAATTCATTTCATGTCACTGAACAAGAAAAATTGATATACCAGGCTTTCAATTCTATTCCACTCTCGAAAGTATTTGAGTCATTACCTCATTGACCAATACAGAGGCGTAGAGTAAGGAAGAATTAGCTGGGTATAACCTGTTATATAGACGCTTAGTGTGGCATTGATTTATTTCATAGAAAGATAATCCAGAAAAGACAGTATTTTGAAGCGGAAAGAAAATATGACTACTTAAATTGTGAGGATCAGAAGTTTGAGATGTTGAAAATATTTTAGAGTTTATTTCTTTGATTAAAACAGCAGGTAAATTTTAGGAAAACTAGGCATTTTGTAGACATTTATAGTGCTTTGATCAACACGTAAAACTTATCGTAATTTCTACATTTTGCAACTAAATATTATGCAATGCCTTAATGCCTTCAAATATATCTCAGACTAGCGAGACCTACCAAAGTTAATTTAGGAAAGTAGATTATGTTTTTGAAGGGAAAGACAATTTCAATACAATGGAAATAATAAATAAGTGTTAGTCAAAGGTAAAAGTTAACATGTATTCATTTCATATACAAAAAATTACGAATATTATAAAATACATTTGTAAAGTAAATTGAACTTCAACTCTCGCTCTTCCAAGAATTAATACATGCATTGAAGTTCGCCGAGATTGCTAACGTGGCCACTCATTCATGCTCCTCGAATGAGGTTTTCAGGATTGTATTTTATTTTGTTTCTCAACAACTCCCCCGCAGGTATCTCAGTGATTCACAGACCCCTCCATTACTTCTTAGAATTAGAATGAATACACCGAGTGGTGTGTCTTGGCGTTTTAGCTCATGATGTTAATGATCGGATTGACCCTTTGTTTTGATCGCATCTGAAAGCAATGACTGGTGATTGTAACATACTGTTCCACCGTAATTTCAAATCATAAGAAAGGCCCATTAACGGCTTTCCCATCACTTACTGCTTTTATCCATCATTGGCGAAGATCCTTGAAACCAACGTCAATACGCCGAGTGACTCCGTGAAGGACGACGCCTTTATGCATCAAATGGGGAACATTTATCTTATTTATTCCTGCACCTTCTCTTATTAACTAATGATCCATGATCCGTCACACGTTAACTCCTTATACTGCGAGAAAGACTCTGAGAGAAGTTTCTCCAATGGCGTCCTTTCCTCCCAACGGCAACACTTGCAAATGGTCTTTTCATTACAGCATAATGAAGAGGAAGGAAAATAATATTGAAATAGCACCATCCGCAGGAGCGGAGATTTATCACTCCAAAAGCACAAGCAATTCATAGGCTGTTTTAGCCCTTTCCTCCGTACTCCATCCCTCACCTTACGCCTCCCACAATCACCCCGAGAGTGGAAAAAACCCGAGCCCCGGTGAAAAGCTCTGGTCAGTTTTTAATCTTCTCTGAAATTAGGAGCTCAGTTCTGTGGAGCGAGTAGACATGTTGGGTGGCGCCGACGGTAGGGAGAGATGGAGTGGGTGGTGAAAAGGGAGGAAGAGCGGGGGAGATCCTTCTGGAGACACACGGTTATATGGTAGCTGAGCTTCAAAATGAGAGAGGCCTTTTTCTGCGCCAAGGAAAATACAGCGCTTCCACGGATGAGGCCTCTGCTTTGGTTTTCCAGGACGATCCCGAGTTGTAGGCCCACGGAATTGAAATAATCAAAACTCAGCTGCTGAGGGAGTTTGAGGCGGTGGGTCTAGAGAAGGGGCCTTGGGATGCCGGGTGAATTCTGTGGGCGCCTCGAAAAGCTTTATAAAACCCTCGTGTGTGCGGGAATGGAGCGAGAGCGGGCGAGGCGGTTTTGCGAGTCAAAGGCAGGAAAGGGAGAGCGGAAATAAACTTAGGGGTGAGTTTGAATTCTTGGATACTTCAAGGGTGTTGTAAGCAAGAGATGGAGTGAGTGTATTATTCTACACGGAGAGAAATGGAGACAGAATGGCCAGAGGGTTGAAAGGAGGAGTAGAGTTGGGAGGGAAGAGGTTGCAGGCCTTGAGTAGGTGAAGACGGAAAGAGATTGAGGGAAAGATAGAGAAATGGAAAAAAAATGAATAAGACGAGAAGAGGATAGAAAGAGAATTTTTAGGACAATTTTTTAATCAATTTACGGAAGAAAAATAAAGATTGAGGTCACATAAATGCGGAAGTTTTAGCTATTATATTAAACATCATTTAGGATACAGATTGGATCAGGATCAATTACCTCCTAACCTACTAGGCAGTTCTTTCATAACCTTGTACTTATCTAATTTTAATCCAACATTACTTTATTTCATGCTTATGACTGGATTTTTTCCATTTATTTACGAGCTAATTTTGGAGCAGAGGAAAGAGAAACGGGATTGTAATATTCATTTGGCTTTGCAGCTTCGTCCTTTTAGAAAAATACAAACGCTTCGAATAACTAACTTGCAAGGTCCAGCAGCTATTTGATTTTCCCTCTTATGCTGAATAAGGAAATTATTATTAACGCCAACCATTACCATAGAACTTTCAAGATGTGTTTATTAAAATGCTTTAAGTGTTATTTTCAAAATTTGTAAAAAAAAGTTTTTTGACTGTACACTAAGGAGTCTTTGTCCCTTTAATTGAGCCATTTAACTACGAAATACACTAACAAAATACTTGGAGGCTTAAAGTAACGAGAATAGAAAATGGGTAATCATCATAAAAGCGGGACTTCTAGGGACAAAACCGTTGCTCTGTGTATTAAACGGTAATGAAATAGATATTTATCAATCGTAATTACGGAATGCGGAAAAATGAGAAGAAATTTAGAGAATAAAATTACTACAAACAGTGTGAGATGGAAAACGATTAATTTGAGCAACAATCACAATAAAATATTATTTATTTTAAAAATATACCCACCAAATGAACCCAATGAACTTGAATGACTCCGAGTTTTTTAGTCTAGGCTACTAATAAATGCTCTTAAGACAAATTTTTGGGACGAATCTTCAACAAGTATAACTAAGGAGCGGCAAACGTAGAGAGACAAGGGATACCTTATAAAAAGAAGAAAAAATGGACGAGAGAGGATTTTAAAAAGCGACGATAAATGTTGCAATGCAAGTAAGGGCTTTGTAGGCATATGTATGATAAAGAACAAGATTTTTGACAACGCATAACGAAAAATGATGGAATAGGACTGGAATGGCTAGCCACTAACAGTCACAACAGATATACAAGAGAGAAATATCTTAACGACTAAATCTTCTGCGGAACGACCAACAACGGATGGAAGATAACTTTTGATTTTATCATAAGTTTAGATGAAACGGTAGTAAAATAACTTTACCCAAACAGCATGGTGTTATCATGTCAGACCAGTTTTAGGGAGCAAAGACATTGGAATATGGTATTGGAAACTACTAACCGGTTGAACTAGCTTTACGTTTAGCTATGGAAGTATGTGAGAGCCATAGCATTAGAGGAATAATAGCAAATGGCAATATACATATATGTGTGTGTATGCATATGTGTGTGTGATTTATTAATATCATAATTCTTATTTAAGGGTACGATTGGGTAGAGTTATTCTCCCTTCATCTCCTTTTTATTCAGTCATTTAGTATCATTTTTTTCACATTAAAATATCCGCAATGCCGTCGAAATTTCGCATGTTAACGACGCCTCACACCCGAACAGGTGAGCTACAGTGACAGAAGGATCGGTAAGAAGGGGCTGGTTACCGCAACCTCCCGACCACCCCTTGTCCCGCCGCAAATGCGCCCACCCTTCCGGAAATGTGAAGCTGTTTCTTACTTTGTCAGATTGGCATTATTAGCATTTATCATTATTATCTTTTTCTACAAATACATATATTCTTCATGATGTGTAGACCTTCAATATTTTCCCAAGCTAAAGTTCACCTTCCTCTTCCGTGCACAGTACACCGTCAATGGACCAGAAGGAATTAAAATTGGATAGTGCGTGCCTGCTGTTGTAATAGGCATATTCCCTGATTACTAGGCATACTCCTCTTAGCCAATTCCTTTTGGAAACTGTAGAGGTATGCTGTAGTTTGGATTTTCTTTTTAGAAAGAAGTGTTAAGTTTTTGTAAATCGTGCTCTTTGCTAGAGTAACCGGGTAAATCGCTAGACGCAGCCTTTTGTTGTACGTTTTTCCTTCAGGAAAGCCACAGTATATTTCCTCCCGTTTGATGGAGGTTTTATTCTGCAGACTTTTAATAACTTTCTTCATTGCTCTCTACAGATCTATAATTAGGCTGCAGGTGAGTATTATATGAGCGCCAGTCCCATCTACGACCCGGTAAAGAGGACACGACTGTTCTTCGGCAATGCCGGCCATGCTGCTCCCCGTGTCTTATCACCGCCGTAAATCTTCGGCTGTAAGCAAAGCATCTTCCGCAATCACAATTTTTTTGAGGCCCTTCAAATCTGTTTATCTGGAGGTTTTCTCTATTTTCTGAAAGAGTAGAGTGGATGCCCGTACTTCCTCCCTTATACCCTTTCATATTTGCGAAGGATCTAGATGTTTGCTTTGTAGCAGTAATTTTTTCAGCACAGCCTATATCATGCCCTTATACACAGCGTTGGTGAGGAGCTCCGTTGAAAGTCTCCAGTAGATAAATCGGGGCCTACTCTTCTTGCGGACTAGCAGAGTTAGCGTCAAGGCGAAGTGGTCCGAAAAAGAAAGGGCTAATGAGATGCCGCTGATAGTTGGCCGAAGGTCTTTGGAGACGTAGAACTTGTCCAGCCTCGATGCTATCTGCGGCAAGTATGACGAATAAAACGTGTATCCCGATGCATCACCTTGCATTTCTCGCCAGACATTGTGCAGGATTTTCTCTCGTATTACCTCACGTAAGAGTTCTGCCGCTCTCAGGTTCCACTTCTTACCGAATCTCCTGTCCTATTTTGGCGACAGTGTACAGTTTAAATCTTCGGCTAGAATGACATAAATGTCTCCGGGTCCTATTGCTTCAACCTTGGTGCGGAGGGTGGAGTGAATGCATCGGAGATAATCAGATGCCAACGCTGGATCATTCTGAATGTAGTCGTCAATAATGCGGTATTTGTATCTGGTCAACTCTGATTCCAGTAGAAATTCCAGGACGTGTTCCACAGCAACAATATTGTTGGACAGAGCACGCAGCTTGGATTAATTTTTAATGAGCCACCATCGTTCTGGAACAATGGGTCGCAGATTGTTTTAGTGGAAGGAGTATTGTTTTCTTAAAGACGTATATGGCAAACTGTCGACACTGGTTTCCTGGAATAACGCCAGGTCAGGTTACTACTGTTGTAGGAAAGCCTCTAATTGCCACCGTTTCCTATCGCTATGAACCAACCGGATGTTGAGTGACAGCAAGGCAAGGAAAGCAAGGTAAACTTGCCATAGGTGAGGAGAAAGCTAGTAAGTAACAAAATAAATAAATAAAGAGTCACTGTGTTAATAAAGAAATACAGAAGTGATTAAAAACATGATGTATCTATAGGAAGGGTAAGGGTGCAGCTCTACGCAGGATGATCCTCGAGCGCCTTGATCAATCTGCATAGGCACTAGGATAGCACCTGGTCCTCCACCATTCGTCCCTATACAAGCGCTAAAAGTGCGTCAGTTATCTTTGTTGCGGTGTCGAACATTATATTGGCAATCTTATACGGTGCATTGCACCCCTTCATCTTATGGAGGAAATTTACAATCTCTTCTCCGTTTTGTGGCAAACGTAGAGTACCTCTTCGGCAACTATTCTCTAACTGCTTGTAGGCTTCTTCTCGTACCAGTTTGGCATTTGATCCTCGTTGTGCCATTTTTCCTGTCTGGGGAAAGGCCCGAAGTTGTTTCTTCCCTCCCGACTTTTTCCTTTTAGCTACCGGGAGCGTGTTGCGGTATTCACTGTTAGGAATTATGTCCATCTCTGCCTCAATGAATGGATCGTACTTCCTCTCTTGTGAAAGATCGGAATACTCAAAACCTAAGGATGGCGGCTCCTGGGAGCGGGAAATATGCCTCCTCTCCATGTGGACATTTTGCTCTGACGGCGGTTTTGCGTCCTCGGGCATCTGTGCAATCTTTTTGGTTTCCGTGGTGTCCACTGCGGTGGCGGGGATATCCAGCTCACCACTATCTTCACTGCTCAGCGCGGGGGAAGGTAGGGGAGATGAAACAGAGGGGAGAGAGAGAGAGAGAGAGAGGTGGAGGAATTTTAAGGTCGGAGGAAGAGGGTTGAGTCGATGTAAAAGGTTGGGAGTATTGTTGTTGGCTTGGGATGGGAAGGGGAGTAGGGGAGAGACCTGATGGAGGGAGAGGAAGGGGGGGAGGGAAGGAAGTGGGGGAGTCTTCAAGATCGTTGGTGAGACGAGGACATTAGGAATATGTGCTTGTGGTTGCCTCTCTGGGAGAGAGGAAGGGGTGAGAGATTCCGTGCCTTCGGTTTCGAGGGTTGAATGTTGTCTCTGCACATGTGGTATATCTTCGGATGAGCCGGGTGCTCGGCTCTCCCCTTCGCCTCGTACATTGTTTCCATCCTCGCCTACCGTGAAAGCACTCGTGAAATGGCCTTCACAATAACATTTGGAGCACTTCGGTTCATTGAAGTTGAAGTAAAAGCGGTGGTGTCCTGTTCCAAATTCTACCGATAAGGAATCTGGAATGACAACGCCCTCTCGTCTCACGAGGAAGCATTGTCTCCACCACGAGGTTATATGCGCTAGGTCTGATCTTTTGAGACCAGCAGTAAGATGGGTGGCGGGATTCGCAACTCTACCTATCCGGCTCAAAATTACGGAAAGATCGGAACTCTTGGGGGATATTAGAGACTACCAGCCGTTGAAAATGGTTTGCCATCCGGCTGGCTAAAACGAATTGATTATGCATAGTAACGCCGCCGTGAATGTTCATAAAATTGCTCGGAGTCTCCTAATTCTTTAAATAAACAACTTTTCTGCCTTTCGAGAGTTTTACCGCTTGAGTAAATTTAGCGGCAGCTTCCTGTAGCATCGGTTGTGGTAATGATGTTGTCGGAGAGGGGGATGTTGGGTAGACCTTGGAGGATAATTCCTACCTTCCTTGTAGGAACTGGGTTGTTGGGCGTGATTATTTTAGTTTTTGTTTGTAGTATTGGTAGTATATTGCTGCCGCTAGGCTCCGTTCCACGCCCGCTGCCCGCACGACGCGCGTAGGTCGTTGAGTGACCAGCTTTCTATGGGGGTTTGACTCTACCTGCTCAGTATATGAATTGCGGCGTGATGCCTTGTCCCTCCCCGATATTTAGGACGCTGAATGCTCGGGTCGACGGGAGGTGAGAAGAGGGTCGTTTAGCGAGGGGGACCCAGCTTGCACAAAGCCAGCAAGGCGACCTTGCGAGTGGTGGGGGATGGGTGGGAGGCTATAGGGGGAGTCCCCCCTCCTAAGCACTTCTTCCGCCAAGTGGTTTTTGGGAGTGAAAGTCGTATTAGGTATCCTGCCAACGTCTTCAATTTGCGTACTATCATGTATAATTATTTTCACTAATTACGGTGAATAATTGAACCGCACTCGCGCAGCCAATGCTGCAGCTAGTACTCAGCATGGCGGTGAGGGGCGTGGATGGCAATGAGCTAGTCACTTGAGTGGCGGTGAATACACGACCCTCCCTACGAAGTATTGTAGTTTTTGCACTACTCGTCCGACGATTAAGGTAATCGTTAGAGAAATTTAATCATTAATACAATATTGTGATATGAATGGTTGAGCTGGCTGGAATACTCGGTTTGTTTAACTGGTGACGAAGGAGCACTCCTCACATTTAAACCTGAAGGAGGGTTAGACGATGGAAGGAAGGTTAGACGTGAAGGAAGACGATGAAGATAAATAAAGAAACGGTAATGACGTAGATGAAGTGATGGTGATATCCATGGTGGTGTCGGCAATATAGTAGGTCATGAGGTGATTAAATGATCGAATGTACGAAAAACACAAAGTTTCCGCACGCATTCACAGACCACCGGGTCCGAGGGGCTGAGGGATAGGAAGTGAAGCGGCGATCAAACCGCTTCGTTCGCCCAATAAAACGCACTGATCCAAACTATAGACTAATTGCACGTTCGAAATTAACAATTACGATACGAAAATAACAATGCACAGAAAACAGACAGCGTTTCTGAGAACCAAAAGGAATACTTTTGGAAGTTAAGGTGTCGAAAAACCAATTCAATGAGGAGTAGCTCGGGAGTTCCAGGGGAACACGTCCGTCATTACGCAGTCTCAAGCGTGCACGTGTGTGTTTACTATTATTATTACCATTGTCGTTACTTTGGTAACATTCCCCTCCGAGTCCTTAGCAAGTATCGGGTTCCATTGCTGTCATAATGGCCGAGGACTTGAGAGGGGTGGGGCAGTAATCGCAGCCACGTCCGACGCGCATCGGATGTGTGGCTACGCTGCAGTTGGGCCGCGTGTGCGGAGTAGATGGAGGGTCCCAAGTAACACGGCCTTCTGCATGCGAGCTGCAAGTGACTCCACCTGTGCCACGCAGGACGGAATGCACTTGATGCTCTCCAGCAGCGAGCCCTTAACTCCACCGAGCACTTCTACGATGAGGATAGCCATATTAACAGAGTGTCCTGAGTACATTTGCCTAAGCTCAAAAAGACGCTCAGAATAGCCTCTCCGAAGGACGGATTGATGGAAATCAGAGAAAAAAGGTCAAGAGTGTCGGAGTTGTTGCATATGCGGTGACCACGGGTAGAGAGAGAATAGGGGAGGGTTCGTTTAGTACGGGAAGGGTGGCAACTGTTGAAATGGAGATATTGTTGCTTGTTAGTAGGCTTGAGATGGATGGAAGTGTGAAATTTGAGGTTGCTTAGGGAGATATCCACGTACGGAAAGGTGATGATAGAGGCAGACTTCTAACATCTCTGTTAATGTCAGAAGTGTAACCTGAGATCAAGTGTGATTAAGTTATTGAAAACGGAAGTTGAATGGAACATGCAAAGCTAAACCGGATAAATAATAGTAACCATGTTTTTAGATTTTATCTTAATGCGAAGAAACATAATTAAACATCCAAGGTTCATTTATTTAAAAAGGGAATTAATAGAAACATAGCATCGTAATCATTCTCCAAGTTTTTAGGGCAAGTCAGAAAATTTTATTGTGATAAGGTGAAACGCATCCATTTCGTCGACGAAACGAAGTCGGCAAAACTAATGTAGTCGACGATATCTAATACTTAGCTTATTTTTTCACATTAAAAATTAAGCTTTAGCTAGAAATTTGGTTCCTCCTGACCCTAAACTAAGGAGGACTGAACTGCAGCATTCATGGTGGGGAGGAATAGGGGGAGGAGGCTCACTTAGTAAATATTTCTTAGGTTTCACACCAGTTTAGAAATTTTAAGCTACTGTAAATAAATTTCCCGGGTAAACCTGAAATATTTAACTAAAAATTAATCTTTTACCAGACAAAAAGCCAGAAGGTTTTTGCTGATACTCAGTGGACGAAGAATAATATTCACAATCGCTACAGACATAAACTGCTGCCAGAGATGGCAGTTCAGGGTTAAGGGATTTATAACATTAAAAATGGATTACGTCGTTTGTCGTTTTGTCCAATGAAAAGATCATCTCTGACATGAAAAGGTTGCTGAGATATTTCTTTTCTTTAGCTTCCAGACTCAAAATAAAGTGAGTGTAAACAAGGAGCCCATCAAAACCCATCTCATTTTTTGACGTTTAAAAATTTAGCCCTAATAATCAAGCTCCATGTAGATGTGCAGATATGTGACTATAAATGAAGGTGGTGGATTACAGAAGTCCATCAACATTATAAAGAAGCGTTCTTCCGACTTTTGAAAAGTAAGAACATTGAGTAGCTAACTTGAGGTTTCATCTAACATGACTGATTGAGTTAGCGTATTGGACCTAATCAAACCAATTGATGTAATTTTTCTACAATAATATAACTAATAAGGTAAATTCATACTTTGTGACATCAGAATATTACACGAATTGTCATTTTCTCAAAAGAAACAACAATGCCGATTAAAATAAAAAAAAGGTTTTTATGTATTTAGCAATCCCGTACGACTTGACTTACGATTCTAAATTCTGCTATCTTCGATGTGTCCGTAAAGGGCTGGTTTACAAACATCTAGGGATAATTTCATGCCGTAAAGTGTTCGGCAAATTTTACCCAGACTATATCGTTGGTGACTGGCGATATAGTTACGCGTAACCATATATATTATAGTCCTCCAACGAAACAAAATGTCATAATTATGCGCAGCAATTTTATTATTCAAGTACGAAACATAAAATATTACCACGCTTACTTTAAAACAGCCATGAAATATATTCATAAAATCGTCAACGTTTAGGAGTATTTTTATCAAATTCAGGTGACTGAGTATAATCTTAGTCTATATAATAGTAACGCAGTGCTTGACCAATATCGTTTTCATGGAAACGTGATCAATTTTTGTGATAAAATATTATCATAAATCTTATAGAATGTAAAAGCTAGCCCAATGTGTTCAACAATTCGGTGCCAAATGAATGAATATTTTTCGCAAGAATGGAAGTAAATTACCTAAACAATCGAAAGATGGCTGATATACCGATCAAAATATTGCTGAGTAGACATGCGCAAGACAACGTAGTAGAGGGAGAGTTATAAAAATGAAACGAGACGAGCGTAGAAGTTGGAAATATATGAATATATTTCCTCGAAAATGATTTTCAAGAACGCGGTGAGCCGGGGCTTGCTCGTTAACACACTACACTAAAGAGCATGAGTTATACGACGGGTGACAAGCCAAACAGACGGGTTGAGGCTGTCATGTCGTGCTGGGGGAATGCAACGCGGTGAGATAAAAGTAGATCAGGTGAGGGAGTGAGGCTCGGAAGAAGTAGAAGAAGAATGCAACGGAAGGATGACTAAAAGATGTGAATGTACACGTAAAAACCTGTACGAAGGCCACGAGGCGGCACGCATAAATCACACAAAACAAAAAAAACGTCCGACGATGGCAACATGTACTCGGCAAAAGGAGATACGGAGTCACGAGAGAAAGAAGTGGCAAGGAGGAAGACGTAATGGTGAAAAGGGTTGAGAGATGAAACCGGCGTTGATTTCTTTTCTGTCGGTTTTTACATCTCGGAACACTGGCAAACGCTCTTTTGAGGCTGAAAAATTTACGTTTTTTTCTCCTCGAGAGAGCAATTTGGAGGTATCTCCTTCAAAATCCGAGCCACACATCTTCTTTCGACGGCCTCAACTTCCTGCATGTGCTCATTTCAACCTTAGAAGTGTCGGAGATGGGCGTGGTGCAAGCTCCGAATTCTCGATCCATTTCAAAGCCCACTTGGCATATCTCTAAAAGACCCCTAAGGGAGGGCTTTAAATACGCACGTTTATTTTCGGAGCGAAACACTACGGACACGTTGCTTTCAACTTAGAAACATGGATATTAACGAAGTATGAGATTCACTTTAATGATTATTCCTGACGCTTCTGCATGTGACACGACGCTTTCTTTACCAACTCCCCAACTCTTCAAACTAATTAAACGGTACGTTTCAGGTGGAATTCGGGACTAATTCTTTATAAAATCAGCAGAAATTTATACCGAGATTAAGTTTTTGCAAAAGGAATTTGCGGCGACCCCGTCTACCGTGCGCTTCCACACCGCCCGCGCGCCAGCGAAACAAGTAGCGCTCTCGCTTCCTGCATGGTCAACCGGGGCTTGCTCGTTAACACACTACACTAGAGAGCATGAGGTATACGACGGGTGACAAGCCAAACAGACGGTTTGAGACTGTCATGTCGTGCTGGAGGAATGCAACGCGGTGAGATAAAAGTAGATCGGATGAGGGAGTAAGGCTCGGAAGAAGTAGAAGAAGAAAGCAACGGAAGGATGACTAAAAGATGTGAATGTACACGTAAACACTTGTAAAATGGCCACGGGGTGGCCAGCGGAAATCACACCAAACAAAATAACGTCCGAGGATGGCTACATGTACTCGGCAAAGAGAAAGGTGGCTCTGGGCTAGCGCGATCGCCTGTCAAACGGTCGGTCTGGGTTCGGTTACCGGTCACGGAGTACATCACTTGTTACTGTTTTATTCTCGCACTTTTTAGACTGCTCTAGAACATTGTTCTGGCCTTTTTCTGAAATTTTATAGCATATTCTAGAATGGTCGCTCTTAGCATAAATACTGAAGCCTTTGGCCCTACGAGCCAGTCTTGTATCGACATTTTGTATCGTCCCACAGCGGGCTGAAATCGAAAAAAAGGTGGCCAAAACTCCCTGTACTTCTACATCTACATATTACCCTGCAAGCCACTGCACGGGCGTGAAGTAGGGGATGTAGGATACCATCCGAGTAAAGATGTAAGGTTTATGGAGATGAAATGGTGACTTGTATTATAGGAGTGTATTTAGTGGAGCTCAGTTCTTATTGTGATCATATTGTGCGCGGAAGGAACAAGTTTTTGCAATTATCTTTTTGGCAATGTATTGCTTTTATTTGATCGCTTCTGTAGAACAAGAGGTGTAGTGGGGCGTCATCATATTATTCTCTGTGTCACTCTGAAACACCAGTTCTGAATTTTTCAAGCAAACTAAGCCTAGCGTGTAGCCTCAGAGTCTCTATAGGCCCCCACCTTATTCCCTTTTACAGTTGTGAGATACTGTTTGTTCGCTCGTTTAGTAAATAATAAAATAGCTTAAAACTAAAAGTAATGCTTTTCTTTGTATATTATTAATTATTTTGGTTAAACCAATATGACCACGGTAGCAAATTCTCGCGGTGTATTCGAGGTGTGGCCTAACAAGAGCGAAGTACCATCTCTCTCTATCATTATTTATCAGCCTGTTTACCTCTTTATCACCTATAAAGATGATAATATTAAGAAATATTCTCAAAACATTATATTTCTGTACATTACTTTATCCCTAGAAGAGCAAACTTAGATAATTTTCGTTAAAATCGCAGATTCTTAGATTTATGAATTTGTATTCATTTTTGAGGAGCTGTGAAAGTTAAACGAATGACTACTATGGAAAAAAATCTGCAGTTATATGTAGCCTGATTATTCAAAAACATGGCTTTTTCATTCATAGCACGAAATTAAAGTCTCAAATTGAAGTTTTTGCCAGCTTCAGCCTTCAGCTGAGTGTGTCACCGAGAGTTCTATCGGCCGCCGCAGCAACGTCCCATGCGTCTTCACAGAGATTGGGTTGTCGATGCAGTGGCAAGCAGACCTGGCCGCGCCGCAAACCATGCCAGTACCTACATTTTGCGCCACTTCCCTCGAGTGGTGTGAAGGGGACTGGGGACAGATATGAATTAAAGGAAGGAAACGGAAAGAATAACCTTTTGATCGTAGTTGCGGCGAGGATTTTTAAGTTTCGGGCCTCGAATCTGCGATGACCTTTTTTTCCACCTCCGTTCCCAACCCTAGATTATTTTTCTGCCTAGTAAACGAAGACGTAGGATACGCCCATCCCTCCTATCAACCTCAGTCTCTCTCACCTCTCAGCACACTGGCCGGAATTATAACAATACCCGAATGAAATTACCCTGCTTTTCCTTAGTCCATTTTACTTCTTCCTCCCCACAAGTATTTTTGTTAAGTGGCATGTAAAGCAACTGTTGAGCTTGTGATCCTATATCCATCCCTTGCGTGTATTTCAATATAGTAAAAATGTGAGATCTTGGCTTATCCATGCACATAACTTATGTACGAGGAATCAGTGAAACCTTTTCTTCCCATTTTTTCAATTAAAATACATTTTTATTTATTATTTTATACTATGGTCAAAACATTTCTTGTGCCAGAGAAGAGCCACTCATAGTATCGGTCAACGACACGCTAAAATTGACTTAAACGGACTTGTGTATCCCGCAGTATACCAAGAAGTATTTGCAAAAATTAAGAACATAAGTATTTGAATTCACACCTATCCATTAAATATTTGCCATCATAGGGAGATCGACCCATCAAGTGATAAGCTTAGTTAGACGAAGTTTAAAATGTAAACATTATTTTTCCGGAAGATTCTAATGTAACCATTAATGTGTAAAACACATTGTATGCTCCGAATGCGGTAGTTTAAGAATCTATAGCCTCTTTGTTGCATGGACACACCCATCGTACTTATCTACCATTTAACACTTAATTATACTAGCCCAATACGACATTCACTTTTAGAGTAGGTATATAATTTTAAGAATATTATACATTCCAAACGTTTTTATTGAGGGTAAACCCGGAAACTTATCTATTTTTTATCCTTTAATAATTTTTTCTGATGCACAATAATGTGTTTCTACGTGCTTAAATTAATTATTTCATAGAAGGTATTGTTTAACTCTGAGTTTAGAGTTTTTGTTCGTTCATCTTCACATTAAACCCTTCTAAAGGACATAACATATCATGTATAAAAATACCATGCTATTTTTCAGCTCTTCGAGCCTTATTTTCACCTTAAGCTCAACAGTAGCGCTCTCGCATTTCTACCTCCTCCCACCAAACTGCTCTCGCCTTACGACCGCCTTGAGCTCATTACCATTGTCCCATTGTCCTCCATAGCATAAAAAAATCGACGCCTCAAATTTCCCTTTAAATTCTCATTTTTCCTAGGGCATATTTTAACTGTTTGTTTGCTTTCCATCTGATGCAGTACTTTCTCATAGTAATCGTCATTTTAGAAGCCTTACATATATACCTCATTCGTAAAATGGTATCCATCTTGATTCTTTGTAGCTTGCGGTATTTAATACGGTTAACTACCAAACATATCATAAAATCCTTTGAGTCTACAGAATGACATTGGACAGCAATTCAAATATATGAAGCTTATTCTCCAAAACCAAAAACATCCTTAATATTACTTTTACTAACAAAAGGCATGTTTTATAATACATTTGTATGCGATATTCTATCCACTTCTTCCAATATCTTAGCAATTAACAGTGAAATTACGATGAATTTTATTAGCGTTTGGTATGTGAAACGAAGTTAGAAAATCAACAAAATTAAGGTTGCTTACAGTATAAAAACTGAATTAGTGTGTATTATGTGATATTATTATATTTAATTCCAATTCATAATTGATTTTCACGTAAGAAACATAGCACTGAACAGTGCCTTTGGTATAATATGAACTTGAGAATAAATCTGATTTTGGTAAATTATTTGAAATGAATGCCCAGACGGATCACTATGATCCAAATGTGATTATAAATTTCGTTTCCAATGGAAATTTTTAAAGTGAGCAGACTTCGTTACCCTCCAGAAATCGTTAGTCATTTTAAAATTTACTATAAACGCCCATGCGAGTTATTTTGACCTAAAGATGAGTAAACATGTTATATCTTTACCAAAACTACTTTTTTTTCGTTTTCTTAAACCACTACGATTTTATAATTTTCACAGCCATCTCGTCACCCGTTTTACTTTGTACCTTCCACGATGAGATCACTTATCAAAAACATTCTAAAATGTCTTTTTGTCTTGCTGATGCACGGAGTATTTGGCAATTACTTTTTTTAACACAAGTATAAATAGAATACGTACTTGCGTGCAAATGTTGCTCCTAGTACGTAATATTATTCGTTATCATTTTTTCGCTGGTTGGAGAATACAATTTGACACAAAGTTGCACCGCGTCCTTGGAAACAATGTGTGATACGTCAGCGTACACAACTTACATGGTCGTGGATTGAATGGATATAAAAAAATCACTCTTAATGATCACATC
Organism: Ceriagrion tenellum; assembly: GCA_963169105.1. Taxonomy (NCBI): domain Eukaryota; kingdom Metazoa; phylum Arthropoda; class Insecta; order Odonata; family Coenagrionidae; genus Ceriagrion; species Ceriagrion tenellum. The sequence continues at coordinate 131,370,995 of OY720638.1, forward strand.
TTTGGTTATTGCTTTTCTGCACGAGCACGATGTTTAGGAACCGCTTTCATGAAATAATGAGACATTTGACGAGTGATGAAAAGTGGTTTTATCTATGAGATCTAACTAGTTAACTGATTAATTCGCATTTGCTTCCTCAATGTTCAATTTTACTGAGCACTATGTGGTTGAATAATAATTTATATCAATCAAAACTGCTAAGTATCCTTTCCAATATCTTTATGTATTACAACGCGCTTCAATGCCAGTGCGTCGCCTTCAGGTACAGATTCTTTCGAGACAAAATATATCACTCGCGCATTAAAATAAATAGCACTAGTAAGGAGTATAACTTGTTGTTGTTATAGATTTTAGCTTTCTGTCTGGAACAGTTTTAATTGAAAATTGCACATATCATAAGAGACCAGGACCAAATGTGGTAATACACAAAAGTTCATGCCAATTAAACCTAGCAGCCCATTTACTCAGTGTATGGCATATAAACTTGATAAATGCGGACAGAAATATTGGCTCGATGTAAATGCTCATTCAAAATAAATGCAGAAAGGGTTTCCAAACTTATAAAAAGATGGTGACTGTACAAATAATCACTTTATTCTATATTCCATAGCGATGCATATCATACTGTCTTTTCTGAAAAAAAGCGGCAATCCTTCACGTTGTCTTCATATCCCGGAATTAGGCAAAATCACTGAAAAAACATTTTTCTGCCTAGTTACAACTGTATATCACTCAGAGTGAGAGAGATGTAAATCCCTCCCACAAAAATTATGAAGAACTTAATTACACTAGGGTGCTGTCATTATGATGTTATCTAGACGATTTATGAAGTGAACGGTTAACTTTTTTCACATTTGAATGTCACACGCAACATTTTGACTCATAAAAAACAGCAGAGATGATAGCACTAAGTAAAGAGCTTCTGGGAATACAATCTTCAAAGTTAAGTAACATTCTTGAGTAAAAAATCGCGGGTGAAATACTTTTTGAATTCTAAAAGCCAGTGTGAGGTAATGAAGCCCCAGAGAAAAAAGACTACACACATTTTGATTAACCCTGTTATAGTCTGTATTATAAATAACCCAAAAATGCAATATTTGAAAATATTAATTAATTTAAAAGTGGTATCTTATAGCTGTTCTTCAGAGAGGTTCTTTACAGGCATTAACTTAACTACTTCTTTGAAGAATCCTAAGGGAGGAGTTATCATGGAATTCACCTCTGTTCTGAGAGTTTCTTCTCAATTTGCTGCATAATCTACTATGCTTACATTTTAAAAACTAAACTGGCTACTGATATCATTTCCATTAATCAGCAAGAAAACAACCATTTTATAGACATGACTTTGGCAATGGGCCACTTTCAAGGGACACATTGACAAATGAAGTAGACAGTTATAAGTACTGTTTATTGGGCAATTTTAAATGTACTTGATCGTAATTTTAAATAAAATGAGACGGCATAAATCACGAAAACAAACGTTTGTGGAGGGAATGGATAAGCAAATTTAGCTGCAGTATTTGGTTCAAAATGATGCCCAACATATTACTCTCTACAGATTCATCGTTTGCCAAATCTATTGCTTTCTCCAAATACTCCTGGGCCTTAACTAAACCATAAACAACGCCAGTGCAAGAAAAAGAATACGGTAATACTGTATATCGTGCCCAGATAATTAGATGTTGCGACCTTTAGAGATTTGCTCATTTAGCCAAAATTTTGTATTTTTTGTGTTATTTCTGCAATGGTTTTTGGTCCAGCTGCTATTATGAGTTGTGCTACGATTCCATCTTCACCTGAGGCATTAATGTTTTGGAATTTTTAATTTGTCTTGTGGTTTCTTCTTAAACTGGTACTTGTGAATTAGGGTTGTTTTCACTGGGATATTTTGGTGGGAATCTTTCCTTGGGTTCTGGACAGTTCGGACAAATTCTCAGCTATTGTCTAGATTGTTAAATTCCAGTTTCCCATTTTCTTTTCTAAAGCGATGGTTATGGGGTTGGTACCCCAACAGTTTCTTTTTAAATGTTTTGTAAAATTTTGTGTTGTTTTTCTGTAAGTCTTCTTCGAATTTCAAGAGTTAAAATTTTATATCGCCTTTTTGTTCGTCCGATTAATTCGGATATCAATCTATAAATACTACATTTTTAATAAAAATCTAAAAAACGGGAGGCCTATTCCATAAAACCCTCCGCTCTCAAAATTAACAATGCGGTACATAGATGAATTCAAGAGGCGATAAAAATACATACAGGATCGTTTGAATGGTATTTCATCAGAATTAAAAAACTATAAATAACATTTTAACCAGTGAAGTGGATATATCTGTTTACAACGAAATTTTTGCTCGCATTTGAGATAAGAGGTAAATTTGTGATGAATTTGTTTTATAAAGTTTAGTAATGAAAGGGTATAATATTAGGTTTGATAGAAGTTGTACGATACGATATTTGCTTAAATCCTTAAAATTAAATGAAATTTCTCGCATAAGTTAGTAAAAATATGATAAAATAAGTTTTAACATGAAATAAACAATTGAACACATTAATAATGAGAAACAGTGAATAATTTAATTTATGACATACTGAAATACTGGTAAACAATATGGCTGGATGAGTAGGCCGCCGGTCACGCCGCCGCTGCCGGTAAAAACCATCGGCTCGGCGCGCCGCCGGCCGCCGACCCAATTCCAGCCGGCGTCCGCCGCCGATAGTTTATCCATCAGCGCACAGATCTAACGTACAACCACAAGTCTGATCTTTTCAGAGATCCAGCAAAGGTGAGAGGTCAATGAAGGTTCCGAAAAGGTTATCCAGGATCAGCAAAGGTCAAAGAGTACATAATTCAAAACGAAATACTGGTCGAAATAAAAGTAAATAGCCTAGTTCAACGAAAGCACTCAGAATCTCATAAGTACTGACTGAATACTGAAAATCTCAACGTGCTCAATGTGTTCGGACAGAATTTACAAGGATTGCGCCCTAGACTTCCTTCCATTGTGGCCAAATTTTGGCAATACGGCTTGAAGCTTTAAAAGGCATTGCTTATAAGCATTTCTCAACCTCAGAATTCCGCCTGAAGTATACATAATTTATTATAGAGGAAATAATACTCTTAGAGTGCTCGCTGCCGAAGTGTAAGTAGTAGTAGTAGAAAAATTGGTTATCGCAACCACCTTTAGCTCTGCCACCCTTTCATTGGAGCGTTCCCGTCAACTCAACCAATAAATATGCCTCGAAAACCCGTTTGGGGTCAGTCTAGTTGTAAGCAGTGATAACCTTTTTGCTGTAATGTGAAGTGAATAGCTCATTGAATAAAGCGCGTACGATTCGTATTTTACCAGTCCTCTTCCTTCCAGTAACGGCATAAAACTATGCTGTATTCTCGAAGAAATGGAGCAGTAGTGTTGTATCAACACAATGCCAGGAGAAAATATGGACATTTTACTGTATAGTCATTGCGTTTATCTACCAACTCATTCAGTTCCCATCCGCTCATCTGTTTCACAGTGAAAATTAAGTATTACTTGGCGTATATACTGGGAGCGGATGGGACGGTGGGAACCAACCACAAACCTTGTTGAAGGAGTCGACGTCTATGTCACATTGGAAGACGTGACAATTCAGGCGTGCTAAAACGTCTGTTGCATAAATGTAAGTTACCAGACGAATACTTCAGTGAGTGGGATCTTAAAGGAATTCAAATTTATCCGCGTTTTCGTATTATCGTAAATTTTAAAAATAAAAATAAAAAAACTTTCCAATAAATCATGAACCTTGAGCGTTCGTGTCTTATCAGAGAAGAATAAAGAGAAAATTTCTTTCTAGTATTGGTGTGTCCTTTAGTTTTCTTTTCTTTTAAGTCATGGGAAAAAGGAACCTTCTTCATTATGACGAGCAATATCTAATGAAGTACGTTAGGAAAAAATTCTCGGCAAGTTACTTTATTTTTTTACCGATTAGATTCCATTATTTTAAAATAAATGCCAAGTATGCGGGAAATATGTATTTCGCTTGTGTCTCGACAAGTGAAATGTGCAAGATGAATTTGCCCCACCAAATATGTTCCAATTATGTTCGTCAGGTCATCTGTCAATTTATAAGCTTCTCGACTGCAGTTACTGTATGTAAGTGTGTTTCAATTGAAGAGCTAACATTTACTTCTTGCAACAGAAGATTTTATAGACGTTGGTTAGCTTGAAGTTTTAAGAAATAAATGATTGCAAAAACCATGATCTTCAAAACTTCCAGGCCAAGGTGAATTTCTTGAAATTAAAAAAAAAGGAAGTCGGCCTCCTTGTAGTGGCACTTTCCACTTCTAATTATGACCAATCAGCCTAATTTGATAACAAAATGTATTAGCATTTATTTACCTGAGAACGAAATAGATTGTAGCATTGCCTTGGTTTGTCGATTAATCAAGATATTAAGTTCAATTATCTCAAGTCGCATCTCTATCGCCAATACGCACGCATTCCCCCGCCCCATGACTCCGCATCTGTATTCGCTTCCCCTTTTTGCGAGAATGCCATGCATCACTACCCACGTTCACATGTTTATTTTATACATTAAATCTTCCAATATAATTGATATCACGACAAAATAAAAGTATCAGTAAAACTAAATGACACTGAGATTCCTTTTCCCTAAATAGGCAACAAGAAAAATTCATCAGGGACCTAACGGTGAAGCGATTTCGTAGTGATCACAGAATTAAAACTCTTAAATTGTTTATAGATACCATTAAAAAGCAAGCTGCTAGGTTGATTGGACAACATTTTGGAATTCAATCAAGAAAAATCTGCTTTTGAAGTCATTTTTATTGATTCGAAAGATGAATCAATTGGCGAACAAAGTGAAGTGAAATGCTACAAATGTGTTAAAAATCTGTAGAAAATGTCACCCTTAACGAGTACTATTTTGTGGTGTACCCAACAATAACCTCGGGAGTGAATTCTATTGCAATCATTGCCTGTATTTACAATGCTGGGCGCATTATGGGGGAAAAGTTCGAAAAACATTTGCCTATTACTGAATATTAATGTAGCAGAAGACTGTAATGCAATATTAATCAGGGAGAGAGCTAGTTTCTATCGAGCATGAAACCTAGGCAAGTGACAAATATCTTCATTCTGAATACCGTACTATTCTCCTTACAGTCAAAGCGAACAACTGGTTATGACTTCAGTCGCAATGATTATGAATTATCTAGGTCTACTCTAGATGTACTCCTAAAAAATTACCATCTTAGGAAACGTACCACTATTTTACTATTTTAAATGTATCTTCCCCACGTAGGGCATAAACTGAGATGTAAATACCCAATAAATATCGTTTTGTATAAATAGCTTTTCTTATGATTTTCAATATGGCAGTTTTCGAATGGAAATTAATACTGATAATACGACTAAGTTAGAGTACACTGTTTGAGGAATTTAACCTCCGAGTCATTTGATAATAGGTTTATAATATCTCCGAGTCATCTTAAAATATAACTTCAAATTGAATGCATTAAAGTGCAATATTTTAACCTTGAAAATTGTGTTTACTGGTCGAGCAATTTCTCCAAAATCGCAAGACGTATCCTCATCGAGCGCTTCGTGTTTTTGGGAACTTAAGCGTTAAATCCGCTGACCTGGATAAACGCAGCTTGGCCCAGTGCTAGTAGTAATTTTAGTAATCCGGAGCAATGGAACTCCGCCTCGCTCTTCTAAGGCCAATGTAATTGACGAGCTTACGAACGTGTAAGTCCGTGTTGTAATGGATCCAAAATGTTTTCAGACGATGGACAGCTAACCTCGTTCATATTTCTTTGCTTGTTTACCTCACTCAGTGTTGCAGAACCAAGCAAAGGGCATTAGGGGAAGGCCTGGTCAAAAGATATAATTATACAGCCATCGAGGATGAATTGGCCGTTTTCGGCAGGAAAGTTGAAATGGACGCTCCACCCAAGGCCTGGTTCCGACGGAAATGTTAACGTTATCTAGTACGCTCTTGAATTAAAATCTGTTTCTCATACATGTATCCCAGCGAGCACTCTGGAGTACTCTTTACTCGATAATTTAATCATTTCATATATATTTGATTAGAAACCATTAACTTGATTATCTAGGCATAATACTTTCATAAATAATAAAAATAAAAATGACTTTGCAAATTCCACTCAATGTTTTAAATAACTCAATACAACTGGTTTCTCTCGTTAGGAGACCATAGAACTAAATTTTTCAACTATAGTGGAAATGTATATGCATGCCACTTATGAGCAATTGGGGATGGGTTGTGTATGTGGGGAAGGAGTATAAGACGAAAGTAGGTGAGAAAGGTCACATTTAAGAATGGTAAGAGGTGCTGGGAGGTGGTGAATCACCTCGGGTGGTGGTCAGGTTTAGTCGTGGGAACGAATGGAACGAGCAAGAAGGGGTGCAAAACGCAGATGGACATCGGTAATTGGTGAATGGTACGGGAATAGGTTTTCGTTAGAGATAATCAACAGTAACTATTAAAGCCATTGCCTCTTTAAAAATATATATTCTATACGCCTCCTCAGTCTTAGATTCCTGAAAAAAAACAGTAAATACAATCTGGTGGTCCTCAAAGCAGATAAAAGAAACGCAGTATTAGAAAAAAAAGTACAACTGCACGTGCCATGATTTTATTTCAAACCCTGACACCGTTAAATTATCCAGGGACCTTACCTGTCACTTTCAACGTGAAATACAAGAAAACTTTAAAACAGCGCACAGTGGGCTGAAATAAAAAAAGCCGGCAGAAACCTCTAAAACGTTTTTTTTTAGTCTGGAAGTTGAAACTTCACAATAGCTTTCTCAAAAAGTTTGTGCATGGCATGCCGTATTTATTTTTTTTAACAAAATATAGTAGCATATATTTACCTGAGAACGAAATAGACAGCATTGGCTTGGTTTGTCGATTGATTGAGATATTAAGTTCAATGTTGAAGGCAATATTCTCTCCATACTTGTTATTGCAGAAGAGAGCTTGGGATTGTCAAAGAATCTCCCAGCCGTGTTCCCATCATTAGTTGTCCCATCTCCTGGCCTCGGTACATCCTTAATGAATCCCATTTTTTCTCTGAAAGACTTTTCAGCTTAGCCTTTCTGTCTCGCAATAGTTGTCTGTTCTTTCCACGCACCTTTTTGAGAGGTTTAGTATTAGAATTTAGTTTAGTATTGATGCTGCAAATGAAAGAGTTGCCGCGCAATAAGAAGATATCAGGCTTTTTGTTTTCCTTCTTTTTGATCTTTCACGGGACCATGGAAAAATATTTCGGGACGTCCACCGGTACTGGCTAAGGTAAGATAAAAAATGTATAACGATGTACTAGGACTACAAATTGACTCAATTATACACTTGAACTTACAGGACGGAGTTGATGTACTCGGCAAAGATTCGAGTAAGTATTCCGGAAAATCAACAACCGACTTCAGCCACATATCGTGACGCTTTAGAACTCTTGTTGTGTCTAGAACACTCATCCCACTTCTTCATGTACTTTCCAAAAAGTTGCGACTAAAGTTTACACTCAGTTCCTTAAAAAGTTCATTATTTGAATTCAAACGCACTTTCTAGCGATATATTTCAATAAATATCATTTTGCATATAAGGATTATTCCCAGACTGCAATAAAGTGTTATGTAGCTGTAAAGGTGAGATTTTGATGGAAGGAGATTTTTTGGGCAAGCATTTATAAAACCCTAAAGAGGGTCAGAAAATAAGTACAATTATTTTGAAAATAATGGAAATTGAAAAGAATTTAATGCAAATACCGACGCCCCAAGATCATAATATTTGGTTCGACTCTGGAGATGTAAAATGAAAATGGCACTAATACTGATAATTTCATTCCGGAACTACATAGATAATTTAATCGCGTTTTAGTCAAAAGTTTGCAAAACCAATATAGCCAAGAATTAAATAAATGACTGTACAGCACATATCTTAACAATGCCTCGAAAGTAGAAGCTAAAATGAAATATCACCACTAATACCACCAAAAAGATTATAGTTGGGTATCGGACACTGAAACACGCGGGTAAAAACCGAAGCACTTAGGTTTCAAGGATAGCAGCAGGTACAAGGAAGCAGAACTGTTCCATATTTCACCAGAAATACAACTAAATGTGCACGTGTATTTCGCTGGAGCAGAGATAATATGCTCCCGAATATATCCGCAGCAAACCGCACGAAGGGCTCCGCAGTGTCATAAGACGACCCTCCTTGGCAAGCCTTGAAGCAGTTAGAGAGGTTTGGTAGGACTTGAAGCAGTCGGTGAGTCGATGCCATGCAACAGCAGCTGATGCCTGGTGCCTTCAAAACGGAATTTGTCTGTCAAACAGAGATGCACATATCCTTCCGTAGGCGAAGAGCGAGATATATGTAAAACCCTGTGATTGTTTCAGGAGTGCATTCAAAGAAAGAATTTTTCATGATACCTCTTGCGGTGTCCCGCGATATGATTATGAATATTACTTGTAGCATGGTTTATTAAGAAATTCTTTATGGTGGCTCTTTGCAATCTCCATATATCAATGTGGAGTGAATGGAAAGTGAATGTGGTCATAATATATCCACACACTTGCCGCATCATCGTACTTCCTGTCGCCGGCGGGCGGAACCGGACTCGACCGCGCGCTCGAGAAAACGATGAAATATTCGGGGACGCAAATGTGCGCAGAGTTTTTCTTTATATTCACAATCTGGAAGCTTTGAATAATGACGCAATATGAGTTACTTAGCGTAACGAGGTGGTCCCAACTACTTTTTCCCTACAAATACGTAAAAATCTGACTGAAAATAGGCTCCATCATTTTGTTGTGCTTATTGTTAATAATAAAATTTAACCTTTAAAAAGTCATTAAATTAAAGAGAAAAAACTGTTTTATTTTTATTTAAAAATTATAAAATGATTTAAAATTTTTTAGTAAGTTAATCCATTAAAGTACAGAAAGAGGTTGATTTTGGTCATTCACAGAGAAAATCGAAGGTGGACGTTTCTTGCGAAATTTGTTCAAATTTGCCCCATATAAATTGTTAATGTAAAGCGAGTGCAAGAAAAAATTAATACGGTACATCATTCACAAACTATTTGAGAATGTTACTGCAAAGTTTCTACTTCCGGATTAAAAATAAAACGTTTTAGAGGTTTTGGCCAGGTTTTTCCGATTTCAGCCCACTGTGCAGCGCCATAATCTTCTCCCTCTGAATAAAATATCGAAGCTAGACAAAATGAACCTTTGTACTCTATGTGCTGTGTTGGTTACTCAATTGTTGTTTCTCTGCTATATCTGCGATTTTCTTCTTCAGCTCATTCTATATTTTCTTCGATGCCCATTTCTACCTCATTTTCTGGTTTCCTGTCGATAGTTACGGCGAATCTTCCTCTATTTCCTTCTTTTGCCAGGATTTTTCCTGTTCCATCTTGGTTCGCGTTTTATCTTCTTGACTCTTTTGCATCAAAGGTGATTGTCCATGAGTACTGGTTTGCGGTCACAGTTTATATTTGCACCTGGAAAGCTCTTGCACTGCTTTATATGGGTCTTGTATCTGACTCCGACAAGTATGTAGTGTATTTGGTATCCGGCAATATGACCCGGCATCTTCCATGTGTACCTACTACGCCGATGGTGCTCAAAGAGGGTGTTAGCAGCTACCATTTTCTTTTCATTGCAGAACTCTACAAATCTTTCTCCATTGGTATTTCCTCTGATCAGCCCGAAATATTCTACACTATTTCCTTCTTTCCTCTCCTACCTTTGCGTTCCAGTCTCACATGATGATGAGGTTGTCTTTCCACTACACTTCTTCTGTTACTGTCTCAATACTTTCATCTTCTCCCTCAACTCCTCCCCTTCTGTCTTTTTTACCTCCAATATCTCTTCTTCCAATATCCCCTTTCTGGATGTCGACGTCTCCCTATGAAAATTTAAATTCATCACTTTTGTCCATCTGAAGCCTACCAGTAAGCAGCATTATCTCCATTTAACAGCTGCCATCCCTCCCATACAAAAATACATCCTCTCCCGCTCTCTCTCTATCCATGGCCATCGCATCTGTAACAAGCCCGGCTTCCTTGACATTTTCCTCTTGAATCTCCACCAATCTCTCCTCCACAGAGGCTATCCTGAACCCCTCCTTAAGAGTAATATCCTAAAACAACCCTCTTCTTCCAAACTGCTCCCTCATAATAAGTGTTCTCTTGACCAATTCTCCCTCTGTACCACCTATTTCCCAGGAGTTCACTCCCTCCGATGCATTATTAAAAACCTCCACCCCATCCTCTCCGACAACCTCACCACCTCCAAAATTTTCCTTCGCTGTCCTTTTATCACCTTTTGACGCCCCCTTAACCTTTTAGCTCCCCTGAAAATCACCAAACCCAATTTCAAATCAAATATCACCACTAAATCCCATCCGACCCCATGCAGCCGCCCGCGTTACAAAACTTGTGGCATTCTTGTCACCCAGCCTCTGCCTGATAAATTCCTTGCTTTTTCTCTTCCGACCGTCCCCTCACCTTCCTGCATTACAAACAACATTTTTAATATCCTCTGCTAATTATGTCGTAGTTTTTACATAGACCTCAAGACCTCTGCTCCTAATTTCCGGATGAATGGCCTCTGCTCCAGTTGCAACGACCAGCCTTCTCTCTTCTTGGCCCTCCCAGTCGCCACCCAGGTTTCTTTCCACAACTCCACTTTAAATAATACTTTCAAGGTCTTTATTCTCGCCTTCTTCCCCTACCTCTTCTCCACTCAAACTATAAGACCTTGAGTCGTCATATATTTACTTTTTTTAAGCTTTCTCTCCACCGGGACACAACAAATCACATCCTCCTCCATCACTTCCTTCCATCATTTTTGTAACCTCTCTCTTTTAAAGTTTCTTTTCTTTCCGCCTTCCAGCCTCCCCTCTACTTTCCTCACTTCTCCTTCCCTCGGTCCTTAATCTGCACGATCAATGCCTTCTAGAAACCTTCTCCTAAGACTGCTGCCTCTCAGTAGCGGGGTGAACTTCGGGTAGCGTGCAAAAGTTGGTAGGCAAGCAAGGAATATTCTTTCCGTAACTAGATCTGGAACCTAAGACCAATTAGACCACTGGCTTCAAATTTATCCTCTCCTTCACGCTCCCTTGTTCGGAAACTCAACCTAAGATTCAGAAAATAAATCTTTGTTCGAAAGTACGGCATGACGAATTCCGCAATATGGTGCAACTTATGGTCCCTAAAAGTACCCCCAAAGAAAGCATGCTGGTGTTTATAGATCTCGTGAACATTTTCCCCAATGCACTCACCCTGGAAGCCATTTATGTATATGGCCGAGGTTGTGCTTTAGTTATGTAAAGCCTCAAGAGACAAAATCATCGATTTTTAGAAGCTTTAAATGTGTGCGTCTCACAAAACTATATCATGTTTATAATGAATTTTTTCTACAGACGCGAGGTCTAGCTATATGATCTCCATTATCACCGCTTTTTAATGTTCATTTCATGGGTAACTTAGAAGAGAAAATCTCGAAATTTGATCAACCCTTATAAAAATATGTCTTCACCTTTCATTACTATCAGGACAATATATTTTGTGTGTAGACGGGAACAGAAAGACTTTTGGACATTTTCGTCAAGTGGCTAACTTCCAGGAATTTAAATATTCAATTTATTTATGAAAAAAGATGCTAATATTCCTCTTAGATTTTTTTAGTTGTTACAGTCTGTATAAAAAATGGGTTTTCTGACCTTTCTAAGCTAAAGACACCCACCTACACTGACCACGTTCTCCACTCTTCCTCAAGACATAATAATCCTCACAAGTTCCACCTTGTGGTTAAAAACCTTTTGAACATCTCACTTTCAGACTCCAATTTTGACCAGGAGCAGCGGACAGCAAAGATGATTTCCACAAAAATGGCTACTCACCCCACACACTTAAGAAAATCCTAAAAAACAAATGGAGTAAGATAGTGGAACGAATAATCAAGAAAACCGTCCTCGAAGTGAAGGACAAACGCAAATGGACCAAAATGACATTTTAGGCCATCCGTCAATTGAAATAACCGATTCTCTACCAATAAATTCCTTCATGCTATGTTTTTATAACAATAGCAACCTCGGAATTCTCCTTTATAACCACATAAATAAAAAGATCCCCGAGCGCCTATCAGGAGTTCATTTCTTACATTTTAATGACAGGTTAAAAGTTATGTCGGCCAAACGGCGTAATTTTAAAACTAGAACCAAAGATCTCGTGCGATTTGACTTTCACTGCCGGAAGAATCGCACTTCACCACACACATCACTGTCGTAGGTCACTGGAGTAACTTTAATTACACATCTCTCCGAATTGTAAATAAGGGCATAAAATAGACGCATGGGAGTAATTAGAAACCCTTCTCCATCAAAATATCTTCCAACTTAGCGAACGAAAACCTCTTCCCGTCCCATTTACCCATTACTGATGTCCATCTGCGTTTTCCACCTCTTCTCCCCCGTTCCATGAGCTCCCACGACTAAACATGGCCACCACCCGAAATGATTCACGACCACTTAGCACCACTTACCATTCTAAAAAGTGATCTCCTCGTCTCGTCTTCTCCACCATTACACCACCTACCCAAACCACCCCCACCTGATCGTGAGTTGCATGTTTATACATTTCCACTGGTGTCGAAAGATATAGTATTATCTGATGATACCCTTTCGGGTGTAACCAGTAGTATTGAGTTAAAACAATGGTTTGTGGAATTTACAAAGTCATTTTAATTTTCATCATTATGAATTGATTCCACCAAGCTACGCCAAAAATATTAATTTTTTGATATTTCATGGAGCGACTGGCAAGCTTTTGCTATCTTTGCACTTTTAAAATATATAGCTGAAAAACTTCCGAACCTATTTAATTTTCCCGAGAGCTTACGGGATATAAACTATTGAATGACTCTAAATACATCTAATTTAACTGAAATAAACATACGTAAATCAGTAATGCACCAACCAATACATCTTCAGCAATCATGCATTCAATGTGTAAATACCCACATTTTTTTCGAGGCTTTTGACCTTAATGTCTTCCCTTATCAAAACACAGATTAGTAAAACAGTGAACAAGACCACCTTGTAGCCTGCATATTTATTTTCTAAATGTGCTTACTTGAAGAGAAACAAATATATATATTGTTTCAATTACTTTTGTTAGTTAATTGACGGTATTTGTACTATAGTTCACCGAAGAAACAACTACGTATTCGATATATCAAATCGTCTCCTTCCAAAAATCCAAAAATAATGGGTAGGAATTTGATATTTACCAGAAACCAGAACCTCATGCAATCAATCCTATGCTAGTTTCAACAAAAGGTTTAGTGAAAAGTTTGGCCACATTAAATCTGCCAAAATCTGTGGTTCAAAAGCGCGTTCTCATCTTCAGGTAAGGAAAAGAGGGACTTATGCAGAGACGTGTTACGTTTCAAGCTTTACGGTACAATTCTGGGCGCCACTTCGTAAGTCGTACGGCTTATAATAATTTCGAGTTATACTCTCAACGTTCTCCTCAACTCATATTACGCCTTCTCATTAACTTCCACGTTCCTCCAAATCCTGAGGCTTAGCGCTTGGTAATACATAGTTAAGCCCACTGAGTGGCGGAACAGCACAAAACCGCACGGAATATTCCCTGGATATCAAGGAGGTGATGAAGTCAAATAATTGTAAGCATTTCTATCATCATCTCCTTAGAAACTTGGCGCGTCTGACATTAAAGCTGAAAGGACTGAGAAGTTTAAGTATAGTTTTTAACTTTTTGAATCGAAAATATGCTTTCCAAATCAATGTAATGCACTAAAAAGGGAAATTATTATGAAATTATTTTTAATTCCCGGACATCCCATAGTAATTATGATTAACGTTTATCAAGTTTTACCAAATCTATTCCCATTAGCATTGAAATAAAGAACTCAATTATTCAGATAAGTATGCATTTTTAGAATTAAAACCAATCATCTGTGTATTAGATTCGACTTCATGTATATTTCAGTGCCTCATAAAATTCAATCTGGTCACATTCTCAGCGGCAAAAATACGGATTCTAGGCTTATATAATGAAGCATGTACGTCAAATACAAAGATGTGAATTCTAAAAATTCAGCAAACAAATCAGCAAGGAATGTAAACTAAAAGGTATTGATCAATTAACTCTTAGAAAGATGTTAGAGATATCAAGAGACCTTTTTCCTTTTAATTATTAAATAGTTCGCTCAACGGAGTGCCCTAAAGTCTTTTACGCATCTTAAAAGACAAAAAACGATTGACAATACTAAGCAAGTATGTAGGGGTCTTTCCACTTAAAAATATATGTGGTTATTTCTCATATATTATTTCACTCAGGTCATTAAAACCGAGTCCTTGCTTGGCTTCCTAAGAAATTACACTATGTGAAATATTTATTCCAATCTCAATCACACACTTTACATATGTATCATTCTCTTAAACCCTTAAGATTCAGAAACAAAAACACACGTATCACAAACAACAATCCCGTATCACAAAAAATAACGTTTTCCAATCAAATCATCAAATTTTTATATTAAACTATCCTTCATTATTCTACCTGTTTTTCAGCTTTTATATATTTTAATTGCAATAAGAATGATATTTAGCACCAATGAGTCCATTAATTCACTTTGTAGTCCAATTTCATTTGAATGAATTCATCACATTAGGGCTCCATCATTTAGAAAGTTACGTTTGAAAGATATTAACCAATTTGTTGCTCATTATCTGCATGTAAAAAAGTAGCTGTGGCCGAGTCTCCAAGCCTGCTTGGAGTGAGCATGCTCGAGCGTGACGCAGTGGTGACTTAAGGTTGGGACACAATCATCGTAAATTTGTGACATGAGCCGTGAATGGAAGAATGTGAGATGAGAACTTTTAACCAGTGGACACAATTGCTGTTTACATGAGCCGAAAGCTCCTCCCAAAAAACTTGACTTTCACATACCAAAATGAGAATTAAAGGGAGAACTAAATCATATAAGCTGACTATAACAACGTAGACAGAGATACACGTGTTAAACTCGCTTCGCAAAATTCGAGATTTATTGAACAAGGAACGAGGAACAAGACGTCTTGTGCGCTTCAAGGGTATTGAATACCTTACGAGCCGGCCATTCAAAAGTAGCTCTTCAAAAGAATATGAATGGACTTAAACGGTCTTACACACCAACAATGCTGCAATGTACTTTGACGGCAACTGTCAAATGAAAAAAGTAACGAGCAGAAAGCGCCCAATAAATAGAGATCTATACTCGCTTGGTATGCACGGTATTTCTTAATATTTTACTAAGTTCAGCCTAGTGTTGAACAACAAAATGAATGTTGAGCTGATGTTGATACAATGTAGCTAGGGTGATCTTTTGCTTTGGAGTGGCAGCGTCAGTCACCTATACCGATGCTTGGAGAAGAAATTGTCGTTTGCGCTAAGGAATGGCTGCGACGGAAGAATGGGTCTAAATTTTAAATAACTGAAAATTATTCGTTATTCAGTATTCAACTGAGGACATCCGTACTGTGAAGCGTAGAAAGTACTACCAGGCAGAGGCAGAGGCTACCAGGCACAAGTTCATAGGTTTGAGATGAGAAAATAAAGGTGGTATTCTAAATTCCTCCGCAAGCATTCGTGCTTGTCGACACAACACAACAATTACACATATATCTAGTCAGGCTTCATATTTTGAAGGGTAATTAGCGCAGGAATGGTAAATTATCATAAATACTCAGACGGTGTTCCATTCTCGCTTGAAGAGTATATGAGCAACTTATGTCCTTTAAATTCTCATTGTACCATCAAATGATGATCCATAAACATTAAGCACAGTAACAATAATTTATAGAAATACAGAGATAATAATAATAATAATGATACACTGATGAAAATTATACCAAAATACAAGGTGAGAGATTATCCTTGTTTCTCTTTCGTCGCCTCAAATAATTGAACGTTAGTGAATACCATAATACATCTCCTATGCCTTTGATAATTTAAAACCCGATGGCACTTGCGTTTTCAAAAGTATAGATGCCCCATTACACGGTTATTTATTATTATAGGTTAGTATAACATACGAAGCACTTCCGTGCTCTCCATGTCGGCCACCTTATATTCGGCAGACTGAAATCCAACGCTATTGATCGAAACAGTTCAAGACCATTCATGATTCAAGAGAAGATAGAGCAGTTCAAGTCGACACAAATTTGATGACTATGAAGCCTTTCAAGAGCATTCAAGGTATGATGTCTGCCACAATTACGTTTCAACTGACGTCATACTCATTCGATAAATATTGATCAAGGAGCCTTGAATGGAGTTTGATAGTGTTAAACGGGCTTAAGCTATTATCGGCAACATGGGAATTTACTTCGAACAAAACATATGGACCACCTCATTAGTTCTTTGCAAATGAGTACTCACTTCGTTTGCGCAGATGTAATAATTCTGAATGAGATCCGAAAAACAAATATTGATGAAGACAGTTGCTATCGTTGACTTTTAATTGAAGTGCCAGCAGTGGTATTGCAGCTAGACGTTAAGAAGTCAACGTAAGATTAGGAGTGGTGAATGGTTATGCCGAAGTTATGCATCAGACTCCTACATTTCAGTTCTACCGAAACTAGACATTGTAATTTCGTAACGCTTATAAATATTTCATATTCAGATTAAGAGAAAGAATACGATGTAAAAACTAACCCGCGAGAAAAGTTCTCAGACAGTTAGGTTCGAATGGTAGCCTCACATTTCAAAGGAATACATCCCATACACTACGTCACGAGCTAACAAAAGTGACTGAGAAAAATGATACTTTGTATTTCCTGCTCAAGATATGGCCTCCGGCAGGCTTTGGTACTCGTCGCTGGTTTCAGTCATTTTTATGCGAAAGTATTCCGTACATTCTATTCGGAGAGTCTTATTTTGGTGAATGAACAACGATTATTGAGGTAGGTGCTGTAAAAAAATATTTTGGTGGTGTCTAGAAAGAAATCGTAAATAATCGTCATTATTTGGACAGTCTCCTTCACGCCTGGAAAGTCTGTGAGCGACATTTGCCCATTTCGTGCTAATTGTGATATAAATTGACACTTCATAATATTAATCACGATAGCAATAATGTATTACTCGTTGTCGGTCTCAGCTCAAGCGAATCTATAATTATGAGCCACCCATCTCTCACGTAAACGTACGTCCCGCAATTGTCGGTAGTATCCGTTGCCTTACCCGCCAGCCATCTCCCCCCTCTCTCTGTTTACGTCTCAAGTTATCAGTTATCGTTAACTGTGTTCCAGGATTTAGAGGAAGCATCCAAGCTAGCTCAGTAAGTCTCCTGAGTATCTTCCTATGTGCTTGACCTGAGGCCAGATGCTTCGGACCAACGGCTTCGTTATTTAGCCTGGCTTCGGCCCGCTTTGGAAAAGTAAGTTTGCTCAAGGTTTAACAATTTGATAAAGCAGACTTAGTCTCCACGATACACCCATTTTGGCTACCACTAGTATAAATTTAGGGGCACAAAAAGCATATAAAACGCAGAATTTGATATGAATTTTCATTTGTGATATGTACTCTTCAAAACGTGCATTTGTATCCAAGATTTTTATTTTTACTTTCCACTACGCATAAGGGGAATGGCCGAGAGGAGGATGTTTAAAGAATCCTGCAAAGATGTTTAACTACCTCTCCAATCCAATCTCTGTCTCAATTGAATGTAAATATTAGAAACTTAAACGTGCATTAGCGTTTTTTCTGGCGCATCCAAAGCCATTCTTAAATATATCATGTTTGATCTAATCCCAACAGCGAGTAACTGCAAAAAACGTCAGCAAATCCAACGCCTCCTAGTCAAGAGACCTTTCGCTCATAACCACTATAGGGATTTGGAAATTTTTTACAGGGTATGCCTTGTGGCTTTCCAAGTTTTCACTGGTAAAACCCACGAAAAACTCAAAAACTGTATTTTCCAACAGTAACATGCAGGAAGTTTCATTGCCTCTCAAGCGTATAATGGAATAAAAAGAGCTTTTATCTCCGACTCACCGAAGCGACTGTACAAAAAATGAGCTCGTCCCATTGTATTGAATGCCTGGCGTCCATTCCATGTATTAATCATTGTTGGCAGAATCCAGCAAAGAACGCGAAAATTTTCTATTTTTCGCCCTTATATCAGAAATGTTTACAGGGACGAGATAGGAGTTCAGCTACACCCATTCGAGTATGCAATATCAATTTCCCTTCATTCAGAATCGAGTTTTGAACTGTCTCACGGTATTTGTTCGATTAATAATGGCTGAGTATCACAGTTAAAGCTTACACCAATTGCTGAAATTTTATTTTGACAATTCCAAGCATTCTCAAAAACATTCATTCTTTTATCTAACAATTTTTTGCAATTTCGTCGCCTTTCATCTTAACCTCTTTTAACAGACTGCCGTCTGAATTAATGCTCTGAAAGGGAATTTAACCTCGGGTACCATTTACTGGCAAATATGATAGCTTAAAATGATTATCCTTGATATTTCACAAAGGATAATGATATCGAAATAATATAATCACAATGGGACGAGCTCTTATTTGTAGTTGTGAAAACTTTGTTCCTCTATCTCACTAAACTCACAATAAGAATGGATGACATGTTATCCTTGAGGGTGAGTACGTAAAACTTTTGAGAATACGTCAGATTTATATTTGACCATATCATCTGTGTACTTAATAGCGTAAAAGATGTCATCAGAATAACCACCTATAGCCTATCTCACAAATGAAAAAGAGTACTAAATGCTACCAAAGAAAGAGATTACCAAAGATCGTGCTACTGTGGTGAATATATTACAGGCTTGCCATCCCTTAAGGACAAGGCTTAAGCACCGGCAGGTTATGAGATAATATAGTAAAGTAGTGAGTCCAACTCAAGGACTTTGCATAGAAAACTTTAAGAAGCACTCCCTCCGTAATTTAATACGCAAAAGTATGGACTCATATGTGTCCTTCGATAGGACGAGGACTATGACGACGCCCCGTTTTTCGCAATTATTCCCCATTTTTCACCCCTTCCGTAACTAAATTAAGGAGCAAATTATAGCCAGTGTTTAAACATTAATTCTAAGAAAAGCATTTGAAATATGCCGAAGATTAGTTTTATGAATTGTGACCTTTCAGATATCAATAATATTCGATTGAAATATATCGAAATATCTAACTGCAGTTGACTTAATATTCACAAACTGATGTCCTCTCCTCTGTAATGATATGCCCCTATACCTTCTTTCGACTAACAAAGAAAACACATGGAAACTAAAGATTCAATAAGAAAGATCAGGCATAACGGCCCTCAGTACCTATCAAGATTCAGGCTGTAAAACGGCTATAGGCGTAAAGAAAGTTAGCGACGTCGGATCATCCACCATCGGCAACAAACCAAAACCAAATTACCCAACCGAAATCAACGCTAACCAAGTACGATCGTGCTGCATGGAGAATGCAAAGAGGGCTCTTTGAGTACTTTTTCCGCGATGAACGAGCTGATCTTTATTCCATATATAATTTCTCAAACAGTATTTCTCGTCTCCGAGATAAGAAGATGCATTACTATAGTAAATTTATGGATAATTGGATGATGGAAATCAGTTTTCAACGCCTCTGAATGAATCACAGACAGTGGCGTGAGACGGAAGAGTGATGGCGGGATAGCTTTTGCGCAGAGACGAGTCAAACTTTGGGCAAGGTCCAAATGCCTCCGAAATGATCAGTTTCCATTATTTTTCTATATCCAGGGTGAGGAGAACTTAAAATCCTACTACGGCAGGAAACGTCAAATGGCATACATCCGTCACGTTCTTCTCTGGGTGTGGTAGATATGAGGAGAGAGGCCATTCCGCTGGACGGTGAATACACAGCCGAATAGAGTAAGAAATTTTGAGCTGGATGAAGCTCATTTGAGTATAACTCTTTCTAAAGTTCCTGGCGAAGCGCAGCCCACGTCTTTAGTGCACGGGGTACGGAACTTTCAAAATCCTAAATAGCAGGGTATGAAGACAGTTTCGGAGGGTCGATCATAAAACCTTCATTAATTGCTGCCAACTCAAGCGCCTCGAGGGATGAGATAAATCACCCCTACCTCATGCCTCCCCGTTTCGAACTTTTTCCAATGAGATCTCAAGATATGTTGCACGTTTAAGCCTGAGGGATGGGCGATTTTAACCGCGTACGTATTAGCTTCACGTGCATGCACCTCTAGTTCTTTTCGTGAAGTGAATCTTTGACCTCACTCTCCATCGTTTCCTCGCCCTCTTGCCATCCGTCCTCTTCCATCAACCTTCCACTTCTACCTCGCATCGTTGCCGTGCAGTTCTGTGACAAGGACTTTGCGGGATTCAAATAACCCCGCGCTGATTTGTTCAATTGCTGACAAGTGCGGGAGAGATGGTCGTCCATTGATGTAATTTACGGTATGTAGGATGCATGGGTAAGTTTGGAAAGGAGAGACTACGTCACACCAGCCCTGTTCTATACTGCTCCACACTCACAACTCCCACCCCACATTCTATCACAGGGGCTTCTTACATAGTGATTACTGATACTAGGTGGTCATATGACCACCAAGTATTGCTGAAATTAAGTTAGAATGTAAAAAATAAGCCTTTTATTCCTGTAACAAGAGAACACATATGTAAAAATTTTTTAAGGATGTCCCATCATAAAATAAATTCTACAACTTTTGATTAATATTCTGAATGCTATCAGAGAAAGCATTCTCTGTTGAAATCCATGTGGAAATATCCAACCTCTGCTTCTATATTTTTTTCAAAATTGAACTTGAAATGACCAGCGTGAATAAGAACAAGAGGAGGATAATAATATTTTCCAATTAATAAAAATATTTGCGACACTTTTATGTGCAGGGAATCCCCTCAGGGAGAGAAAAATGCCAACACTATTAAGGGTATTACAAACCATATTATTCGAGTTATTAGGGGCTGTATGGGCTGCGACTGCGATGAAATGACCATATTCAAGGCAAAAGGTGATAAAGCTGGAACCCAACTTCAGAGGAATTGTTCATCAAAAAATATTTTTCCATTAATTTACATACTTTTCACTTCAACTTTGTTTGCAATAGGTATTCTACCAACATTAATTATTTTTAAAAATAAAAGAAAAAAGACTGGTAACTTGTTTTCACTCTAACATCGATATTTATACCTATACGATTTTCATATTCCGGATGTTTAAAATCATGAATATTTCTAAAGAGCATAGAAATGGCTTGCTTTGAAAAACGACGAGGCACAGCCGTACTGTCATTTAAAACAGTTTTTAAAACCTAGTTTTCTTTTTTCTTTTTTACTTTTCATTTGCAAACAAAGATAAGAATTTTGAACATACATTGACCATGATATATGTTTGGCTTCAATATTTCCGAATTCTTATTGAGACAAGCCATTTCTGCAATCATTCTATGTGAAGTAGTTTGATAGAGACATCTCAAAGTCGTAATTTGGAGAAAAAACAATTTTTCTGTTATTACTCATTATTGAAGTCACAAAAACAACAAATTTAAAATAAATATACGACAGTCAGGTTATGAATTACATATTTTGAAAAAGCAAGCAATAATATCAATCATTCAAATCACAAGAAGGGAACATGAGTCAGGTAAATTGCAGAAAGGAAAATTTGACTTGAGGTAATATTCCCTAATGATTGGTACGTGGACCAAGCTCTAATTGTTAAATGAAGTTGCGCGCATGAGATCCTTCCAATATTGATGATTGGATAAGATAAAATGGAGGAGTGAGTGGATGAGAAAGAGAGCAGGTAAAGCTGATAAGTACAACATTGGGAACTTTGACGGAGGCTTTCATCATCACTAAAACTTATTCTGATCACATAGATTGTTAGACAAAAATTGATAAAAAATAATTTACAAATTCTGGAACATAGTGCCTACCCTAGGAAACACCACAATCAAAAAAGGCATTCACGAAGATGACATGACTTAGGTCAAGACGAAATAAACATAGCTTAAGCCAAAATGGGATAGATAGTCATCACTGCAATACCTATTATATAGAGATACTAATCAAAATCATTTCAAGATATTTTAAAACTACCTTTGGGTGTCAAAAACATCAATAAAAAGCATTGGAGAACTTTTAAAGGCAATAGGAGCACACACACTTGTAAATTGCCTTTGTATTCGATTTTAAATCAAGTTATATAATAATACTACGACTATCAATAGGTTAAGATGTATAATTTTTATTAAATCTTTTGGAGATTCAAGACAATCACTTCAATTTAAACTTATAAATAAATTTCCATAATTAGTGACTCTTCCTTCTCGAATACCCAACTTATTGGTTATATTTGATGTCATCTAATCTTCACCAGTTAAAATATTATTAAAGACCATTTTAATTGACAATATCGTAATTTGCATAAAGAAGAAAAGAATTCGGAAGAATATGGGTGTCTTTCTCTTCCGCTAAAATCTTGGCAGCCACTGGCCGTAGGATACCACTTACCCGGTTCCACCAATGTAAATTATCTTTAATTTTGTTCAAGCCATCTAATCTTCTGCGGGGTGAAAGACTTTTGTTCTTAAAAACCTAAAGGTGTCGTTAATATCTCTTTGGCTCAAATACGTCACGCATTATTCAATCCTGTGATTTCATTTCTCATACTAATCTTTAGATTCTCCTTTTGAAATATTTAGTATATGTTTACGAGAGACGTATGCTAAAACTTCTTCTACTCCTTTTACCAAATAGTATCGAAAACTAAGGCGAGGTAATCAAACCTATATTTCACCTTTAACACATGAAATAATGTTTATTGTATTTGAAATATTTAAAGTACAAAAAAATTACAAAATTGCTACTTGCGACAAATAATAATAATAACAATTGGCAATGTTGGCAATGATAACAGAAAGAAATACAAGTAAAAAAGTTACAATGTGTTTTTTTTTACTTTTTAATACAATTTTATTTTCAAATCTTGGTCCTGCTAAGCCATAGGCATGTCAGCAGGTGCCATCGTTATAGTGATCGGATATTTCAAACATGTGTTTTAATGTTACAAAGAGACATAGTTATTCATTTTCCAACCAATCCTTTATTCTTATTTTTACTTCTCTTTTTGTACTTAATGTTTTTAACTATTTTGGTATTTTATGAAAAAGTTTAGGCACAATTACCGCAAAGGTATCATTACCCGATCTACTATTTTTCAGTGGTTCATATACTTTCTAAAAGTTCTTAACCTTTTAGAGTTCTGTATGGGACGGATGTTTTTATATGTATTGCAAAAATAATTATCTTGAATGATAATAAATCTTAAAAGGAAGGGTGGTAATAGCAGGGGAGATAACTAGAATTTGGCGCTCTTTCTTCAGCTGTTAAAGGGAAGACTGATGAAGAGCTCCTAAATCGAATTGAGTTGTATTATATCTGATGGGGTTCCAATCACTTAAATTTCCTTTACGATTAAAACAAAGAGGAGAAAACACGCATACGCTTAATATTACCATATGGCAGCATGTTTAGTGAAATATAATCACGAGTGATAATTTTTGCTAATATGATTCGGCGAAGTCACAGCCCTTCTGAAAATTTCCAAATCACAGCAAATGTGCAAATGATATGAAACTGAGTCACACACATGAGTGAAAATATGGAAATATACCAAGGAGATGAAATTTGCAATGAAAAATCATTGCACCTCACCAAGAGTAGAATCCGGATTTCCCAATAGCCGGTGAGGTACGTCCCGATCGTACAGCGCCCCTGTGTGATTCACCTCGAATTAACATGGTTAAGTGGTGTCCCTGGCTATCACCATGATCAATAAATGGATGACTTTGATTCAAATCTCAGTCTAGTCAAGTAAACTCTTTCCTTCTGGGGTACATTGCACTTTTACACCAGGTAAAAGCACTATCCTCTAGACCAATTGGGCTGACAATAGAAATCCCACATCACTTTTTTTCAAAATCTAAATGCATGATTACCACTGACCGTATCAATTATTAAGTGAAGATAGAGAAAATTTAGTGAAACCTGGAGCAAATTTGAAGCTTGCGAGAGTTCTGCTGAGTAAAAAAGAAACCTCCACTTTGGCAAAGTGCGGTACGTGATTCTCTCATGAGAGCTATCTACACCATCCAGTCCTTCACTTCAAGCAGTTCACGCCGGAACCAACTAAGTAATACGGATTACCTGCCCCATAACAATTCAGCAAACACAGATTTATATATACCCCAATGCAGCCAACTTGTCTTATATTTTAAATTGTATAAATTCCACGGACCATTTAGTAGGATCATGACTGATTATCTCTACCTCTCTCATGTTATTTTTTCAGAAATCTCCTTGAAGCCTCTAAGTGAGATTGCAAATGTTTGACTGAGCAAAGGCACAGGTTTATAGGTCCACCCACACCTTTGGTTGTATCTCCGCTTCTCCCTGAGCGCGCCATGTGTTAATTTTTCCCCACGGAGTTTTGCAATGATATAGCGAATCCAATCCTCTTCAGCCTAGTTACCTGACACCTCGCTACCCGCAGCTTCACCTGCCGCCTCCTCCTCCAACTGCCGTGGGCCCCTGGGCCACATACACCACGAGCACAAGCCCGCCACGCTACCGCACCCTTTTTACCCGCCCGGCTACGTCGAAGTAGCTATTTCCTCCCCTAACCTTTCCAAAACATCCCCGCAAGCTTCCGCCCGGTCCTAAATAATGCTTCGCTTTGTTCAATATTTCAGCGGGTCTAAATGAAGTTCCACCCCAACTACCCCTACTGCCCCTCCCACGCTGACCAGTTGCTCCCCGCTCCACTCCGCAGAGCAAATCTTCTAAGCCTCACCTCCCCACTCCCGGCTCTCCACCTACTACCATCTTCCCCCACGGCAGCCGCTCTATCCGCAGTTTTAACCTCTGTATCTTCATGTGTCATCCGGCGAAATGTGCAAATCCTTGTGTTAATTGCGCTCTCGGAATAAATTCTAAGGGCCTCGGAAATTTCGAATCGGGCGCGGAAAGTCGGCGTTTGCGCGCCCAGTGGCTTATCTACCCCGTGAACCCCGACGATGAGTTTTTAGGGAAGGCCCTACAACGTACGCCACTACCCCTTCCATCCGTCAAAAGCCAGAAATTCGTACATTCATTGCGTACTTCTGCTGTAGAGACATGCTGGGCGAATATCCAGTTTATTTTTGACCCTTTTCAGCGGAAAACGCCCTGTCATGACCTGGAATTACGTCCCAAATCTAATTTCAAGTTATCTACTCTAACCACGCTAGAATCAGCAAAATATAAACATCTCTTTATTTCTACCATTTTTCACATCTCCGCTCCTAATTACAACGGAGGACAAGGAATCACCTTTTGTACACGACAGAAGTGAGAATGACAGCAGAGTAAGATTGACAGCAACAATATCGCTGAAGTTAAAGGTATAAGTGTTCACATATGTTAATTGATGAAAAATTCGGATTGACGAAACAAATCTGGACGGCAGAATCTTGTAAATGTAATCAGCAAGTGGTAAGGGCCAAAACGTTCATGATTAGTTGGTTTTTTGTGGAGGGGACCGATAGCTTAGGTCATTTGAACAATTAAGAATTGATGGGTAGGTTGATGACTTCTTACGGGAATGGACGGAGGCTGGAGAGAAACCCAGCTTCAACATTAGCATACTCTTAACGAATGACGCAAATGGATTTATTATTGGTTGGTATAAACGGTAACCACGGATTAAAGTTCCATCTGACAGGCGGAGTACTATGCTCACAGTTATATCCACACAGCACCTAAGGGACGAGATTCTGCGGAAAATTTTCCGCAATTGCCGGGAGTTAAACCTGCACTCTTAGGATGGATTCCCAACAAAAGCACCAACCTGGACCCCAAGCGATTATCCATGGAAAAAGAGAGCAAAATCACTACTGGTTTGTTGCTACTCATAATGAATGACGCTCTTCTACAGTCGATAGGTATTTGCTTTAAGGTAACAGTTTTGTCCAACCATATTGCTCGGATAAAATTAACTATCTCAGGCGAGAGATGGTGGAAACCTTCAATGCTACAGAAATAAAACTTCCCTCACGGTTAGTATGGGAATCGCGATAGTCTCAGGACCCGTATGATGCCGGAAGCTATGGCAGTATTGTCCCTCATTCATTTACGTAAAGCATGGAGACAAAAATAAAAATCGCTTGTAATTTACCAAAGAACACCGTTAATGCTCTATCAGCCGTAAAAGCTGTATTTCTCTCCTTCTAACAGCCATCGCAATTACTCACGTTTCTTTTTCTGCCACTTTCTGGATCTCTTCGAAGAGTCTAATGTCCCTTTTTCGTCCTTTCTCTTCTCTCCGGGGTAATCTATCCAACTTGCTTCTGGTCCAGGTCTCGTTCCAGTTCGAATAAATCCTTCTGCCGCCCTCATACTCCTTCTATGTTTCTCTTCTAACTTCTCAATCTCCTCCTTCTACTCTACAACTCTTCTTTTGTCTAATCAAAATTTTTGTAACACTTTTTCTAAGTTGCACGAAGTTACTGGGCCCCCTCCCTCCATAATCTTACCTTATGTAGCATCACTCCTGTGCGGTAATTTTCCTTGGAGGAAATGGAGAGAGGAAGAATCTCAAATTGATTTGGTCTTTGCTGGAATTATTTCTCCATTCTCAGCGAATTGTTTCCTAGAGCGAGAAAAGCAATCCGCGTTGTCGCCCGGAATCATTGGCATGGGAGTTGCAGTAACTATCCCGAGGAGTCGACACATATGCCCCAGCAATCAACACAAGTCTTAGCAAAATGGATGCAAATAAGGGGTTTTCTTTGACATAAAAGTTAGTTGAGATTATACTAGCCATGTAGGTATGTATAAATTCCATACAAATGTTCCACGGAATTTCTGACATGCAACTCTGATCCATGAATGTAATTTACCAAAGAGATTGTTGATTAGAGAGAACTTAAAATAGCAGCTTAATAATTTCGCGGAATGTAATTTTATTGTTTTGAACAATTTTGCTACTACATAGCATCTTCGGCAAACATCCTAATTCAGTGTTTAGTGTAGCTAAGCTAGATAAAACAATAAAACTTACTTCCAGTTGAATCGCAGCGTCATTAAAATTACTCTCAATCTCGCAATGGGATTTTATAGCTTTGGATTCAACAACATCTCATTAAGAAGTAAATATTTTATTGATGCTTAACTTTATTAACATATTTTTGTAAAGGAGGACCTGAAACCAATGCCGGCCCAAGAGGCATGTAATATTAATATGGGAGAGAAATTATATTCATGAATCGAAAAACTTTGCAAACTACCAGAATCTATCCGAAATGGCGCTTTTTATTCACGTCAAGGTGGCCACTCAGTAGAATAAATATATTAATATCATGTCTTTCCTGGATGCTAATGTGTTTTTCACAGTTATTTTACTGCCAGTTTCCATATGTAATCTATTATATATATGAAATGGGGGAAAAATGGGGGGCCATATGAATGTTAAAATGATATTATTTGATAAGTTAAGGCTGAAGTATGAGAACCAAAAATAATTTCGGAAAAAATTCAAAATATATCATCAGTTTGTTCAATCAAAACTCGAAGGTATCGAATTAACTGGTGAGAATAACGGCAATGTTTTGTTACACCAAATTTAGTTTCAACGTTTGGCATCATTACCATTATCAGCAGTAATGTTGTTCTATATCTGCAACTGTGACACTAGTGGATATATTCCTATCATTGATAGAGGCATCAAAACATTAAAATCATGGTCGGATGAGAAGTAGGTAAAAAGGAATATAGCAAAGATCGTTTTCCTTCCTGAATTCCTGAAATCTCTCCGCAAATGAATTTTTGACGAATGTCGTGGGTGCTCAAAAGAAGAGATGAGCCTTACCAGATTGGCTGGAAAACCGTCGGCATATATCTATATACGGGTTTTCTTAGGGATGAATAAATTCCATCTCCATGTAAACAATTATGAAATATATGACCAATACATTTGCCACTCTGAGAAGCCTTTTTGGCGGTTAGCGATTATTTTCTAGAGAGAGCCGACGGTCATAATGGCTCCGTCCTTTAGTTCCTCCAAATCAAACTCGTCCCACGACCCTCGCTCGAGTGCAAAACTCATGGATGACAAATTCACACAGTAGGGGAGAGGCTGGGTGAACTAGACCACCTTTATTGTAATATAACTTTCCAAAATACTAAATGTTGCAAAAAATGAAGACTTTAATAGTTATCCTAATAAAAAAACGGTAATAATAATTTTTCAAATCTGTGATCGAGGTTTTATAGAGAAAATCGTTTAGAAATTAGACGAAATTGTCAAAGCTGTGATAGAGGTTTCGATATTCCTGGAAGAGTTGGAGGAAGTAAGATAGCGAAACTTAGGCTTATTTAGATGAATAAAGCTTTAAGGAATCTCATTTAGCTTGCATACCTATATTATGTATGCAGTGATTTAACGAAAAAATAGGCAACAGATTTCACTTTCAACGTAATAAAGTAGTTACTTTCTCGGGAATGAATGTTCACGGCTAGCTACACATCATGCATTCAGCGAAGTGATTCATTTACTGACAGGCTTGCCGTATGAAGTAGGTAGCATTTTTGCTTCCAAGGCAGTAAATTATTAGTTCGAAGTCGAGTTTGTAAAAGCTGGAGCTTTGTTACTGTTTGCATATGGGAATTGTAATATTGATTTTCTACCGAGTGCTTTAGCGGACTAAAGAGGTTCCATTTCATGCTGGGTAACTTGATATGAATAAAGTTAGCTCTCGCTAGCATTTTTTAGATTTTGTTTGCACCCGTAGTTGCTTAAAATTCACAGTGCAAAAAAATAACTCACTTGGACTGGGATTCGAACCCAGATCCCTCGATTTCGCGCCGAGTACTCTACCCAATTAAGGTGCCCAGGCGTCCTCTTCCACTGTGAATCTCATGGGGGCTTTAAGAAACAAGTTGCCTTCACATGTATCGTGCATGTAATGCCAGTGATACCCGTATGCGAGCGCTATGTGCTACAGTATAAGTGCTGCAGCCAATCCTTTGCTACTGCGCTGCTAGTGCCGTAGTTCTTTGAAAATAGTCGCCGTTCCTTCAGTAGAATTTTTTAGCGGTAGTTTTCCTTTCTTAATGAATTGTTAAATAATATTTTGTATAAATTATGCTATATGTGTTGCCGACTCACTGAGTACGGGTGCAGGTTAATGCTCTGGACCTGGGGACTTATTAAATGAAATAGAGCTTAGTTGTTCAACAATGACGGAGATACTGCGTCATGCATAGCATTATGCTTTGTTTATGTCTGTACTACACACCCCAGAGTCAGATGGAACGTAGATTTACGTGTATATACTTTCAAAGAAACAATTTGCTGCACTGGCTATGCCGATACTCTTTGCAATTGCTTTGCCATTTAGTCCATAAAGCTCTAATACTATTCTTAATAATTTCTCGTGTAGTACGTAAATAAATTGTTACTTTCAAACAAGAAACCAACTAGCACTTCCCGTCGACGTTTCGAAGAACAGTACACAATGTTTAATTTTATATTCAGCGTTGAGTAATGTAGTTTACTCTAGCCCTGAGTTCAACCGTTTTGTCACCACACTTTGAGGTATTTTCATCAAGGTATATTGTGTTCATACTTCTGAAATAACGAATGAAAGGAATGAATTTCAGTCTATTCATCTACTCTTCCATATTTTGCAAACATTTGGCGAAACTTTCATTCATTTTCCCAATAATTTCATTATTAACTTATGCATAAAATGCATTAAAGAGCTAAAATAAGCTAACGCTTCCCAACTTCAACAGTATTGGAGGCCGTCTTTTTACTTATTAAACCTCAGGGGTGTTTTGGAGGGGATAAGTTATCAACAATGCCCAAAAAAATGTGCAAGTAACTTTCACAAACATACACTCTATCATGGGTACGCTACCCATGTTGCAGAACTAATTTTATTTATGTATATTGCAACTGCTTGTACAAGACGTAAGAGTTACGCAAGGGTCATATGTAACGTGATGTCAGTACTCTTTGACAGATTAAGAAAAAGCATAAGTGATCCAATCGAGTAATTAGCCACACGACCTGACGACTAACCCACTTCAAAGTGCCATTACCTGGAATTACGATCTCTGATCGATCGCTGAAAACATGGCATTTTAATCCTGTATGTTCTCCATTCTATTTCCCATATTTTTGAGAATAAAACTACTCATTCTAAATGGCTCGTTGTATAGTTAAGGCATTTTGGAATCAAAAGAATTTTACTACATTTATCTGGCGAGCACTTAAGACAGTAAAAGGCAAGGTTCCATAGTTTGAGGCTTAACTATGAGGTAGTAAAATTCCACAAATAAAAAAGTAACTTTGTTTTATGTTTCGACACAGCGGTGGGACAGACGGTACGGTGCGACAGGCGGTAGGTACCTGACGATGACACCGCTGTGTCAAAACATATAGTACCAAGAAAATAAATCTGTGGAAGAATGCAAGTTACTTTTTCATTTGTAAAAAGGCAAGGTGCGACCCGATTTTTCCTACTCATTACCTCTATAGAACAATCAAATTTTATCAACCAATCTCTTCCTTATGCATGAATAGAATAATTATTGTAAGTTTTCTGCGCATAAATAGTTACTTATGTATTAGTAATTAACTGCATAATTGCTTTGAATCCTTAAAACCATTAATGATCTTAGGTTGAAAACACGAAAACCTTTTCCAGGGAACTCAAGACATTCCCGCCTTCTATTTATTTTTCCGGGTTGTTTCTGATATCTGAGTTTTTCTAAATTTCACGAAAGAAAGGTCACCCTGCATACCGTCAAAGTGAGTGACGGTCAGACTGAAAACAAAATGAATCTGACAGATTATGAATAACCTTTATTGATATTCTTAAGGCCAAACCACTAAACAGAACTGTGGTTAAATTTCCAATACAAATCACGGTAGACGCTAAACTCATCCACAAGAAGTTAATAAAATGTACACGACCCCAAAAAAACTCAATTTTAGGAAACCTGGGAGTTTGGAGACGGATAAAAGGATTAAGATATAAATTTTTGACATGAAAGAAGACGACAATGCTGCAAGGATCGTTTTGAAACCTCAAGAGATACACTTTAATTGACACGTGTTTTAGGAAATCAAAATTTTAAAGTAAAACCTTGACTTAGTGCGGATAAAAGCAATTTTTCCCACATAAGTACAATTGATTCACGTTAATCTGACCGATGAAAACACTCGAGAGGGGAAGTAAGTGGCAGAGACGGGGAATATTGGAGAGGTACCTGCCCGCCATACGTCATGCGCAGTACGGGATTTTGGTTCGGACTAGTCCAAGTTCTTAAAATTTCGCCCATCAAGGGGTAGGGTTTTTAAGCCGCACGTGGTTTACCTTTTCTCTGATAGTGTTCTTGCCTTGGCTGACCTATTCGCACTTGCGCTCTTGAAATGGTTGATTTTTTAATCACGGTCTCATTTGTAGTTGTTTTGCAACTTATTGAACTTTTTTCCTTTCGTTACTTCCTTAGCTTTTGGTCTATTTTATCGACTGTTGTGGGATGGATACCCTTCCATCTACGTCAAATAAAGGAAAAAAGATACTCCATAGCCAGGCCAAGGAAATCATTGGAAATGTTTCAAATTTTATGAAGCAAGAAGGAGAAAATGGAATTACCAATCCTCTCAGTCGTATCCATGAGCGAGTTGCACCTGATTGTGGCATATTTTTGAGAACTCTAGGCCAAATTTCAAAGGAGGTGTAGAAGTGGTATCAGGATGAAGACCTTCATTTTCATCATCAAATAAAAACGGCCAAATTTCAAAGGAGGTGTAGAAGTGGTATCAGGATGAAGACCTTCATTTTCATCATCAAATAAAAACAGGAAAAGTAGTAACACCAAAACCGAAGTAGACTACTTTGAAGTCTGTCTGAGCGTGTCGCGAACTCTTGCGTCGTCTGCTGCGGCCCATCGCGCAAGCGCGGCAAACCAGCTGTTTTCGCCCGGCCTCGCCGCACGGAGTGCTTGCTCTCTCTGCTGATGCTCGTCCCTGCACTTCGCCTCGTAGCAGCCTCCTAGCAGTCCTCTCCGTCTCCTCAACTCCGGTGAAGGACATACTCCTAGGACGTCAGCCAAGGATCGCAGCCATCTTATCTCTTTCTCATTGTATGAAATATTCTATTGAATAAATTGTTCTATTATTAGCAAAACAAAGCCAGGAATCTTTTTTGATTATTCCTGCACGAAAAAAAGGCCAAGTCGTTCACAGAACGGTACACAACATTTACTGTGGAGAGAAAGGCTCCTACTTTGACACCATTGCTGCCCAAAATCTGCGGAAACATGGAATTCAAAGGACAAAGGACCTGCCTTTATCCTCTGATGAAAAAAGTTTGCTTCGGGGACGTGCGATAGCAATGTTTATGCCAAATTAAATGGTTAGCGTTAGAAATGAGTACATAATTATTAGTTATAGAAATAATGGCAATGTTTTTGCTCGTAAGGGTTTCTTGTAATTCATCACATTGTGTATTTACTATTCAGATTTCCTACTTATATTTCACGTTTATCAAAACAGGTGGAAACGTAGAAGCGGGGCCAAAAAATATCTAACCAAAAGGAATGACATCCAATTGATGAGAATCAAATACCTTAAATATATGGCAAAGTACAGGGAAGATGGTAGAGCCATCATCTACACCAACAAATCCTAAATACATACATCGCATACCAGTAATTTGAGTGGACAGATGGTTCATTACATAGACTTGAGACACCTGTATCTAAAGGACAGCGATTAATTATGTCCATGTCCATATTAAGTCCATGCAGGTAATTACATAAAAGATATTTACATGAGGCACGATGTATTCAAATTTATACATATACTCTGCCCTCTCCTACTGTTCTATTACTTTTTTATTAACAGGGGAAGTGTTTGGATTTGTTCCCAATGGCCTTCTGATTTTCAAGTCCGGCTTGAAGACAGGATATTACCCTGGCAATATGAACCAGCGGAATTACATGAGATGGATTGAAACACAACTCATACCAATCATTTCGCCAAATTCTGTGATTGTAATGGGCAATGCGTCATATCACAACATAGAGGTTGATTCGGCACCATCTAGTTCTACTAAAACGGAGAAAATAGCTAAGTAACTGCGATATTCACTTCGAAATGAATGAAACTAAAGTTAACTTTATGATAAAATTAAAAGATATAAACCCGCTAGAAAAACATATTTAGTTAATCAAGGGCTATCTCAACATTGACATACTGTGCTTCAATTACACCTTTTACATCCGGAGTTTAAGCTTATTGAAAACATTTGGGGTATTTTGAAAAACTGGGTGACTGCGAGGAACGTATCTTTCAAGATTAGTAATGTGAAAAATTTGGAGGAAGAAAAAAGTGGTGCAATTGGTGTAAATGAATGGATGAATGTTTGCACAAAAGGAAAGAAGTAGGAGACGGAATACATGCAGAGAGAATGTGTGATGGATGAGATGTAAGATGTGGTAATTAGTTAGAATGACACAGATATTAAATCTCACTGCGAGAGTGAAAGTGACTTCAACGATTGAATGTTTTGAAAAAAATGCGAAAAGCGAGAGTGGTGTAAAATACCTGGAATGTTTTAACTTTGTGAACTTCACTTTGTCATTTTCGTTACCTTAACGCTAGAAGGACCGAACCCGACATTTTGATATTTGACCTCTACTTATTAGATCATATTTCCTATATTTCTTTTTGTATCACCTCAATTTTTTCTGACTTTTAACGATATTTGATGATACATATCCTTTTGGAAAATAAAATATTTTTTGCAATAGAAATGAAATTATAATACCTTTTACCTTAAAGGACCACTCCCCGTCAAAATGGCGGGTTGCGTGTTTTCCTTTATTTTTGTTTCGTCGTGCTTATTTCTTCATGACATCACTAGTCATCATCACTTCTGGGCATTTCAATGTTTTAGTAGTGTAAGAAAGGATTTTATACTTCTCAAAATATTTTGATTGAAAAGAATCCCCACATCTGCCATACCGACCGCGAAATGTATCACATTTCTCGGAACGTAATTTGAAAAAGGCACACTTTTTGCTGAATTTATTTTTGCTTAATTAATTGTTGAAGTATTACTCAATTATGTTTATAAATAAACAAAAGTGCAATATTTGATGATTTTATCAATGAATTTGACCAAAAAAGAGGTAATATTTGAAATTTTTCATACCCGTCAAAATGACGGATAATGGTCCTTCTAGGTAGGTATCCAACTCCGGTCCTTATAGTGTTAAACGTTGATATAATGATTGGTATTTTGTAAACTGCTCTTGATTTTGTTGATTAAAAGCCTTTCAAAACTACATTGCTTGATTATTAGACCTATGTTCATTGACTTGGGTTTATGATTCTTTTCACAGGGGAATATATGATACAACTTAAAAACTCGTACACCTGACTGTAGGATTAGTACCTTTACTTTGCATGTACAAGTATACTTCAAATCTTATGGCTATCCCATAAGAAGTATCACAAATCAAAATTACACCAAAAAAATTGCGTTTTCTGGACAACATACGGGCGTGAAAAAGTCAGCCTACTCGACTTCAGATTTGAAGGGGAACCGTCCTCCCCTACCCCCCCCCCCCCCAATTCCACCACGGTAAAACCGAAAAAGTGCCGAAGCACTCGGCGCGAGTCGAGTTTTATCTGTGAGTCCATTTTGAGTTGACATTGAATCTGAGATTGCAGAGGCCCTCTTATGAAACTTTTGTAGTGCTCTCAGGTAATTCTACCTTAGTCAAGCTTCACTGATTGTCTGAGGTTAACTGACTAGGAGCTCCTTTCTCTATTCTTATGCTCATGCGTATGTTCATACACGATCATTTACTTTTATAGACTCCAAAAATTACTCCTCTTTAACTTACTGCTCTAATAACATATCCAGCCATTTCTCTCGTGGTCTCGATCTTACTCTCACACCATCTTTCTCGACAGTCGACTGCCTCCCACTCTCGACATGTTAAAACCAATGAAGCTCACTTCTTTCATATACGTTCATTATTGGAGCACTCAATACTTATTTATTCATCACCCACTCATTAATAACACGCATTTATCATGCTTTTCCCGAAAAACTTACGTGCGTCTCATTGCAATTGAAATTATTCTACGAATGAAATGTTAACTGTGGTAACTTTGTGGAATCCATATTATAATGGATTAGTTATAATTACTTTTACAATCCACTGTGGTCAAAAGCAACAAGCATGACCCGGATTTTGAATGCTTAATCATTATCATTAGGTGCTAAGTGACAAAGGAATAAAAAGTTTTGCGCCCTTATATATGGCTTTGGATAGGGGAGGAGGAAGGATTTCGCGAGGCAGGTTGGAGGCTAGGTGAAAGGGGGGTGGGTTCAAGGTCCGTCATAGTGTGTTTTTGCGAAGAACTGCTGGAAGTCGGGAGAGGAGAGGAGAGGAAAGAACATTCATGAATGGGGACTAATTGCTTAGGGAAGCTCGGTCAAGGTTTTTAGGATGGGGGAAGTGGCAAGAAACAAACATTCATTGATGACAATACAGTTCGGGTTACGCAATCTTTTTAAAATTTCGAGTTGCTCCAAGGAGTCCAACTCACGTCCATTGTTACTGAAAGCTAACATTTTTACATTAAAATCACATTTATGTCCATGGATTAAAAGATGTTTTGAAAAATTACTTCTGTCCGCTAGATTGTTTTTAAAATCTCTTCAAAGTTTTCTTTGGTCCATAAGGTGAAGTTCCTGCAGGTCTGTCCCGCATATTCCCCGGCACAGTCACCACACTGAAGTGCATATATACCACTTCTCATCTTTGGTGGTCTTCTAGCTTTCAACCTGCCTCGCGAAATCCTTCCTCCCTCCCCTATCCAAAACTATATATGAGGGCGCAATACTTTTTGTTGCTTTTTTGTTGCATTTAGCACCTGATGATGATGCTTTAGCATTCGAAATCCGAATCGTATATGTTGCTTTTGACCACTGTGGATTTTAAAAGTTATTATAATAAATTCATTTAAAATTTTCTAATCTTTTGCTTATTTTGAAATACCCAGGTATCGTCACAGAAGAATAAAATTGGAATGAGAGCACTTCACCACAGTGACGGACAATTTCGTCCATTTCCTGGACTCACTCCTTTCGTTCTCGTTACTTAGAGGGGAATAGGGTATTGATTTCTTACTTTTTTCAAGGTACCTCTACTATTATCGCTGCATTTTTGGTCATTTCACCGGGTTGTTTTTTTGGGGACAATAGTGTCACCTGCGTTCCAGCAAGCGTCTTCAGATCAAGGTGTCAATAACAGTTAGTGAACGGCTTTATAAAGACCCCTACTCCTGATTGGCTGGCAACATTTCCTATTTTGTTGCTAATTTTGCCCCGTTTTTATGATTTGTCCATTCCTTTCGATTTGAATAGTCCCTTGTACATGTATAATACATGAGCTGTGAAGGTGATACCTGTCCCACCTGTTGAAATCCTTCGGATTTTTGAATCGTAGATAGATTTCCAAAGAATATTTGGGAAGTATCAAGATTTCCTGGCGATCACGGTAGCCTCCTCCAAGTTTCCTGAGTGTACTGGCTTGAAATGGACATGTTCCGCTACAGTGGAAAGTTGGAATTCCCAATTCTTCATCGTCCATCTGTGTTTCTGCAGACGTAACCTTACAGCTCTGCCCGTCTGCACGATGTACGCCATGCCATAACTGCACTGTAGATGACTCCCTCGTCTGAATGTGGCGAGATTCGTTCTTTAAACCCAGTCTGGTCATAGTTCTTATTTAGTCCCCGGTTCTCTATGAACCGGAATCATACCATTATCTTACCCAAATATCATTGTTATCAGTTAAGTCCGAATTTAAAATAACAATATTTACGTTTTGCCCAAGTTCTTCGCACACAGTTTATTAACATTACTGGTGCAAGGCAGTGGTTTCATATGCTTTGCGTCAAAGGAAAAGGCTATGAATACAGTCGATGGGAAGTAATTAGCACACAGAGCGGAAAATTTAGCCACCGAAATATATTCTTTGTCAATAGATTAAATCCAGATCCGAAGGATAAGGAGCAGATTTTACAGCCGCTAAACCAACCTGGTACCTAGTCCAATTTCTCTCGTCTTGTACAAAGTTCTTTCAGAATTTCGTCAGTTGTTTGCTTGCTAAAAGAAATTCTTATATTTTTCATGTCCTCTCTCCCATCCACACCATTTCTGCGGTGTTGCAGAGGTAGTTTGTGAAGTATTTGTAAATCTATTTCGCTTCCTCCACATGTATAGTTTTTGGCCCGCTGCGAGTCCATGGCCTCGTGCCACTTCACCCAGCCACAACCCAACCGGAGTTGTAAGACAACGGAGTTGTACTATCCGTTGCAAAATTCCGTCACCCGAGTTTGAAGACTTATATCTCAGAGAGCTCCATCGATTTTTAAAGAAAGTACATCAAATCAAAGCTTGTTTATTTCTACGTTTATTGATGGTAAAAAAAACTTTTTACCATTTGTATTTCTTTCAGTCTGTGCTTAAAAACAAAATTTTAGCGCGTTTTTCCGGGTACCGGACGGATGCATCGAATTTACGGCAGTTTAGCGCGCTCTCTTTCCAAAATAAATATTAATCGATGTAGATTAACCAATAAATTCCTTCAAGATTTTATAAGTAGATTCATGATGATGGTCTCGACAGCTTGAAGAAGGTTCAAACGGCGGTTTTCAGGGATGCGCGGGAGGAAAAATAACGCGGTATTACAATTTCAACAATAACTAAAATACAAATGCACTAAATAATCTGAAACTTCGTATGATTGTTAAAAAAGATCTTTGCAACAGTGTTTGAAAAAAGTTTTGATATATATATCTGCGCTGTTATTACGAAGCCGTAAATTCGATGCATCCGTCCGGTACCCGGAAAAACGCGCTAAAATTCTGTTTTTAAGCACAGACTGAAATAAATACAAACGGTAAAAAGTTTTTTTTACCATCAACAAACGTAGAAATAAACAAGCTTTGATTTGATGTACTTTCTTAAAAAATCGATGGAGCTCTCTGAGATATAAGTCTTCAAGCTCGGGTGACGGAATTTTGCAACGGATAGTAGGCGCTCACTATCTCTATCCGCCATAAACGCATCCATCAATCCCAGCAGATACAAGGCCCATCCCGTTTAATATCTGGAAGTAATCCCTCCCTCATGTTTATTTATTCCAACAAGATCACCCCATCCAGATTAAAAATCCACATCTGAATGAATGTTAAAAGTACGGGAGAGGTCACATAACGCTATTTATGGAATACAACCGAATACATAGTTCATAATTTTCAATTGGATTTTTCATAAATTTTGCGTCTTCGTTCACCTAACCTATTATAAAAGGAGTTACAGAAATAACCACACAATCTCCATTGCACAATTTATAACCATGATTTATGCATGGAAAGGTCGTTCAAATGCATTTTGGTGATACATTTCTCCCAGATTCACAGCCTTGAGGTAGCGTACTGGATATTAGGTGGATGTATACGAACATCTAGTCATATAACTCACATAAAATGAATAAAACAGCAAGAGGAGGCAACGTGTGACATTGCAATACCCTAGAAAGAATTTAGAATGGATAAGCATAACCACTGACAGTCGTCCCAAATGCACATCCAAGTCCACGCACTGGGTCGAGCTCCCCTCACTCATCAGTCCACAA
This sequence comes from Ceriagrion tenellum, assembly GCA_963169105.1. Classification (NCBI taxonomy): domain Eukaryota; kingdom Metazoa; phylum Arthropoda; class Insecta; order Odonata; family Coenagrionidae; genus Ceriagrion; species Ceriagrion tenellum. Next base: position 131,409,838 of record OY720638.1, read on the forward strand.
CTAGCAGTCTGACTGAGAATGGAGTTATCAAGAAAATGCTGAGGATGTCACTACATAGCCCATGGCCATCGGGGTCTCATTGGCAAAAGCGAATACCAGTTTATGAGGAAACTGGCTATTTTCTCAAAGAGTGTAACAGCGAGCGAGCTATTATCAAAAGCTATAAGGGTGGGAAATTTTGAATATATTGGAAAGGAAAGATAAATCATGATTATACTGCATGAATAAGAATATAAATACGTAGTAAATTTAATTAAAGCCTAAATAGAGTTATTGAAGAGCCAAATATTAAGTGAATTATTAGATATTTAGAATTTCAACAGAGACATCGTAGTTCTGGGCAGAGAAGAAGGTAAAATTCTCGAGAGTGTACCACTAACGCAAGAAAATGAATGAAAGAGAAAATATACATTTAACGTTACAATGCAGAAGAATTCAATCGTCTTTATAATTCACCTGTTTTTTTTAGACCTTATTTCATTTTCCTCAAGTATATACAATTTTTTATATCAACAAATTAACTATTACACTCTAAAAGACATTAACTACGTGGAAAGTACGCCAATGTAAAACGATAGAGTTGGAACTTATTTCCTAATTCATAAGCTTCACCAGAACAATAAAATTATGATAAAATAAATGTAAAATGGAGAATATAACGAACATCGTATACTTAAATACTCGAAACCTAAGATGAATATTTTGGTTTCTCCTCTTCAATCAATTAACACCACTTGGAAAGAGCTCAATATGTTTCACAAGAACTGTTCAACGATATGATTCCCCTGATATGAAAAAAAATTAGCAGAGTGTGTCCTAATGACCAATATCTAGATTTGGGTGGATATTGCAGAGCCTATCTGATTATCTTTTATTTGCGGCGAAAAACGTAGTAATTTCCTTATTATGGCTTTCACGTACTCCATATATTCTTTTTCCACTGATTTGATCGTGAGTTATATTTACCTGTAAGGTTTGTTCTTGGTATCTACCATAACGGAGAGGGTAATGTGAGTCATTTGGCCTCGCATGGGTTTCCGTTGGGTCACGAGCTCTACTCTCCAGTGATGACTCGTCCACCATACGTTGCGTCTGCGTCCCAGCCACGTGACAAAACAAGAGGTCACAAAATCCTTCACTAGGTCGAAGGTTTCCAAATGGGCATTAAGTGATTTAATATTTTAAAATAATCATTTTTTATTTCTACTAGGTAAAGAATTTTAACGGCTATGCTCTTATTTCACATTTCAATTATATATAAAAATATTTTTAAAAACTGATTGGGCAAACTATACGATGGCAGATTATTTTTCACATCTGGGCGCTTGTTTATAGTTTGCCTAGAAACGGCTGTGCCAACGAAAAACTACGAAATGTAGCTAAACAACCAACACTTATGAGGCGATTGCGTTTTCGTAAGCAACAAGTCGTTATCAGTATTACAAAGTGCTTGGGGAATTTATACCTCATATTCCACCAAGGAACTAAAATAAAATGCCTGGGGGCCAAGATGAGAGCCCAAAGGGATTCGAAATTCCTGTATAGTTCAAAATGTATCATCTGGTCACAACGCTCGCTATAACTCTATTTAAAGTTTTACCTGACTTCAGGGGATGTACAGGGACATTGAGTACTAAATTGATCACACCATTACCACTCTCACTTAACTAAATGCTTCTCAATTGATGGCATAGCAAAAATATTAAAAACCGAGTTTTGTAACAGTGCCACGAGAATCAATGTTAAGCCTTAGAATACGACAACGCAACCATCAACACAGTTTGGCTGACTGGTTCGAGGCTTCCGTCAACGTAGGCTTCTCCACAAACCCTAAATGCCGCGATCGAAACGCCACCGTGGGAATGGTTGCTAAACATGCTGGATGGACGTACAAATAATTATCTCAGGGATAACTTGCACCATATGGTCTTTCAATGCATTTATCCCATCTCACGACGTGGTGGCGGTTCCAAACGAGAGCTGGAAAGCGTATTCAACCCGAGAAGTGGGCCATCGGGCGCGGCGGCCAATGTGGTCACGGCGGCCAGTCACAGCCTAGTAATTTGATTCATAGCGCCAGCCGGTGCGGATTTGCGCCTTCGTGAGCCGGAAACAGAAGGATAAGAGAAAAAGCATAGGGAGAAGAAATCTGGCTAGCTAATTCGGTGATCCTGTTCTGTTAACTACTCCAAGTCTTCGCCGCGTCCGGTCAAAACGATCGTGTGCGAGCTGTCTCGAGATAAGGAATGAAACAAAACATTGCACTCCAAATCACATACCTGATGTTTGTTCATGTGTTCCGGGTTCATCAGATTACGCTCATAGGGCTGTAGCTATGCGTGTTGTTTCTATCAACAGCTCGCACATACCTTATGTTGACATGAGGGCCGCTTCCATGAGAGGCATTTTAATTGGTTATTGACGGATCAGATATATTGATAACTGAAAAGAATACAGTGCCTCGGTGTGATTTTTAACTTTTAAACGGGCTCCTTAAAATAGTTCTCTCCGATACCACGTATATGCAAATAAGAAGAGAAACATTATCATGCAATGATAGGACAAGAAACTTTATCGTGCAATAGATTGCTATGCTAATTACGAGAAGTTTAAGACACTAAGGTCGCAAAATACACGTTCTAATAGTTACTGGAATAAATAGTGAGCATTATTTGACCGGTATAATAAAGAGATCCTTTAAGGCTCATTTATACGCCCAGCAATGTGGTATCTCACTTCAATGGGAAAGTTATACAACTCAAGCGGGAAAAGGACATCAATACAGTCACCACTACTTTTTCTCACCGATGAAACAAGGATCTTGCTTTTAAATACGCTGCCCATTGCTCGGCATCTGAATTATTATGCTCTTTGAAACATGGGAATTACATGAGTAAATGCCAAGCAATATGTGGCCGAGATATTATACTTCACCGTTTGATGTTCTCAAATATGAAGTCATGCCAAAATCGTCACCTCATCAATCACTCAAAATAGCCGTCCCCTTCAATCAAGGTTTTTTTGGTGATCAAAGCCATTACAACACGTTTGCGTACTACGGCTTCCTGCGAGGGTTTTCATAAAAGTCAGACCGCCTGCTTTATGAGGTGGAACTTTAGAGCACACACCACCTAACATCCATCTCCAACGCCACGGAGAAGGATGCTTTGATTTATACAAAATAATTGAGTTCAATGCACCCCTTTACGTTCTCACTCGTGAAATTCTTCACTATACAAGTCAGTTTGAGTAATATTATAGACTTGAAAAAACGTGGAAGAGGACGAGTATGATCATAGTGATTGGCGTTCTCTCTGCAAATTTATGGGATGCATAGAGCTAACAGCTCCGAGTTTTTGTCAGTCCGATAACATTACCAGTCAACTGATGGGTCAGCTGTCCAAAGGAACGGATGATATTGAAACAAGCAAATAAAATACGTGACTTATGATGGATGAGAGATTAATGACGGGTGTATTAATTATCAAAAATACTAAAAATAGTGTGCTACGTGAAGTAGCATGGTGAGTTGAAGTAATGATGTTCTTCTACCACTGAAATGGGCACGCTAGTATATAAATTATGAGAAGCAGATTATTTAGAGGTGGATACAACAGAATAAATCCGACACCCGTGAATACTTCTCAGGGAATTTCGTTTGCTAATTGTTTTAGTCAAAGCTTCCATATTTATGACTTTTATCGGCTAATATGTTCAAGGAAATGCACGAAATTTAATATACGAAAAAAGTAGTGCAACAAACAAAAAGCTCGCTAATATTCTGTTGCAACCGGCAAGGTCATTTTTAGAAATTAAGCCTAGACAGTAAGATCATAAGGATCCAACGCAGCATCAGAAAATATCATTTTCCCAGAGGGTATTAAGCACCAGACCTTACTGAAATTTAGGCTTATTGTCATCTCATTAACCTGCACATATAGCCCGGCCAACATTTCTCAGTATATGGACCAAAACGCGAATAATATCAGAGTCAAATTACCAGCATCACCATTTAAATCTTATACCCATTCCGTAGTATTTACAGCCTACCATTAGTCAAGTCAATCCAATGAGACAAACCAACGCCAGTTAAATAAGCCATGAAAATATATTGCCTTTTACTTGATGGTTCCCTGAGTTACTGCTCACTAAAAAACACTGCAGTTTTGGGAAACCAAAAAACGTTTTTCCCATTACTCTAGTCATTGACAAAATTAGAATATACATACGAGGTTTACGCCCTGAGTCGAGTATGGGTCTTGCATATTTTCAGTCATTTTTCGACGTCTGAAGTTGTGTAATAAGTTAACAGCAATATGGTTAAACTATCTTTAGTACATCTGCTCAGTCAATCATCATTAATAAATATCAGAGCTTATTGGTGATTAATCCTTTCAGACAAACGCCAATTGGAAAAAATCGCAACTTCCCATTTCCACATTCCAAGTCGTTAGAACCATACACAGGTCAAACGCTATGGTGGGTGTTACACAATGGAGTACCTTTATGATACAAGGTTTGTATTAGTCGTGCACCCTATTTTTCAATCTATACCATCAATTTCGGAAATTAGACAGTAGCTTGATGGTTAGGGAAGGAGATTTTATTTTTCCACAACTCAGCCCATTAATAATAAATATGATTTGAGGGCTTGTCATATACTCATATGATGTACATAACTGTGCAAAACTATATAATTTGAGAAATACAATGTTTTCATAATTTAGTACTTTGGAGAATATGATTGACTTTGAAGATGTTGGAAATGAGGTGTAGTGTCTTATACGGCAAACATTTCATTTTCAAGCACCAGATTTAATATTCGAGGTTCCTAACCAGCATACAATACAAAAATAATTTCTGGGTATGAGTTTGATTCTAGCAGTTGTGGCAACAGACAAAACTAAATTACTATGGAAAGTGTGCCTCAAGTATACATACCTACTATTATTCATAATGTATCAAGCATTATGGTGATAGCATGAAGTTATGATAAATATTAGATGAAAAACTCATATTGGAAAGAGGAGAATAATATAATATAAAGAGAAACAGTGAGCTCATGTAAGTAAAAGCCTTTAAGAAATAGAAACCGCAGAGAAAAATGTATTTTAGTAGGTGAAATAAATGTTTGTGACAAGACCTTATTCAAAGAATAGGTAAATAATGGGAGGGACATTGTAGAGAAATCAAATGACAAAGAGATGAAAAATAATTAGGGACATAAGGAAACTAATGGTTGATGGTGCACTATTTATTAGTTGAACGATAGTGAAAGATAAAGTACACAAAGAAAGCAATGAATTGAGTCCTTCTAATCAGCTAAACAGCTTTGCCTTAAGTTGAAGGATCACAAAGAATTAAGGAAGCAGGTAGTTTGAACACGAATGACCAAATAATGAAGGTAAAAATAACAGGTTTTCAATTGATAATGTAGGCAGAATCGATATTCCCCAATTATTCTATCTCCAATTGGTGCTTTACTCGATAAAAATCAAAAAGCCATGAAATGTCTATGTATTTTGAAGCTGGGATGTCAATTTTGTGCATTTTCCTCCAAATGAACTTGCATTATTTTGCGACTGCTTTTCCCATAGCAGTAACTTCTCGCAAAGTCACTGTCACCCTCCATGGCCTCGATAAATCCGCGCCCATCGAAGCATTCATAAAACGGCCATTTATCACAGAACTCGAAATGCCACAGTAGTTTTTGGAATCCGTTCCGATATTTGATTCGGAATCCAAATGTCTGAACATGAGGATGTAGTAGACTCATTTTGGGTCATCCCCCCAGGAAATGTCTCTCTTTTTTACCCGTCGGGTCGATAAAGGGAGACGGTCGTTAACTTTTGCAGAAAAGGGAATTTTGGCCGTCAGTAAAGATTCAAAGGTTCAAAGGACTTGTTTATTTGAAAATATCTTTACAACTGCAGAGAGAGAAAAGCGAGTTTTAGACCGGTAGAGGGATTTTTTTTCAAGGCACAAACAGTCATCATCCCCATGAAATACCCCTATCACACGTAAAACATTATTTCGGTTGGGTAGACTCGCCGCGGAAAATCAGATGAGTCATACCCATATCGTGGACGCATTAGAGCAAGAGAGATGCCACTTTATAGTGAAACTCAATCATTTATTGCGATAGCTTTGCATATTAAACTGATGCAAGATAGTGGAAACATAACTCTTACGATATTGCCAATTTATAAGTCCGCATGGGGCGCAGGTATGGGCAGATGCGGATAATTATCATAGTTTTAATAAGAGTCCTCAAGTCATTCCGAGACACTCCGATATTACGATACAGGTCACTACCTATAATATTAGCAATGGCATCATTCTAGACCACTATCTATGGCTTCACTAATACAAATGTCTCATGTAATGATACTAAAAGTACAAATGATCATCTATTGACATTCCACTAAAAGAATATCGATTTTCACGATTGGAAGGCTACATTGATATTAATGAATCCACAGGAGCAAAAATACTCAGACTACACCGTTGTAAGTAACTGATAGAATTCTTGTAGCTAGCTTCACTGAACATTGATACTAAGCAAAGAAAGGAAATAATTTTAAGAAAGCTCATAGATGACCAGTGACATTTATTCCGCATCAGGTTTGAATGGAATTTTTGGACGGGAAGACAAACTAATCAGGAAGACAAAGTTTGATAAACCGAGAAAATGTGCATACCATACGGCTAAGACGGATAATGTTGACTGCTCCTAGAACATAAAAAACTCAACTCAAAAACGCTTCTTAATGACAAGTTACACGCACATATGATCAAAAATTTTACATAATAGGATAGGTATATTTCTTGGATTTATCTGAAACCATATAGTGAATAAGCAAATGACACCCAGAACTAGTTTCTTCAATCACTGAGTAGTAAGACGAAAAATAAAATAGCAGTACTTTTATCCATCCAACTAGACCAATCACAGGTTCAAATTATTTTCTAATGCAACTTAGAGAAATAATTTATTACAAACGCCCTCTACGGTAAGCAAGTAAATAAACATTGGATATAATGATTACCGTGAGCATTTATAATGAGTACCGTGAGTCCTGCAATAAGATACATATAGCAGTGAAACACGAAATTACGACAGGGTCCAATAGAAACACCTATCTCATAGCTGCATGGCATCCCACCACCCTTGACTAGTGATGGGCGCCGAAAGGTGACTTCAGCGGCGGCGTATGGGGCAAAATGGGTGGCGGCGCCTATGGCGTAAACTGTCAAATAGTCGTATCTATGAATATATAAAAAGTCATGAAGTTCATGATTATGCTTTGAACGTCGTAATGGGCATAATATAATGAATAAATATTAATATATGTGAGTAAACGATCACCAATGAAAAATTACAGTAGTTTTTCATGCCAACTATGCTAACAATAGTCAGTGTAAACAAAAAATGCTCTTTGGCGCGCAACGTACATGACTGAATTATTTCTATGGCTACCGCCCACCACTGGTCCACGAAACCTACGTGCATCGTCATTCTGATGGATAATATCTATTTTTCCAACACAGAGAAGAGCCTTGCATTTTTTGTTGCTTGAAAAAGGCCAGCAACAATGAATATGCGTAGAATACGCTTACTGATGGCCGCCACGCACAGATAGGATTGTTTCATGGTTCAAGTAATCAAAATAGTCATGTTGGTGTCAACTTTAGATGTCGATGATGGGCATCAAATACCGTAATACGATTGCCAATCGATTTTCGATGGTCAACTTATTGACATTGTCCGATCGATTGCCAATTGTCGATATACTGCCAAATATTGATCGAATAAAGACGGCCAATCACTTTTTGATGGCCAGTCGATTGTCAATGATCTATTTATTGCCAATGGTCAATCGATAATCGATTGCTGAAGGTCAATCGACGGCCAGTAATCCAGTAAGCGGACCATAAGCTTGTCGAGTCGATGGTCACTGACCGGTAAATCGGAAAATTGGCGCGTATCTGCCGTCAACCCCGGCATGGCGCATGGACGACGCGTCACACGGGAAGTCGGCAATCGACGGCTATCGGCAGCGACGACTATCGATGATTGCCCATAAAACAAGCCTATACACAAATATTTTATCCCCGCCGTTACCTGCCACGGATACTGAAGACGCCTATCCCTCTAGTGCCTTAGTAAGTCGTTGTTGGCGACGTCCTATGGAACTGGATAGGTACAGAGGGCACTCCCTCTCTACAGCTTCGTCCTTAGAAGGCTCGAATATCAAGTGCTTCTTAATAAGTTCATGAAGATTTTGTACAGTTTTGGCGCTAGAGGGAGTAGGTGATTCGGTTTCCGCAGCTGCAACCTCATCGTTAACGTAGGGTCTGACGAACTCTGTCGCAGAGTCAATAGCGGAGATAAGTCTCTCAGGTGCGTACCGCCAGTGACATGTAGTCGTTCACGTTTGACATGTTGATAAAGCTCTTATGTAATTTATTCATTGCACTTTTGAAGACAAAACATCTGCCTACGCTCTCCAATAGCAACAAAACGATCCACCTAGAGAGGAATGTCAAGAGTTCTATTATCTCTCAAGCAGTTCATTCTTCTAGAAGATAACCATTTTCCTTGGCTTACCCTTTAGAATAAATGAAGTAAATACAAGAGTTTCTCATTTTTTGATCATCATGATTATAACCATTGTTAAATAATAATTCGCTGTTTGCACTACGTTTATTTTGCAAACATATACACACTTGAAGTACTAATGAGTAACTGTGTGATTAAACTGATATGGCTGCAGTACAAAGTAACCCAAGTACCTCTCAATTTGTTGATGTTTTTGCTCTAAATGTATCAGTAATAAAGTATGCATATTAAATAGGCTTATGATAAAATGAAACGTCCAATTTTATAAAGAAACACTATGTCGCTAAACTGATATGTGGCAGATGACTAAGTAGATTCCTGCAAAGATGCGAGAGGGTGAGTCTAAGGATTGGAAAGTCGAAGTTGACTTTCTTCTCAGAAAGTCAACTTTTTGGAAATTGACTTTTATGTCATAGACTTTCGAATTTTGTATGAGAGCAAATTAAATTTTCCGAATAATTCATTGACTGTTTTTTGCGAAAAAAAACTGTTGTTAAACATACTTACGAGCCTAAAAACAATTTAATTTCTAAAGGCATCAACATGGCTAGAAGGAAGGAAAGTGGCACCATTTTCACACTTTTAAGGGCTATTTCTCAGGGAGGTATACAACTAACCCAGTTTAAGAATGGAATAATTTTAAAGAAGGCTTGTATATATTATCAGCTTTGTAGTTCATCAGTCCTCGAGCCTTCATTAGAAAGCGACGAAAAAATTCAAATATATTATGCCCCCTTTTTTTAAAGTTCCTTGTTGTGGATCAGTGGATGGTAGCAAAAAGTTGAGTTTTTAAAACCTCAGAACTTCTCACCTGTCTTAATCAAACTATTTGACGATCTATAAACTCTTATCTCCCTTTTAGTTAAGAAAAAATTGCCCATGGCTTCTTAAATCCATTATGGCCTTAAATTATGCACATGGGTGCCAACTCAATGCAAAGGCTGGCCGGATATGTATCGCAAATAAAAGACAGTAACTTATGTGCTGATCATAGGATTCGTCTGAATGAGTTTATTTTTATTATATACAGAGCCAGAAATTCAGGGTATAAGAAAATACGAGTGGAACGACGATCAAACGATGACATTGCGCCAGCTCTTTTCAATATTAACAGCTAAGACACGTATGTTCAGCGCATTCAGCAGTTCACATGTTCAGCGCGATAATTTATACCGGTGGCAATTGTGTAGGCTTGTGTTTGTGTTTCGACGTCAGTACTTGGTTATCTGTCCCATCGAGTGACATCTGACATCGAAAGCGCAAGCAAGCGTTCTAGAGTAAAGCAAGAGTTGTCTATGGGAATATTTTAGAAAACTGACGGACGGCAAAGTGAAGATTACGATTTGTGATTAAGAATCTATCAAAACTGGAGCACTAAAACTCATATTGCTTTATCATAAACTGAGAACAAGACTGTGCTTGAGAATTAGAACACCGTCAGAGGCAAAAATAAACTAAGCTGGGGAGCAAGGGACCCTTTGAAGCAGACCAAGTGGAAGGAAAAGATCCAGATCCACGAGTGCGTCTAATTGCTCTCATTATTATTAATCGTTTCGATTCGCCATTTATAGGCTGAGAGTACACAACCATCCTTACTTTTTCAAGTTTTCTCTTATTTCAGTCCTTCATTCTTTGGCTAGCTCATACTCGTTCTTCCCCCGAAAATAGTCTTCTTATTAGCATTTTCTCGTCGCGCACAACAACCAGTTAACAACCAGTATATAAAATGACGTCCCTTGGAGCGCAAAAAAGTTTTCTCGTCGCGCACAACAACCAGTTAACAACCAGTATATAAAATGACGTCCCTTGGAGCGCAAAAAAGTACAGGATATAAGTCCCATGAACAAAATTCGTCCATTGCGTCTCAGAGAAAACGGTGGACGGCTGATTGTCTAAAGCTGCGCAGGACGATGGTAACAATGACCAGGGATGAGAAACGGGGGAAATTAGGGTTTATTGGGGTTTACTGAATCTGGGCTGGCCGTTTGTGGCAAGAACTCCCCAAAGAAGACAGTCGGGTAGAGAAATCCCAGCCGCCTTACACTCTCCGCTCCGGGCAACGCAGAGATTATCTGCCCGTATAATTGGAAACCCTAAGCACTAGGCCTCATCACGTGGTCTCCGAACCTCATCCTGCCCCGCACAGTCTCCCACCATACGTTACTCACCCTACTATTACGCGAAAGTGATAATGCTAACGGCACGACTCTCGGCCGCGCCAACGGCGGGTTGCCCTAAACTGGTTTGCGGCCGTCGACGTCACATTGACCCGCCACCAATCCGACACTTCTGCCCACTTCCACGGGTAACACACCCCCCTCACCCACCCACTGTGGTCGAGGTTTAAGCACCGATAAATTGAAGCCGTGTACATCGCCGCGGCGTGTTAAGCTCAGCTGCACACCCATGGCGATAGTAATTTAAAGTTGAAAACACCCACCCCACCGACGAGCTCGCAACACAAAAGGCCAAAACACTCACGACTGCAGCCAACGCGCCTACCGCCCTCATCATACCCATGCTTGCCAAAGCTTCACCGTTGTTTTATTTCCTATTCTCTCTCTTTTGCCTTTTCAACTGTTTGCGCGGGATGGAGCCCGGAAATGGCGGCCACCCGCCACGTGGTTCTGTCGCTTCCATTCCCCGCCCACGTACGACAGTACCACAACGCACCCGGAGATGATGGAGCCTACCGGCCGGTCACAACTTTCATTAGGGGCAGGTGCAACCCAAAAAATTGTGACCTTATTGTTAGTACACCTACCGCAAGATTTTAATTCTAGAAGCGGAGCAAGATAAATTTTGGCAATAAAAAGGTGGTTGACCAAACGAGTCTTCCACTAGTAGTGAGCGGTGTTTAAACGTTCGGCCTCTGGGTATTAAGATAAGCAGTGCATCGGTTTGTTCTTCCAAAAATACCTTATTTAGGTTGTAATGATGAGATGGCTGAAGGTACTTAGTGCATAAAAAAGATCAAAGGAATCAATAGAAATCTGAATAAATGTTTCTCAGGTATCCAATGGGTAAGCAGGTCTACAAATACCCACGTTTTGAAGAGCAAATCCTTCACAAAAACGTATGGATTCATGGACCTGCTTACCCGGTGGAATACCCGAGAAACATTAATCCAGCAAATACGCCGGGAAAACCTAAGATCTTTCAGCGATAGAAATCTTATATCCATGGCGCGGGTGGAAGCCTACTACCTCATTGTTGATGAATGATTTCTGGGTAAGCCGTTAAGAAAACTAGGCTAGGTTTATATCTAACGTTTCCGGCCCCTTTACATCAATACGTGTGCACACGGAAGTAAGTTTCTCTCTACCTATTGGGGAAATTTTCTCTAAGAAAAGGTAGAGAAAAAAGGGAGTAGAATTTATCTTCACGGCACTTTTAACTCATACTACGGTTGCTACAAGACATCTATTTCGCTTAGATACAAATAAATTTTTAATACATTATTTAAAATGAATAATCTGGACTCACAGTCAGTAAAATATCATTTTTTACAGAATTATTGCCCTTGAGGTTTTAGGGAGAGTTCTACCTTATCATTATGGAGATCTCAAGTGTATGTTATTTTTTAATTTTAGCATCTCAATGAAACATGACGTCAAAAAAGTAATATCAATGAAGCTAAATCTTTGCTATATATTACTAAAACCTAAGTAATTAACCAAATATACATTAATGTATTTTTCGTTTTCACGTTGCACATTGAAATCGTCTCAAAAACCAAAGTGTTTTTTGCGATTCTGTCAGCGTATTTGCGATCGGTATTTGATATATTTTTAAAGGGCCGAGATAACATTAAAATATTGTTTACTTTTTGATGATATTCATAAGATACAAATAGCTCATTTTAAAAAATAGAATGTCTCTGGAGTGAATATCCCAACCATATACCATGGAATACGGCTAGTATTCTTTTGGCATGATCTTGAAGAGTAAGATGCCGATATTTTACTCTCTTGGGAACGATGAGATTTTTTCTATATACAGAGGCCAAAGTCTACAGATTTGATGGCGTGTAGTACCTCATTTAAACTACCTTTCTGGGATATCAGAGTTCATTTCTTCCTTCCCAGAAAAAGAGCAAAGAGTTTTTGGCTCATTTTTGGCATCAAAACGGCTAATGATTTTTCCACCCCACCTTCATGACCTTAGCAAAACAATACCCTTCAAACATAACACGTCAGAAAAAAGACGAGGACTCAATTATTTTCATCAAGCAGCTAAATCCATCTCTTAGACGGAAAGAAAAAATCTTTATTTTCTTAAGCAAAATCAGGACTCCCAGAGCGGACCATCTGGCAGACGCAAACGCAGTCGCATATGATGTAACAAAGATTTATTGAAGAGAGACGTCTATCTATCATATTATCGTTACATGGACCTGAGGAAGCCAGTAGAACAGCCGGCGAAATATTGTCCTCAACATGAACCAACGCGGCGGAAAACCCGAAAGAAGGAATCAACCTCTATCTATCATATTATTTTGAGGGCTATTAAACATTTTTTCCAATTTTTCTCTTCTACTTTTGGCATAACACGCTTAATTGTGGAATGAGCTTTCATTAGATTATATCCATCAACCAGGACCCAGATTTGGCATCTACAATTTTCACACAAACCCTTTCAAAGGATATTAGTTTTTGTTAGTTAAGTTTTGTTAGTTAGTTAAGTGAGCCACTTAATACAAAAGTTTTGGATTCCATGATCAACTTGCATTAATTAAGTTTATAAATATCAATTTGTTGGGCAAAAATCAAAACCAAGAAAATTAAAACTATAATTCAACACTATTTAGGTTCAGTTGCAAAGCCAAATTAAAGGCAGAAGACGATGAACTAAACTCATATCATGCCATGAATATCTAATCATTCTTTAAAAATATTTATCTCATCCAAACTTTCACCAGTCAACCAATCTTATACTTTATTGAGGGGATTAAATATTTAAGGTTAATTTTGTAGAATAATTTAGCCATATTCATAAATTATAGAATCACTGCCCATAACACTCCACGAACAGCGGCACTGATCACTGCTGACACACTTTTTATCATTTCGATAAAACAACAGACGTTATTCGAACATCAGCCATATTTAATAATTCTTTGGAAATGATACATTTTTAAAACCGTCTAATATCCCCATTTCTGGTGAATAATTTATTACATTGGTGAATTGGTGAATTGGACCTTGATGAATCTTATCCTCACATTTGTTCAATCAAAGTGGTCGAATGGATCACATTGCGTAAGCCGATGCATATAGACCTAATTTTTTAACATACAAGGCGAATATAAAAAAAGCTAATGATGATAAATTTAATGATAAAAAATATATTATTACTACGTGATTCTCTTGGAAAAGAATTTTCAGTAATTTTAACTGTATATTGAGCTGCTGCTAATGAAGTTTAGAAATCTTTTAATTCTTGAAAATATTTGTGCACCCATAAATCGAGATATTCCAATACGTAATGGAACGTTCAAGTATATTCAATTGCAAACTGAATATTCAATCCGATCTTGAATCTGCCGAAAGAAGCTTCATATTTAACAAAGACACAGGCCTAATAAATAATACCATCATCTGTACAAACATACCGCGTCCGCCAATTGAAATTGATGTCATTCAGAATTAAAAATGCTTCCGCATTTTTTTAACCAGCGAGTCCTATAAATTTAAAGGTTTATGAAATTATGTTTAATTATGTATAAACCTACAACAAAAATCATCTCTAAGCGAGATTATCTTAAAATATTTTAGGACCAAAATATGCATTATAAAAAGATAAAACTGGGCCCTTTATTTCGGATTTCGCTTTACTGGAAAGATATTCCTTAGTATTGACTACATGGCTATAGGTTTATTTTCTGCTTCATCATAACCTGTGAAAAATATCTTCATCTCTCAAATCATTGCAAAATATTGGAATTGATTGAGTTTAAATTACAAGCTAATCAAACAAAAAATGGGTGCATTACATTGGTTGATTACTCAGCATCTTTGAATTTCTTGGGACTATAAAGTTAGCTCTATGGTTTCCTCTAATTGGCAAAAATTTGCGTATGAAATGGATTTCCTCTCTCACGTGGAACGGTATTTGAGTTTTCAAATTGTAATACCCTTCTCACTTTTCCAATAGAATAGTCGGCATTCTTGATTTCATACATTTTGGTTAGCTTAAATGACTTATTTAGATATGTTTTGTATTAGTATGAATGTCAGTATAAACATTCACGCGTAAATAGTTTAACGAAATGTTTTTCTTTTGGTGTAATTAAATGGTGCATATATTTAAGATAAAAGTAAAGAAGTAAGAAAAAACTTATTATTATATAGAGGCCATTATTTTCGTCCAGCGATATTCCAAAAATTATTTTGGATGCTGTTGCTCTACTTCCTTTTCAGCAAATATTTCCTTGACAAATTAAAAAAAAATTAATTGAAACAGAAGAAAAAAATTGCAAAACTCTAACTTAGCCACTAGTTTTGAGCATCATTATGAAAATCTTACAGTGGAGATTTGCTAAGAATCAGGTTTGTGATCATCGATGGACCATATATCGCCATATAATGAAGGGGCAAAAGTACTATTTGTATGGATGCTAGGACGTGATTGGAAGAGCGATTAATTAAGAGTAAATCATTACATGGAAATCGACCCTTATTGTCAGGTTGCGAGGTATGCGAAGTTTACGTCTCACATTCAAATACCTACCGGGGTTGGCTTCCAAAAGATAATTTCCTAGTTATGATCATATGATGATGATTAGGGGAGGAATTTGTAGATTCTGACGAGAAATCACATGAGGAATATGATGAGTGCTCTATTACTGAATATAACAATTATATTAAACTAGATTAAAAAATGCTGATCTTATGGATAATGGAAATGACCAAGTGTATTTTAGAAAGGATGGCATTACAAATTGGAATTAAGCAGGTAATACTACATGGCATGTTTGAAATTTTACAGAAACACTCCAGGACAGAATTAAAAAACGTTAGCTAATACCACATGAATGAGTGCATAGCAATGGGATAACAAATATAAGAAGAGGATTGAAAAAAATTAGTTAAATAAAAACTCTCCATCGATTAAGGTAATGGATGCATAAACTGTTATTAAAAGTTCAAATTAGAGGTAATATTGGTCGAAAATACTTGCAAAGGACTTCGTAAAATAATAAAGATTTAAGGCTGATACAAAACAAGGAATATAAGGAAGAGGGTGATGCCAAACAGTTTTGCAAACGAGCTAATAAATACAATTTAGTTTAAGTGAAACAGAACGTTCCTCTTCGTTTGGTAGTAGACTAAGAATATTGCTTCCGGTCATGCTCGGAACTCGGCGATAATAATCCATGCACGGTAAAAACAGAATGTTCTCATACACCAGTATGTGATCACGTAATGAAAAAGACAGGAATTGCCTCCAAGGTGAAGTAAATCGATAGACAAAAGACCTTGGAGTTCAGGTTGATATTAGCGTATGATAATTAGAACGCATTTGGTCGTATTTTAACACAGAGGTACTATTCATAAAGTAAAAGTCTTAAATAAATTTACACAGTCATTACCGAGCCTTTGACATATACAAACTCGCAGGAGAGCTAATTTAATAACCACAATGATGATGATGGGTACTTTCTGCCAAATATTACCCTTAGTTGAAAGCTTAGGAAACTTACGATTCCGTCTACATATATGGAAACTTCACCATGAAATTTCTTCCTTTTACGGCATGTTATAAATATATGGATGTATTAACGGCTTAAATTATGCTCCACTTAAGGGGCATAAAATTATTTTTCAGATATTTCGTATTGTTTTTACGAGAAGAGGCTCAAGTCAATTATATCTAAATTTATAATACACTTCCGCATTGTGCCCTAATTTCAATATATTCTTCTCTACCAAAAGCAAGAATAAACTTTTGGCAAATATATAGAATTTTCAAGAATAATGAACCTCTGCAGGGCTGTTTGATGCTCAGTATTCCTTATAAATCTCTACAACAGAATTACAATGAAAATGCTTCAGTTACTCTCAACACGAAATTTAGCCAATTATTCCTCATTTGTGCCATCAAGTTTTTTAAGATATTAATGATGAGTACCCCAAACACTGAAGAAGTAATCCAACGACCCCTAAAAGCCTGTCTTTGTTCCAGCCATTCTTCATGCTCTTTCATAACTAGTATACCCAGTGCTTCTCAGGCCACACCTGGTGCCAACAACTTCATGGAGCGTTTTCTCATTACAAAAGGTGCAACTCGCTTCGCCTTCAAGGTGGGCAAAGTTTCAAAAGTTATTGAGGCGTGAGGAACCAAAGAAAAACTTTGGATAGTTTTGATATAAATCTTCCATTCTCTTCTTAGCCTGTGAATCATCTGCTGAGTTGTTAGTTTCAAAGTTTCTCAGCAAGGGAATTGTTGACGTAGAAGAACATCGCTGGTTAACAAGTTACCGTTTCATTTTATATTTGACGTATCCAGTTTCACCAATCAATATTTTTATAAATAGAAATTTAAAAAATACTTTAACCTTATCATTTCCTCAATTCATTCAATGATAGCTTTCTCTGCCAGAACAGAACATCTGATTTTTTTATTGATTCTACACAGTAAAATAGCTCCCTTAATGAAAATTTGAGTTAATTTTCAAATCCTTCATTATTGAGTACGACCCATTGAACAGTTGATTTAGTGGAAAGGGATTTAAGGTAGTAAAAATTGAGCGTTTAGTCCACTATGCACTGCAGAATAAATTTCACCTTTAGTGATGGGGGATATAGGATTAGCATTATATACAAAAATATAAAAAGCATGATTTTGCAATTCGTATTGGATTCTCTATCATAAAAAATCCTTAGTAACATTTTGAATCAATATGAATACAACATCATTAGCGAGATTCACTTTCATTATATCATAGATTTGGCATTTTTAAAGGACGCCTATCATGACCACTTAGCAATATAATGCAATAAACTTAGACGGTCGTGGTTCTGAAAATCCATTCAATTTGAGAATACGGTAAAAATCTAGTAATACGCTAATTCTTCAAGACTGAATTTGGAAAGGCGACCTTAATTTGCTCGAGTTGGCGCTTATCTCATAAAGTGTTATGACGAGGAATGTATTGATATGTTCACAAATACCTACGACCAGGAAAAGTTGTCTGAGATATTTATTAAGCAGAAATAATCCTTTTAGTAGGTACTTTATATTACCGTTCAAAACTTTTATTCAGAAACAGCGTGACCTTTTTACCCCTCGCTTCATCAAAGCAGAATGGTAAAAAGGAAGGTATTTACATAATGGCTACTACCTAGTTGTTTGGGTCTTTTTCATATGCTTATGATCTTATTTATTAAGCGTTTTGTTTGATTATGTACATGACTATATGTAAATAGTTATTTACAATAAAAAAACGTTTTGCTCTACAGATACATCTATGTTTCTCTTTCTCATGTAACTCACTCTCATAAAACGGACAAGTAATCATAAAAATATAGCAGTTTAAACGTCATTATCTTTTGAAGAAGGAACAGCAGTGTTTTTCAATTGTGGACCAAGGCCAGGATATTTATTTCCCCTAAGTAACTACGATAGATGCCCTCTTTATCTGTTCGGACCCCTATTTTGAATTTACAAGCATTCAAACATAAGATATCTGGGCTCTCAAGACCCCGTTTTCTCATAGCAGCATAATGATGTACCACGTATTTTCGGTAAATGACAGCCTAGTTAATTATGTAGTAATTCTAGCCCCAACTACTTAAATCAGTAGTAACTTATGATTGAAGAAACATATTAACACTGAGAAAATTTTTTGTAGTTAGCAATGTTTTTACAGTTTTAAAAGAAGATACTTTCCTTACCACACATATTTTACAAAAATAATAGCTTTTATATCCTCCTCTACTTTGTCACCAGGTACCGTAAAATTTATCTGGAATGCTATTTGATTTGTAGCCTATCTTTATCGTTATTATGGCGGGCATAAGAGTCCTTTTAGACATAATTTTTTTCCTGGTCCGCAATTTTATAGGGTGTGATGCTGGTAGCACGGTTATCACTAAACCCGGCCAGGCAACGAAGGATTTCCAGGGAGCTATCGAAGTTTATGGGCAACTGTCCGAGCCATGGAGTTCCCATGCCATTAAGCACTATCAAGCGGCGACCATTTTCATGACCTCAGATGACAAGAGTGTGAATTGCGTCCTTTCAACCCTTACCCTTAACCTTCCCTATTTTTCCCGACCAGGGGAACCACTTTATCTCCTTCCGTGGAGAATTACCTTTATCTTCATTTGGCGCACCTTTTTATCGACATTTCCCTGAGTGATTCAAAAACACTTGAGCTATTTTGTACATCTTGAATGGGGTCTTAATTTTAGCCCTAAAAGCGATTTCAATTTAGTAGTTCAAATGAAATATTTGATTGGTTTTTCACGCACAATTTGAAAATATCTTCGACCTAAATTAATATTTTTCATGTTTTAATTGTTTCAGGCACTAATTCTTCAGTCTTGGTTAGTCAAAATGATCTATCTTCAGGTAATTGCTATCAAAAAATACGTATCTGAGCCTTTGCATGTTAGTAACTTCTATGATTTGATAGAGTAAAGATAAACGTGAGAAAAGGTTAGGGACCACTTGTGTACACACAGGTTTTCACTCATAATTAAAGCAAAATTTAGAAGATTCGCAGAGCGATTTTAAACTCTAGAAAACATAGAAAAAGTTTGCTTATTGACTAAATGAATACTTTTCATGCTGGAGAAAGTAAGTTTTTCAATGATTTATCATTACTTTGGTCGACAATCGTACTATGCATGCATTTTCCTAAATGACACCTGCTTGAAATTTTAACTCGCCTACTAAGGGATTATAATGAAAAATATTTGCACTTACTTCATAAATTATCATTACTAAGGTAAGAGAAATGATCCGACTGCGTTAGCCATATCATTTCAAAGTCCGTAAGGCTATCTTAAAGTCTTTCCCTAGTCGAGAATATTCCGGCGTTTTCCGTAAGATGAACTCTAAGGCTATATTACGTGATATGATCAGTTTAGCTGATGTATCTAAAAGCAAACCTATACCGTGGGTTTAGGCTTCTGAATTTATAGAGAATACAGTGTATTTATTTACATGAGGATCACATTTTGCCACGATGGAAACATCAACTTTCGGTCATTCACCGAAGTCACAAGCATCATTTAAATCGACTCCAAGCGAGAAAGGTAGTCCTCCGATTCGTCTGAGTGCTAATTCCGCTCTCTACCAATCATGATGCTCCAAGTGTCCTAGACCGCTGAAGCACTTTATACTGAAATACTAACACTACCTTATATGTTATGAGTGTAGATTTATTTCTGGGCAAATATTAAGTGCTTTTCTTCAATAAACCACGCAGTAACAGCACGAAGAAACGACAGGGTTATACAAATGCGTAGTTGTTATTTCTTAAGCTTTAATTTCCGGGTTAGATAGGCAGGAATACTTCAAAACTTGGTCTAAAAGGATGAGACGATGGCCTTATTAGATTACGTCGGGATATTTAAAAGTCATGGCGTCTAACCCCTAGGACAGAACTCGGGTTCTTTAGACATTTTAAAACGGTCTGGTACGGTGAGGGCTGCAAATCCAATGGAGTTAAAATTACTTTTTGTGATCTTATCCAAAACGGCACTCCATGGGCGATCCCACATAGTTGTTTCAATCATCGCACAGTCTCACCACCGCAGATTGGCTTACTAAGCACCGTTTAAATATAAGGCAAATGAAATTGCTAGTAATGTAAAATGCCATCCATGAAATCCATTCGAAGGCTGCCACAGCTTATTTATACACCTATTGATGGCACCTACAAAGGTGTACATAGATTCCCCGTGTAAGCCTAATCGACTCATGAACCAGCGAGCACACACCTCTTAATCAATTCCGTTTCGATTCTATAGCTTTGCATTCAATTGGCTAGATAACAGTGAATAAATTATCTTTCCCCCAAGTACACAATATTTTTAGTCTAGATTGATGAGTGGCACCATAATTTAGAAAACTATAAAGCGGTTACTTCCTAGTAACCTGGATTAGATAATAAAGCAGGTGCTAAGAACTGTTCACATACAAGTATACAATTCAAGTTTTAAGTATCACGCAGCAGTATTGTGTGTCGTAACATGATATAAAATATTCATTGTGAGGACCTTCAGTTTTTTTGAAACATTGAAACAGTGAGAATAAATAAAATTTATGAGCTACATTTATGAGCTACTTTGTACGAGTCTACGTCTCCACCTATGAATTTGTAAAACAGAGCGTTATATTATCATTATTTAGCACAGTAAGATTATAGATATTAATAAGTAAATACAGAGGAGTAAAACACCTATCATTAAATATGATCTTGCTGAACATAAGGTTAGTTAGCAGGTTCCACTGTGCCAGCGCAGCTCTAATTTTGGCTCCACGCCGTATATCTGCAAATTTATGAATCATTATAAACTAATATGCTCGTTACTAATTGCTAATACTAATAACAGCTAAGTAGTATAAAATTAAGACATAAGGCATACTGTATACAATTCATATTAATAAACATGGAGTTCCTGCTCTTTACATGGTAAACAATTTTCTTTGAATTGGTTATTAAATTGACCTAAGATATTCTGTTTATCTTCGTTTAATTTCATGAATTTTTTATAGTCTTATTGAATTTCAGCTAAACTTATAATGAACATGGTTACCTTAACGTTCAATCTATTTCTTCAATAATAATTATTTTTATAACCTTGTAAAAATTATTGAAGTTTATTTTCTTACTCATAGGGTGTTTTCTTCTTTATACCTCATCATTTTTTATCAAAGTACTTATCTGTAACTTCCATCATTTTACGCAAGTCCTTAACATTAAGGATACCTATTTTTGCCCACAATACCCTGATTTTTTGAGGTTGTTAGATTTAACTTTTTCACCAACATCGCTGCAAAATACATTATTAATATTGTTTACTTCAACAAAGCCTAATCATGCCACGCTCATATTAAAACTTAATTTCAGTGAAATGATTGCAACAAAAATATTTGACGCCAGAGTGTCTCTAGTTCCTCTCTAGTCTCTAGTTAATTGGTGTAATCTACGGACATATCTCAGATAAAGCATATTCACTTAAAGCCACTACCTGTCTTTTTACAGATTTATTTATAATTGCGCAATAACGCGGATATATTAGCGTTCTACTGGCTGTAAAAGAGATTTTGACCTTTGACCTTTGACCTTTGA
This sequence comes from Ceriagrion tenellum, assembly GCA_963169105.1. NCBI lineage: Eukaryota > Metazoa > Arthropoda > Insecta > Odonata > Coenagrionidae > Ceriagrion > Ceriagrion tenellum. Next base: position 131,431,770 of record OY720638.1, read on the forward strand.
GTATTTTCATATCAGTGGGCGAAATCAAAATCCCATCCATGCTTTTAATTTACACTAAATTTCAATTTTTTCCCTTCTTGATATGGTTGTTAAAATTAACCCAGTTCAGATCTAGCTTTGCTTCTGCGCAGCCACTGATAACAAATAAAAATCACATTATGTGAAAATATATACAAGCAAATAATATTTACACTTTCTGAGTCCCCTGTTTCCAAGCGTTGTAATTTTCACCATAAGTAATCACACATCGCAAGGTTATTGACTAAAAAATACCTTTTCGCCTTCCTCATTGTATTGAAGATATGGTCATATCTCCCGATGGAATAGGGTTTTCATCAGACTGTAAAGTAACTTTTACAGATGGCAATATTACGTTTCTTGTATGTTTCCCCAAGGCTATTCATAATTCTTTTCTTCAATGAATCCATTTCCAAAGGTTGAGCATATTTATTTACGAATCTCTCGTCCAAATGGGAAATCATAAAGGAACTATCTTCTGCTGAATACCATCTACCACGTAAACTTAAACTAAGTTCTTGAGTGGCTCGTAAACTACCGGTATAAGTGATGGTGCCGACTTTAACTTGCGGTAGTTATGCAGTTAGAAATTTAATAAACTTGTTAATTCCACAAAGAAGGTCATCATGGCGTCATAGTTTTCGTAATTGGGAGACATCATCCCTACGCTACATAACTGAAAATGTTATAAATGGAAAATACTAAGTTTGTAATTTATAACCCTTGTCGGCATAGTCTAATATCGACTCTGTCCGTGTTCTTGATTCCGGGATATCTTACTTTAATTTCTTTCAGATCCCGTTCAAAATATGATATCCATACGACTTTTCAGCAATTTTATCTACCCCCTCTCCCAGTCAAGCCATTCAGTCGCAAAAGCCGCTAGTAATTATCACTGATGTTGATGGTCTCTTTACATGCTATAGAACCACTTCCGACGCTTAAATGTACTTGCCAAATATAAACGCAAATTCAGCTAGATTCAGTTTCAGTTTATTTTGTCGTAACCATTCCTCAATCCCATCGAAATTGAGGGGCAAATAATGTCAGAATACACTATTCAATAAACTGCATGAAAAGATTACAAGTAAAAATTTCATTGAGCTGGTAATTAAATTCAAAGTTGTAGAATAACTTTTCCTTACTTAAGTACAGCCTACACTTTACCACGAGCAGCAGTAGCCTAAAACATTACGAAAACTAGAAATTCTTTAGCCATATATGGTGAAGGAAGTGAAATTTAATTCGGCCAAATTACCTTATAAAAAATATTTGCTGGAATATACGAGAAACAATAATTTTCGTAATTTGTTTGGGATGAAAAAAATTTGAACCTCGGTTTTACAAGAAATATATGCCACTTTTAGCAATTAGGCACTTATGTATTCCCAGAGAGAAATACGTTTTCATCTTTGGAAAAACTATACGTTTAATTATGTGCATTCACTGGCCTATCCAGATGGCTATAGATATCTGATCATTAAAGTGTTCTCCGTAACCTCTACTGAATTATTCATTTCGAGTCGTTTTGAAATGCCACCTAACCATTCAAGTAATGACCAAAAATATAATATGAAAATACGCACACAGGCAGGGGATGACCTTGCATTGCCATGAAAATTAAAGAAAATACGAAATATTAAGCCGGAATTTATAAAATATTAGTAAAAGTCTTTCTCCAAGAGAAAAAACTGGAAGTAATTGTCATAGCAAGGGTCTTGAGAACTTTTCAAATATATAAAAATAATTCTTTTATATTTGGTTCTGTAGGAAATGAAATATAAATTTTAACCTCCTGCTCGCACATATTTGCTAAACCCATTAATTTGATTGCTATAGCTGACCCTAAGTATTCCTTCCGAAAATTTAGTTTTCGAAATAATTAGCTGATTACGTTCACGAATCTCTCTTCTAAATTGGAAATTAGAGGGAACTATCTTCTGGTGAATACTATCTACCATGTAAACTTATATCAAGATCAGTGACTCGTACATTACCAACATAGGTGATTAGCTTCAATATTAATATGTTAAGTTATAAGCCATGTAGCTTCCTAAAGTTCAAATTAATGTCGCAGCCTAGAGTTGCATGAGTGTAAATTTTATGTCATGGAAAGACGAAGTAAGTTTACTATATATTTTAATGATTTCAAAAATGGTGACCAAATCATTTATAAAATCTCTTCACCATTATTCATTACAATGAATATATAAGCTTGAGACCAAAAATTCATCTTCGATAACCATTGATTTAATCAATTTGTAAAATCTTCCTGAAAACGTGGAATTATCCAAGAGAACGTTTAATACTGAGATAGTGTATGGATGATGACATTATAATATGCAAGCGGTCATAATTAGAGATCAGTGATGCATACATAACTCCAAAAGAATCGTTATTCGTAACCGAGTTGGTTAGATGTGATAATGATTTACGTAAAAAATACGCAGTGGAAGGTATTTTCAAGTATAGACGATTTTCACAAGTTTCATAAATAACTGGAATGTGACAGCTATGATATTTGGATCATTTTTCGGAAAAAGGTAGGCTGTAATTTTGTGTTCAAGACACATTCAATATATTGTGATCTATGGTCAAAAGATATCATACCAGAATAACTTAACCTAATAATTTATTCATTCACCCAACGTTTCGTATAATTTTAGCATAAAATTAATAGTACATCATTTTATTTTTCAGCTTTAGAAATCATATATATTTGGCTCTGAAGGAGATTGCGGAAGACAGTGTTTAGATAGGAGTAGGAAGTTGGGGCGTTAGTCAAGTTTGAATATTATTGGGGATAGTAAAGATAAATATAACTAAATACAATCAACTAAATTCAAAGTTTCAGGTTCATATTCATTTTAATAATGAAACTTTTTACTTCTCCACACTTTATTTTAATAGCAATAAGTGTTACCGTTGTAGGATATCTTCTGGCTAATTCTAAACTAATTCAATTTTGAGTGAAAACTTGAAGCTTTCACGTGGTGAAAAAACGTCATGATAATCAAGACAAAATTTGTGACTTCCACAATTTACTTTCGCAAATTGTGGAAGTCACAAATTTTATCTTGATTTTAATTCGATTTGTAACGAATTTCTTCTTCTTACTATGAAATGGTCAAATTTAAAACCTATCATAAGACGCAATACCAAGCTAAAACCGGTGGAAGTTCATAACGGAAATAAAATCGAAAGATTTCATTATTATACTGGATATACTTTCGGAAATATCAAAAACTTTCACCAAAGTTTCAAATAAGTGTGTAAAACGAAAAATCTTCGTGCAATGAACCAACGACTTTTAAGTCTAACGCCCATTTTATCAAGGGAAAACGAATACTTTAAACATCGCGAAAGCCCGTCAGCGTATCACGAGTTCTTTTAAATGCACTGTCATCGTCGACATCCCGTGACCTATCACCAGATTTTTCGCGTTGCTCCGAAAACTGAAAATAATTCAAATTTGAGTGAGGAACGAAATCCAAACCAGCTCGATGAGCCGCTTGAGGGACGAGGAGGATGATAACCAAAGCTCCTCGCACTCTTGAGAACCAGCTCGCGAGCGACTGTAGTCGAAAGGGAAGAAAACTGATTTGGAGAGACACTTACGAGAGCTTCCACGGCAGTAAACGCATAGCATGGGGAGAAAGCAGTCGCTACATTCATCGCCTTTCTCACTCGACGAAAGAAAGAGATTCCCGTGCCTAGCCACTTCATCCAGATACCAGACCTAAAGGTTCGCCCTACCTCCCACATCCCAACCTGCACTCAGCAAGAGTTACGAGAGCCTCATGGGTGATAACTTGGCCTCTCCTAATTATACTGCGTATCACGAGAACTTTGCTTTGGCTCTGGCAAAGATTTTAAGAGTCTTGTTTTACGATCGGAAGGACCGAGTAGCCTAGTATTGACTACATTTGTCCTTACTGCCTTTTCCTTCCTAGTCGTAACTAGAAAATTGCATAGTCACCAGAGTCACCACAAAATTGCATATATAACCTAAGATTTCTTCCAAGTCCGATTTTATAGGCCTTTTTAAAAGACAAGGGAAATACGTATACTCAACCCCTAAACTAGACTGGACAGGAGTCTGTGCTTGAGAAGGAAATGTATGACGACAAGAAAGTATTCAACTGGGATTGTAGATTCCATTTTGGCTCACTTGGCTCAACTAACAGGGCTCTAGTTTAACAAATTTCCAAGGTGTCCACGATTTGATCGATTTGATTAGACTGGGTGGTGTTACTTAAACTTGACGATTAAATCCTCTGGCAGAATGACAGTGAAACATGGTGGCAGCCGACAGCAAAGGATGGGAGGCCCAATGTAGAAAGAGGTTGGTTAAGACGCTTATTATATTCTGGGCTGCACCTGATAGTGAGTGCAGGGGCGAAATAAATACACGACTAAGAACAAGTAGATAGCACGGAAGAATATAATACCACTAGATGACTAGAGTGCAAAAAAGTTTTTAGCTTTATTTCATTTTTGCTCCCGTCATACTTAAGTAACTGCCCTTGAATTCCTGTCAATAGGTACTCTCCCTATCATGCGACCAAAAAAATGAAACTTCCTCCCTTCCAGGTAGGAAAGATAAAAACTCAAACACCCTCAGACGAATTATCCGCGATCAGCCGAGCACGCATTCCAGCCGAGTGCTCTTTCGAAATCCCACCGGAGAGCCGTCGAAACGGCAGAATATGCGAAATAAAACAAAAGGGTTTAACTCGGATGAAAAGTGCAGCATCATGAATTGAGGCCGAGGAGGAGTCAGGTTAGCGCCGCCACCAACACGGAACCGTTTCTCCATCGGCGTTCCCTCAGCCCAAACGTAGCCACAAACACTCCGGCGGCCGGGAGAGGTGACGGGGCCACTCGAAGCCGGCGGGCCACGGATAGTCGTCTCTCGAGCGCCCTCCACAAACAGCTTGCTCCGCTTTTTTGCCGGAAAATATCAGTCGAGTGCGGAGTATGGGGGTGGCCATGTCAGGCTTCGACTGAAGCGCTCTCGTCGGCGAGGGGTGAAGCCACCGCACCTGCGCGAGCGAGCATCACGGGGGATGGGGAGGCAATCGGACACGAGAGAGACACCGGTCTTCGAGTGGCGGGCCACGCGGTCCCTTGGTTTCACAAACGTGAAATTCCCTGCACATGCATGGCACGCTCAGCCAAGATTTCCGAGGATATGGTGACATGGAGAACCTGGCCCACATGAGTAAATTTTACTGTGAGTTCCTTTGAGCTGTGAGTACCTTTCATTCGGAGCACGCTGACGCCAGATTTCTCTACACCCATTTCGATTTTGTGCCTTAGATCTATTACATGTACATGAAGTCAAAAAGTGGATTGAGTTACTTTCAATGTGACCTCCTTTGGGAAAAAGTACTCCGTATACTTGCTCTTCATCCCGAAAGTCCAAGTTCCAATACAGGAAAGGGTGAAAATTTTCCCTAGGATTCCCGATCCCTCCTTGACTACTGAGTATAATGCATCTTAAGTAGAAAACTCTGTCGAATCGAACATTCAATGGTGTCTCCTTGATGACTTTCATTTTTGCCAAGACCAGGTTTCACTCCGCCTTTTCTCAGTTCCCTACGTAAACCTTCTATAGCTAATCCGGCCAGCTATACTCCATTGTGCAAATGATCTTAGTCGTCAAATATCTAGCTTTCTTATCTCCGAAAGGTATGGTTGACGGCTTTTGAAGCCACTATCTTTATTGCTACCTTTATTTTCTTTGACTTGAATATCTAAAAAACCTTGAAGAAGTTATCTTTTGCATCCGTTCCTTTTCTTGAACGTCGTTTCTAGTAAGCGGTCTCTTTGAAGACGTCAAGGTGAAAGAAGTATCCTCCAAACTACTCACTTAATATTTGAAACAGGATAGTAATGATAAGTGTACAATGCGGTCATAAATTCTTTAGCCTCAAATATAGTCCTATCCACTTAAACCAGAAAACTCTCTTATCTAAGATAAGTTACACTCTTGCTTCATTTCTGAGATAATCCTTTCCTTCCTTAACCAGCTACCCTGCCCTTAATGTAACGAATTGCCTAAGCTATTAGTCACCTTCCCAAAATAACGAACCGTCAAATATTCCCCTAACTTTTTTACGTATGATGCATTTCGCTACTCTGCGGTATCATCAGGTATAAATCATAAAATATTCGGGGTTGTGCAACTAGTCAACGCACATCAGTTATGCTGTGGGGTATGGAGTTAGGTTTGAGGGTTTTATAAAAACAAGCGGCATATATCGCCGAAGGAAGCGTCGAGAAAGCCCGAGGAATGAGTAAGCGTTTATTTTTTTATAAAGACCAACAATATTATGCCGTAAGGTGGCAAACCATGTCGCAACTTAAAAAAGTTTTGGAGAAGTAAATGTGATTTATTACTTAGTTAATAAAAAATACTTCAATAAAGCAAGCTCTACTGTGAGGTTGTAAAGTGATTCCGTGAAACATTCTAGAAGTTTCATTGATGAATCCTCGAACTGTTTACAGTTCAAAAAATATTTTTACTTAGAATTGTTGACACTTGTCCCCAAAGAATATTTAACATTCATTCAACAGCAAGTGTTTCGTTATATACTATGCAAGCTGGAGTGATTGCTGCACCTTGAGTGGCATCATGATCGAGAGAGGCGGACAACGAGGTAAGTATAGACATAGAGTAAGTATATTTAGAGTGGCAAAGCAGTGCTAAAAACTGGAAATTAACTTTTGAGAGCTTTGGGAAGAACTTCTCAGGTGGCACCGCCTTAGGGGAGGAAGAATTTTGGCTTATGGAGGCCACTTGGAGGCACTAGTGGTACTGCGTAATTTTGCTTCAATTTACAGAGATGGATTTACCATGGCTGTTGTGTGCTTTTAATCGAGTTTCTGAGATAAAGTTTTCTTGCCAATACCTAGGCAATAAAAATGTATTACAGGTTCTTTTAGGTATCGTTTGTGTTAAATCTGCTCACCAGAATTCAGCTTTATTTGGTTCCTTGCATGGATAACTCATGCGTGTGAGCTTTGTGTACTGCCTGTTTCTTTAAGTTTAATCCCAGAGGAAAGTGCGCACAATCTACACTGTGTATAGCAAACAACATATAACAGGATACAAGAGTCAACCTCAGTGTATGCCAGTACTGTGAGTGACCTATTTTAAGTCCTGTCCCGTAAGTTTTGCAACCTTTGCTGATAGTATTTAATTTCTTAATTTGATTTGCGCATCATGTGTTAGCCGGAAAGGGATCATCTTAAGTAAACGATAGAAGGAAGAAACCTTAGGCACCTTGAACTGCATGAAAAACGTATTAAACATAAAGGATAATCTTTATCCTTCAATGAAAAATACATGCTACATTACTTTTTTAAACTTTTAGATTTAAACGGGAACGTGAATGCCAAAAATACTGCGGAACTTTTCATGAGGAAATTTTTTTCCCAAATATCTTATTTAGTGGGAGAAAAGTTCACGACGTGAGAGGGTTTTCAGTGCCAAGTTCAAAATTTGGTTCAGCTTAAGATCAAATTCCTCTCAAGGGTGTGGAAATATCTTCCCAACACATCCAAAGAGTAATTTCCCCGTAAATTATGATAGCAAGGAATATTCTCGTAATCTTTACAACAGCATAATTTTTTGAAGATTTGGCAGAGTAAGCTCAAATTAGTCGGCCCAAAAAACAATTTTAAGGGACAAGTGATAGGGTAAAGAGGAGAATAACGGAGATAACTAGAGCTAGAACATCGCCAGTTGAGTTAACCTTCACTGCATTCATGAGCTACCGTACCAGAGGTAATGACTTGGCTGCTGAGCTTATAAAAGAGGTAACAACAACTACGTCTACTAGAGCGCGACGAGTTTCATTGAAGTGGAGAGCTAAGGAAGTAAAACAAAGTATCGCCTGATGAATCTCTTTGCACGATTGTGTCTGGGCATTTTACGAAATACCAGTATTTGTTAATTAGGGCTTTAGAAATACATGGCATTTCAATTTATCCTAGCTATAAGTCTGTGCTAGAAGCAAAAAATGCATCCTATCCTGAAAGTATGATCGTCGCGGATGAGAAGTGTGAGATGCATCTGCAATCTCTCCTGAAACACACGGCGAAGAGAATTATTTCTAGCGTGTCATTGCTCAAGGAGAGAGGTGACGAGCTTCAATGCTCCCTTATCTGCAAGTACGGTTTCGATGGCAGTTACGGATACTCCCTATATAAGCAGAAATGGAAGGAGGATGATAAGAAGAATGGACCGATGGAAGTATATTTGCGACTTTCTTGGTACCCTTGAGACTAACAGAAAAACGCTACAGGTGAGCAACGAAAACTTATTTCCATATTAGAGATTGGTTACCTTAAATTCATTTCGGCAAACCTTTTGATTATTATTATCGGTTGCAGAACAAATTTTATGGTCAAATCCTCGACCGTCATCCATTTGTTACTGCCGCCCAATACGTTCCAGTGGGTATTTGAAACTTATTGTTTCCAAAGAAGAAGAAGGACATATTAAGACCTCTAAAAATAAAAACCTCTAAAAAAATCTAAAAAAACAACCTCTAAAAATAGGGAAACTCACCGTGACATTTCACTTGATGCTCACGATGATTGACGGAAAGGTAGGTGGTTACATAAAGATTGAATTTTTTACTGTAATAAGCATTTTCCATCTGACTAAAACTATATCCTTTAAAATGTCTTACAGGTAAGCAGCGCTCTCACAGAAACCATTAGTATGAAGTGCTTTATTTGTGGGGCGCAAATTTCCAAAATGAACGATTTGAATCTGATTAAAAATAGACCAGTGGAGGAGTCAAGATACTTCTTTGGGTTATTCTTTCTCTACTGCCATATGGTATGATTTGAATGTATTTTACACATATTATGCAGCTTGCAAATCAAGAAATGAAAGGTAAATAAAGCACATTTTTAAATTAAAAGCTTTAATCAAAGTTTCACGAATGAAAAGTTTTTAATTGTCTTCTTTTTAGGTTAGATTTAGCAATTAGAACAAACAGGCGATGGAAAGAAATAAAATAGCAATAAAGGACTTATTTTGACTGAGAATTAAGCTCAACGTAGACTTAGGTACCTTAAGAAGGCTACGGAACGACCAATGATGGGAATACGGCAAGACTTATTTTGTTGATGCAAAGCTGTTTGCTGAAATCACTGATAAGTGCTTCATTTCGATAATAAAAAAGTTTCTTCTTTATGCCTGTCATGTACATTGTGAGGTAAAGTCCTGTACTTAAAGCTAAAAACTCTAAAAATCGCCAGGAAATGTAACTACTAGTTTTTGCGCTGTTTTCTACTAGAATTAAATCCAAATGACATCAGTTTCTTTACATTAAAGGTATCAACGAGAATATTATTCATCGGTTTGCAGTGATTTTGAAAGTATTGGCTAAAAGTTGCGATATCAATGAAGCTCCATTCAGAGAATATTGTTTTTCTACGGCAGATTTTTATGTCGAGCTATACACATATTATTACATGCCACCCGTCATACACAAGCTGCTAATTCACGGTGCAACCATTGCCAAGGAAGCCATCCTTCCCATTGGTCCGCTACCAGAATAGGCTATGAAAGCCAGAAAAAAAGATATTCGAAGATTCCTGGAGCACCCCACTAGAAAATATTCGAGAATGGCAACGAATGAGGATCTCTTTGGAAGACTGCAATTAACGTCCGATCCCTTCATTTCCACTACTTCGTGCATACAGCGAAAAAAATATTGCCCTTATCTGCAGAGGTACGAAGTAATCTCACTCCTGATATATTGTTGAGCAAAAATGGTACTGATGAACTATCAGACGATGATTTTGAGTATCTGCAATAGTTTTCTTGATTATTGAATAACACAACTATAGAAAACACATCTATTTTCTTAGCTCTCTTAATAATACTCTCCAGATAAATTTTTATGCCGACAAAATATTTAGTGCATAAGTTAGCGTCTACTATATACATAATAGTTTCTAATCCTGGTGTCAACATACGAAACAGCTGTATTGAAGGTCGCAGATTCGAATGCCATCGATAATTTGAAGGCATTGATCATATAATGTTCATAATCTTATGCTGAAAACAAAACCTCACTTGTAGGGTTTCCTTAATATCCGATGACAATTGCCCTTACTGTGTTTTTAATAGTTCAAACAATTCTCTCGGCAAAAATACGAACCGTCAATGATGCAGTAGTATAACGGGTAAGCGGATCTAAAATATATTGGAAAAAAAATAACTTATCTATAACGAAATGTCAACGTATATTGCTTACACAAATTAATAAATACAAACATTAAAAATTATAGATTCAAAAGATTCAAATTTGAATTCAATGCATTCGGATCTAACAACGTGTGAAATAATTATATATTACATTTCAATTTGTAACGAAAAATGTTTAAATAATTGGCCATCAAAAAACAATACTATCAGAGATAGAGCAAAGATAACTTCAAATTTTTAATTAGTGGACATAAATCAATAGAGATGCATCTTTAAATCTAGTAGTTAAGTAAATGTATGAGCGGTATCAATTTTGGTCAGGTTTTTTGATTTGGGACCACTGTGCTGTGGCGCTATCGGCGGCAAGCCGCACATAATCCTTCGGCGGCGGCGCGGCGCGGCGGTGCACAGGTAAGAAGTCTAATAACTAACGAGCAAGGCCATACCATTCTCAGAAGAAATTGAATCCATGAACGTTCCGTACAAGAATAAGCCCCGAATCGGGTTGACCGACAGTTACTAGCACCAAAACATTGGCGGAGAGAGGTAACAGAAGCCAGAGGCACACCCGGGTTATTCAATACAACTTTTATGCTTGCTATCTGGGCACCTATCACAAGCTGCCATTATGGCATGGTGGCCGTTTTTATTGAATTTCTTCCTCAATTTTTTCGGTAATGCGAGCATATCCGAGTATTGAGTCCAATTTGCTCTCGCTACATAACTATGTTATTGCATCAACAAGGTCACGGAATGCTTGCAATCTATTACTCATCAAATCATTGTTGAAGATCGATCAAAATATATTTGAAAATGAGCAACGTGTTTTGTTTCAAGATAAGAATATTAGGTCTAAAGCATGACTTCATCTCTAAATGTATCACCCAATATCATTTTTCTGTTCTGCCTCCATCATGAATGCATGAGATAGTTGCGATATCGTATTTCATTTTCAGAAAAGAATGAATTCCTCATTCCTTTGTTGTAATCAAATGATTTAGTGATATGATGTTCATCCTGGCGGCTGATTGGTAAATTTCCTACAGTGAGTCAGCAATGATCCTAAAGAACGGATAATAATTCATCGCTTAAAGAAACATTGCACAATTTAGGCTCTCCGTCCATTAAAGCACTTAAATTACACTCAATATCTGTATTCTTATCTACTTTACTTATTTCCTTGTCATTCAGGTTTCCGCGGGGTTTTTTATGAAGGAGGATTCTTCCTTTTTCCGGGTTTTCCCGGTTGGTTCATCTTGGGAACGATATTTTGCCGGCTATCCTGCAGGTTTCCTCAGGTCCAAGTGACAGAACCATTCAGGCGTAAAACCAGTAGCCTACGAGGTAATCCCTTGCGTAGCTGGGATCTCAGAAAAAGTATCTAGAGCTCTTAAATATTACAATGTACAATTATTACAATTGGTATCAAAGTACATAAATGCAATTACAAGGCTCAAGCCCATACAGAAGACGGCCAGACTAAGACGGCCTACCCAAAGACGTCAACAGAGGCATCTTCGCCGTGACATGCAGCTGTGGCTCCACACACATTGGACGGACTTGCAGAGCAAACAAGTGCCGCATGCAGGAGCATCTAAGGGCTACGAAAAAGCGCAGTTTCAGCCTTCTGACATTGCAGAGCATACCTGGGAGGGACCACGACACAATATTCTATTGTCAGCAAAGAAGACAGATATTTCCCGTCTCATCATTAGAGAAGCGGTGGAAATTGCAAAACATCCCAAGAACTACAATAGAGATGACTAATCCCCGCTCTTTGCTGCCAGGAAAGCTCTTTTCCAAGAAGACTCTCAGCGGGCCAATCAGAGAAGAGGAGCCAAAAAAAGGCACGAAAAACCATGCCCTCTTCAGGAACACCATCTAACAATATTCATTTTTATGTATTTGTGTTTGCCTGTTTTGTCCTGCTTGTTTTTGTTAAGTTTGGCGGCCTGACGGTGGTTTTACGAGTTTTCTACCATACTAGAGCAAATGCTGGGCCAATATTTTCCCGTACCAGTGACATTAAATTCCATTAAATATATTATACCCTGAAGACGCGCCACCCTAAAACGGGCTTCATAAGTTGTTTCTGTTATTTTTTACATTGTAATGTTTTGTGTGGAATAAACGTATTTTGACTTGACTTGAACTGACTTGCCACTTGGACCTGAGGAAGCCTGATGGATAGCCGGCGAAATATCGTCCCAAAGATAAACCAACGCGGCGGAAAACTCGGTAAATGGAAGAATCCTCCTTTAGCTTATTTTCGTTGATAATCACGGCCATTTTTACAGGAGGGATAATTCCACCTAGAGATGCATGAGCTGACTAAATTCGAATTCACTTTCTCACAAAGTTGTTAAAACATGAATGCGACCAAAACCTGCTCCATCAAATCTAATCCGTTGGGAAAAGAAATATATTTAAGTCACAGAAAAGTTTCATCTTTGACTTAAAAAATCACTTAGCCTTTACTTTAAATTACTTGACCATTATATATAGTATTGATATATTTTACTCACAAAGTTCCCAGATGAAATGGACCAAAAACTACTAAATAAGAATGCCATATTTTTAAATATGACTGATATTAAGCAAAAGATTATTTCCTTGCTTCTATGAGCATATCTATAGGATTAAAATATATCATACTGGTTTTAAAGTTGTTATCACAGCTGAACTTTGAAATTGCTATGAGAATAAGTGGTTACTGTGATTTCATATTTCAAAGTTCCAACAAATAGCTTCATTTCAAAGATTTGGTCACATAATGAAACTTTATTTTGGCCAGCTTTAATGGAAGGCTTAGGCACTTAGTGCAAAGTGCATCTGGTAGAGGCAAATTTTAATGATCATTCGGGAGGGGACACCTTGTATCTGGAAATATTTGTTCAAAAACAATTAGAAAACATTTGTATAATCTAGCAGCGCGTTCAAGCACTTTTAAAATGCCTTAACGCGAGCAAGAATAAATTCTCCCGAAAAGGACGCCCTCACATAGACATACAATACGGAAAGCAGTCTTTTGGCATCACCATTTTTATCTCTTAGAGAAGAAGAGCAAAGATTTAGCCAGAGAAACCTAAGGTTATTACTATAGAACTAAACGAATCTCCCCTACAAAAACTTGCCCTCTTTCTCCATTTATAAACTTACCTGAAAAATGCAAATGTACATTTAGATTCCCTAGGGCCTGTATTAATATTACTATAGCACGCCGAATAGTTAATATAAACTGCATCAATTGTTTCTGTGATCACCAGCATTTTTGCTATACAAACAAAATACAAATACGTGTATATGCATGTTTGTGGGCATGAATATATAATTATATATATATATATCCACTTCTTCCTTTCCGCTATTCCCTTCCCACAATTTCCCAACATCCTCTCCTCCCGAGTGCTCCTTGCTGCGGCAGTTGGGTCATCAGCTTTTGCAAGAACCTCAAATGGCGGCACTTCTGGAAAGAAAACAACGGCCTCCCTCCAAATTTACCCCACCATCAACAAATTTTATCCAAGATCCAACTATGAACCAAAATATTTGGCCAAAAATCAACCAATCGAGGTATTCTGCGGCCAACTTTTAAGTCGAGTGTCACATCCTCAGTCTCTCAATTCTCTGACTCCAGCCTCAAACTTCAACGGAGAAGAATTGTCATCTCTCAGTCGCCCCCACCGCAATCCCAGTATAATCATCAGCAAAGCGGATAAGGGAATAACTGTGATGGTACTACATAGGGAGTATTATGACAAGTAAGCTATGGGACATATCGGTGACGCATCTTCCTACCTATCACTCACAGAGGAACCAACTGCGTCGTATCAAGCTGAAATTCATGATTTTCTAAATTCAATAGGCCCTGAAGAAGAATTCTCATGGTCCGACATCAATATTCTCCCACAGACCCACTTTAAAACCCCATACCTCTACCTCCTTCCTAAATTCACAAATGCGGCGTTCCCGGGAGCCCAATTATCTCCAATCTCCACTCCTAGACAGAGCGCATATCGGCCTCCATGGGCTTTCACCTGCAGCCTCTAGATGCTATACTACGCTCCTTGCTTCGTGAACCGTTCACTTCCTAGACATTCCAAAGGCAGTAACAATTCTCTCTCACAAAAGTGTAATAATAACTTTGGTGGATGTAGTTTCATTGTACGGTTGTATAAATGAAATCCAACACATCTTTCCGTTCATGTTTTGCAGATGTACACCCGTATCCTCTGGGCCTGAGATGGATATCAGGCTTATAGTTTACTGCACTAGCCTTATGTCCATCTCAATCCCAGAGGTTGCGGACGTACATCTGTGAAAAATTGGCGTAATGAGGTGTTTGAATTCATTTATACAACTGTGACCTATCTTCCATGATTAATGGTGTACGTATTAGGTGGTGAAGTTGAACTTACATTAAAAATAGTGATTATTCGAAAAATCTAAATCTCAAATGTGAAAGAAATTTGAACGTTTTTAGTAAGATCAAGAATATTGAAGCGGATTATGCATTGTCACAGGATAACCCCCAGCGCAATTTTATTCATTAATATCGTGAGTGTAGCTGCAAAATATCTTTCAGAATGTAAGTCACCCATAATTAAGGATGTTATTGGATACATTGAGCAAATGAGGGTGGCAAAGAAGTAAAAAAATATGTTTGATCATTCTATTTCTTTAATTAATACAAAAGTTGCTAAAGAGTTGTTTTCACAGGCATAAAATCACGATTCCCTTAGAAGACAGTATTAGAATCAGATCTCTGATATATTAGCACTAAAATAATTTAAAAAGGTTTCAAAAACGATTTAATGCTGAAAATTTGGGACAAAATCTCAAAACAGACATAGAATCTATCAAAGAATATATCAACAAGCTCTTCGATTTAGTTCTTTGCAAGTGTAACTCCAAATAAGATCGCTCTTGTCCTGAAAAATCGAAAATACCTGAAAATCTTCATTAATTTTTAATTGGTCGAAGATCCACACGTTTACAAAATTCCCCTACAATGATGATTAAGAGACCAGCGAACGAAGAGCGTTCAACTCTTCGTTCGACTCTCCACCTCTAAATAGGAAACCATCCCTAGATATTTTAAATTCTACAAACATAAACGGGACGATACCTAATAGCGAAGTTGAATGAAGATAAAAACTTGATTTTCGGAAAGAAGAGACTAATATTAGTGAGGTGGAAAGGACAATAAATTCATAAATAAAAGTGAATACATTCGCATGGACTTGTGATAGACGTCAGGTTTCTGACAGAGCTGCAGGAGATCTTGCTTCAGCCGAATTTGTTGTTCGTAAAGAATATTTTGGCATAAACATTAATGAGAAAATTCCGATTATTAACAGGCGTAACGTACATAGAGAGCAAAAAGAAGTTGGAATATGACACTAAATATTGTATTTGAAGAAACCGAGAAATGGGGGGCTTCATTTCCATGGAAAACGAGATGAAGTTGATGAAAAGACGAAAATCAAGCTATAAAACACGTACCAATGTTTTGAAGTTGTTCAAGAACATACATCTATGTTCAAAGAAAATGTCTTCCAGTATATAGCGTATGCTTCATCTAAGTCATTCGGACTCTATGCAATGACTAGCAAATTAGACGAGAAAAAAATTTCACTGAGCAGAATGTGCGTCGTGGATGCTGATGGAACGTATGTAAATACCGAATGCAACAGTGGCGTCGTGATTTTACAGGAAGGTAAAATTAAAAGGCCACTTCAGGGGTTCATTTTCTTACTTCATTTCAATGAGTAACCCTTGAGGTATTTAATAAAACAATTTACAGGTATGCTTCTGGACCCTTAACATTTTGTGATCCCTTGAACAAATCGTTGCAGACGTGTGAAAACCCTCCGGTAATTGACTTCAAGGCCATTTCAGAAGACTTTACCACAACTGATGTCGAAGATTTGAGCAGGGATCAGAAGTACTTGTGAAAAATTTCATTCGCAGTTTCCATTGAAAAGTGTTCGGTAAAATTAAGCTGTAGAAAACCAGGAAAAATGTGTTTGTTTCGATGGTTAAATACAGCTGCTAGGTTTGCTGTTGATGCGTATACCCTTAAAAATATACAAATAATTTTAGGCATATTGTAACTTTCATTATGCAGGTGTACGCACCCATGTGATTTAATACCAAGTATTTCAAGCATTGTGTAGACGGCCCGAAACTCATATATCTCTATATTTAAAAAATACGATATCTTTCCCAAATTTAATAAAAATTGTTGATGATAGTTTACAAAACACTGCATACTTTGCTATTATTTTGTGAAAATATTTTATTAGCAATGCATTCTGATGAGAGATAACACGTATGGTTGCGAGAAGTGAAAGAATTACTGGGCTAAAAAATAATATCATTAATGATCTTGTTGGAAAATTTAAAATACCGGACATTAATTTTAACGTTGAGGATTATATTAGCATAATTAATTGGGATGACAACATTTCAGAGCCACCTCTTACAATGGATTTGTCAGTTTCTTAATTGCAAACGTTTGTACAAAAGTATGATAAATAAAACCAAATTTTCAAATTTATATGTCATACCCTGTCTGTTGAATGATGTGTCAAGCTAGTGAGCAAAGTTTCTCTTAGGATAGCCAATGAAGAAGAAAAAGATAAATATATAAGATCCACGGTGGAAAGCTAGAAAATTTAACCAAAGTTTGTAACTCGTATGTGAAGAACAATGCAGCATGAGGTTAAAATATATTTTTCTCCTTATAGTATACCATTATGAGAGGAGTTTGTTTTATTAAACCACTCACCACCATGAAGCTGATAATAAGATCAAGAAAATTAAAAAATAAATATTTCGGAGCAACGGGTCTAGTCAGAATAGGCTCCATTCTGAAACCCCCTTTTCCTACTGAGAAACGCATTACGCAGGGTTGTCAGATGTCCAGTCATCTATGCGCCATAGCGCTGGAACCCTTTATTCACATAATTAAGTCAAGAATGTATGGATGGTCGTTTCCAAGTAGACCTGTTACAACCATAACAACGTCCACATATGCGGACGATGCGACCATCTTCGTGGAGAAAGAGGAGAATTTCAAAAGAGTGGAAGAAGCTTTTGAAGAATACGGCGGCATTAATTAAGGTAAGTTTTTAGGCACTTGAATAGCAAACGACGCAAAGGTAGAGAGACAAAAAAGAGAAACCGAACTCTTAGAGCGAACCAGAGAAGTAAAGAAGTGGGATAGAAAAGCTGAATTTTAATCGTTGAGGGACACAGTCAAAGGTGGAAAACTTTACGCTATCCGTCTCTTTCTTAATCAGCGCCCTGCCCCTCACTCTCATAGCTCTGATTTCCTCCTTGACCTTTCGAATTTTATACTCACCAATAATGTCGCCTCTTTTTACGACAACTTTTAGATGCAAAGTAAAGGCTGTGCCGTGTGCAGCCGTTTCCGCCCTTCCTATGCTAGCCTCTTCTTGGGGGCCTTGACCAATCATTTCTGTCTTTTTGCTCTCCTAAACCTTTTCTCTGGCTTCACTACATTGACGATATTTTCGTTTTCCGGCCACATGGCATTAATTTTTTCAATTCTTTCATCTCCTTCCTAAACTCCTCTTCTGTTTCTTTAACCTCTCTGTCTGTAACATCACCTTTCTAGATGTCCACATCTCCTTATGCAACTTAAATTCAACACTTCCGTTCGGCTCAAGCCCACCGACAAGCACCAATATCTCCATTTCAACAGCTGCCATCCCTGCCATACAAAATGACTCCTTCCCTACGCTTTCTCTATCCGTGGCCATCGCATATGTAACACACTAGACTTCTTTGAACATTTTTTTCTTGAACCTCCACCTGTCCCTCCTTTAAAGAGGCTATCCTGAACACCTCCATCAGAAAAATTCCTACAACAACCCTCTTCTTACAAATCACCCTCTCATAATTAGGTCCATCGTGATCACATACTCCTCTTTGCCACATTTTTCCTGAAGTTTACTCCATCCACCAAATTATTTAAAACCTCTACCCTATCCTCTTTGACAACCTCATAACCTCCAAAACTTTCCCTCGATGTCTCTTTCTCAACTTTAGACGCCTCTTAAACTCTCCACCCTCTATAAAATCACCAAATCTCTCTTAATCAATCTACACCATCTTTAAGTCCCCTCAGACTCAGTGCTATTGCCTGCGATGAATAACTTATGGCATCCTTTTCACCCAGCCTCTGCCAGACAAATTCCATACTTTTCCTCTTCCGTCCGTCCCCTCACATTCCTACATCTCTCATAATAGTGTTTATATCCTCCTCTGCCACAGCTTCTACATCGATATTTCTACGACTACTCAAAATATTCTTATGAATGGCCACCGCTTCAGCTGCAGCAATCTGCCCTCCTTCTCCGTTTCCCTCTAGTCGCCACCCTCGTTTCTTCTTACAGCTCCACTTTCAATAATACAATAATAAGGTCAGTATTCTCCTTCTGCCTCCCTTCCCCATTCCTCCGCTCCCCTCCAACATAAAGATCTTGAGTCCTCTTGCATTACTTTTTTCGAGCTTTCTTTCCACCAGAACTAAACAAATCTCATTAACCTCCTCGATTACTTCCAATCAGACTAACCTATTCCTTTTAAATTTTCTTTTCTTCCCGCCTTCCTGCCCACCCTCCTTACCTTTCTCTATTCCTCTCTCCACTTTTACCATTCCCTTATGTCCATCCCTTCCACCTGCCTGCGTCCTCCCTCCCTTTTAGTCCCCTCTTTCCTTGTGAACAAAACACACGCCACGTCGAAATATTATAGAACTCTCCTGTAAGTATTTAAGTCTATGTTACTTAGGAAGTCGTCATATTTTTGCTTATTTTCACGTATATAAAAATGCCATTTTTAGGAAACTATAAACTACTAATCACATTGAAAATATAACAAATATTTTGAATTGAATAAGAGAGAAAAACTGATTTTTTAAATAATTACTCCACAAAAGACTACGAAAGGCAGGAATTGGTATCGCTAACATATATGTATATGTATTATTTCCTTCCTAAATATCGAACTAAATATCTATTCGCAAATGATTGATTTCTCTGAATTTCCATGTCTTTGTAGATCTTCTAGTTTCGCGCAAATAGCACTAGTAAATATTTACCTTTACCTATGACTCAAGGGTACAGGTAAGAAATGAAAATAGAGTTACTGTGGTGAGTCCCGCTCACCGAAATTTACAATTATTTCGCGTCTTTTCGGAACTTATTACGCTCACTCGTAGTTATTACTCTCAAAATTCGAAGCGTACCAAGGAACGGAATAATATTCCATTAACACTAGAAGGACCGAACCCGTCATTTTTATGTATGACCTCTACTTACTAGATCTTTTTGTATCACCTCAATTTTTTCTGACTTTTAATCATATTTTATGATACACATCCTGCTGGAAAATAAACTATTTTTTTCCAATAGAAATGACATTATAATACTTTTTATCTTAAAGGACCACTACCCGTCAACATGACGGGTTGGGTGTTTTAATTTATTTTTGTGGTTCCTCGTGCTTATTTCTTCATGACATCACTAGTCATCGTCACTTCTGGGCATCTCAATGTTTCAGTTTGTGTAAGAAAGAATTTAATGCTTCTCAAAATACTTTGAAAAGAAGTTCCACATCTGCCATAACGACCGTGAAATGTATCACATTTCGCGGAATGTAATTTGAAAAAGGCACACTTTTTTTCTAATTTTATTTGTTTAATTAATTGATGTATTATCACTCTATTATGTTTACAAATAAATAAAAGTGCAATATTTAATGATTTTATCAGTGAATTTGACTAAAAAAGAGGTAATATTTAAAAATGTTCATACCCGTCAATATGACGGGTAATGGTCCTTCTAGGTAGGAATCCAACCCCAGTCCTTCTAGTGTTAACTACCTGAAACTATGCAGGATAGCGAGACAACATTCAATCCCAGCAATTATTAATGCATGTTGGGAAAAACGTGCCCCGACAAATAAGTATGTTTTACGTGGGTATCCATGATGCACTGTCCTTCTCTAATTTCTCCCTGATTTATTTATAAACATATCTTGATTTAAAATTTGAACTTACCTCATAAAAAGTTCCCGAGGGTTGCATAATATTCATTGAAATTTATACAACCTTTTGCCAGAGTCGCTTCACCCTGGTCCAGCCCACGCACGCCGCGTATTTTCTTCCAACAGTCACTTAGATGAGCAGCCAGGTATAAACATTAAAATTCTTTCACAGTCCCAATTCAGTCCTTTGTTTGAGTGGCGGCTCCAATTCAAACCTATCATTTCGTCCCCGTCACTTAACGAGAAAGCACTAGGGTGAGGGGGTCAGACAGTGAGGGAGATGACTGTAATGGTCGCTTGAGCACGAGGTTGCGAGCAATAAAACCCCAAGAGGGCCAGTGCATAACAAGCATGAAGTAATTAAGCCGGGAGCTCGATGGGGAAACGCCTTGCTTACACCAATTCCCGGGGCCGCGGGGACAGAAGTCTCTCGTGACGCCCTTGGGCGCTCATTAGCATCCCGCTGTCGTGGATCAATGGAGATAGCACCTTGAAATGAAATGGAAGAAGGAGGAGGTGGGAAGAGGGGAAGCGGAGGAGGGGGCAGGAAACGGCGGAGAACTTCCAGAGTAATTGTCGGAGGAGTTTGCAGGAAGACGAAAACACGCAGTCCAGCACCGAACTCTCTTTGCAACGCTTGCCGTCATGTACATGCCGTTATGTATATGAAGCCTGTTCCCCTGCCAAATAATTCAAACAAACTGGCAGATAGAGTAAGCAGAGGAAAAATAACTTCACCGTGAGAAGTTACAGGGCACACATGTTATTATACTTGCTAAATTATTTTCCACTGAAGTGCTGGCTAATAAAGCAACAGTCCAAACAATATTCTTCAAAAATAGGCATTTCAAGAACTGATTCATATATCATTTAAGACAATGTGATTTAAGTCTTTGACTATATTTTACATAGTAATCTTTTTGCGACTGCTAATCAGCGCTAGCCCTTTTAACCTTGGCTTCTTTATACCCTCCATAGGTATATCATCTTGAATCAGAAAACCCGAACATACATCGGGTCATCGATCTCAGTAATCAGTGTGTCAGTATTTCGTTGCTGCATATGGCTTCTTAAATAAAAGTCGATCAAATCCTGCCGTAAGTATCACCGGTGAAATCACAAACATTTTTACCAAAGTAGCATAGAGAAGATCATTTTAATATAACCATAATGGTTATTAAAACTTAATAACAAGACTTAGATGAAATGGAAAAATTATCATTTGTGGACCCTGGGATAGTCTAAGACCATCAATGCCTGCTGTCTGAATGTTAAACTCGCACTTATGTGAAGAAGGAAAAACTGAGGGCGGACAAAATTCCACCGCGTGCTCACCCAAGAAAGTCAGGAAAGCACGCCTCATGGAAATCTTATTGATACTAAGGCAAAAATTAATGTTTGTGACGGTAGATTTAAAACTAGACGTTCATTCTCGAATGAGGATCTCTTTTTTCCATCACTTAAGTGCCTTTTTACGTAACATTCAAGTATTATAAACGTGGGAAATCCTTTTCAACTACTTTTCTTCGTTAAAAGTCGAGGAGAGTTAATTGCGTGCTAATTTAACATATGGCGTCATAGTGAAAGCAAATAATTCATGGTGCATGATGAGCATAATTACATCATTAACATTTGTGCATAATCATTTACAGGAATTTTAACCTAACAGTCAAACAATGAGCTAGGTTTTCGTTCGTTACATGTTCCCAATTCCACCATCAATACTAAAATGATAGCAACTAATTATCACGGAAAAATCAAAGGATGTATTATTAATTTTCCGCTGTTTCTTTTCTTACCCAGATATAAAGGAGCCTTAGGAAAATTAATTTTCTTTTGTCACTTTAAGATGCTAATTTATCTTTTACTACCCCCATCCAATTTTTCATTCTCATCTCATTTAATTTTTATCTACTGTTTTTTTCGCAATTAGCATCGTCTGAGGGGGAGAAGTTCGATCAAAGGAAAACAAAGTCGACATGAAAGAAGAGGGTTTCCAATCTTCCCTCGTCCTCTGGGGTTTGCTTTCCAATAATATCACAGGCCAGAGACTCGCGTTTGACTCGGCTTCCGCATTGATAAGCGCGACGGACTTCGTCACTTTTTAAGACTTCATCGGGCCACCATATTACAGTCACTTCAGAAAAAAATGCTCTTTTCAAGAATCAGGCCGCTAAAAATAATCGCAATTGCGCACCTATTCCGCAACGTAACAGCAACACAACTGCAATTATGGTTGAAAGTCAAAAATGTACTTCATATTGAGTGCATCGCTGAGTTTCAGCACACATGGCAAAGGATGAATCGGCTAACTGCGATGAATCTCGAATGAAGAGAATGAATTTAATTTTTAATTGTGACTCTAATGGGCAATTTAAGCTCACTTATTAATGAAAAGTACGAAAAAATGACTGCGTCGTTTGTCTGGGACGTTATACGAAAACATTGTCACTATTATCTCTTAGTCTTAAAGAAATAAACCTTGACGAGACATTGACCACAAGATTCCGCCCTTTGCTTAACAAAGGTGTAGAACATAGGGGAAAATTTAATACGCAGCAACATGATCCAGGTAAATGGACAAAGATAAAGCTTTTGTTTTATCAAAAAGACTTTATAAAGAATAATAATGCAATGGATAATACTCACTTCGTTTTGTGATGTTTTCATGTTATCCTTATGGAGTGTAAGCTAAGAATTTGTATGATAATTGTAATAGAATGAAATAGAATTTTAACACAGTAGGTGCAAACAGAAATTGGGAGATGAAATTACCACAAAGGAGATTTTGTTGCTTCTGAACAGCTTATAAGCAAAAGCTTTAGACACGAAAATTATACCAATAAATACTTTATTTATTCATTTGACAAAAATATCACATACAGCACAAAGACATTTTACAGTGAGCATATAACAAACAAAAAAAACACAAATGTAAAGATAACAAGAAGGTTAAGTTGAGAAGGAAGATCATTTATTAAAAAGATATGGTCCATGGACACTACCATGGGGTACTCCTGACGCTACCTCGGACCAAGAAGAAAAGAAACCAGGTAGTATTTCTCGATGTGTTCTGTCTGAAAGAAAGTTGGATAGGAGGTTGAGAAAGTTGCCAGGGATGCCGAAATGGCATTTGAGTTGGTGAAGAAGTAGGGAATTATTTAGAGAGTCGATAGCTTTGGAAAATTCAAGGAAAACAGTATCGAGCTGAGCCAAATTTTCAATGGTATTGACGGCGTGATTCTGAAAGACGAGATGGTCAAGCAAGATCTGCCAGGGAGGAAACCATGCAGATGAGGGAATAGAGAGGGAGACGTGAAGTTATATTTCCGGTTGAGAAAAATTCTTTCACAGACGGACGAAAAGATAGGAAAGATAGAGATGAGACGATAGTTGGAGAAAACAGTTTTAGGACCAATTTTATGGATTGGAATGATGTTTATGGCTTTCCATTGAGAAAGAAAGGTTTCGTGTGAAATTCAGCGATTTAACAAGAAGATCAGAGGTAATGAGAGGGAGGATACACAGTTACGAATGAATTTTGGGCTGAGATTTTGGGCCTGGGAATTCTGATAAAAAATTCATACACCTCACGTGGATCAGTCTGCATGGAGGATAGGCAGAGGTTAGTGTTAGCTGGGGGTGTGGGTTGGGAAGAATAAGAGGGTAATTTGATGGCTGTAGGCTGAGAAGTACTTTTGAAAGAGGTCAGCTCTGTCTAGTCCATGAGCATCACTATTGCCTTATGAAATTATATCCGGGATATTGGGGCGATTTCGCTGTTGGTTCAACAAGGACCAAGACGAAATAGAGTGGGGAAAAGTTCAACACATACTCTCCATGATCACGTTGAATGAGAGATTTTGAGAGATGGTGTAGATCGAAAAAGGAGTGACAAGTGTTCACATTGGGAAAAGCCTCGAGAAGGAGCCAAGAATGTTTCTTATTCCCTAGAATGAGTATTGTGTCCAGCTTAAACCAGGGGGGGGGGAAGTTTTTTGCCTTGGGTTTTATAAAAGGACGAATTCTTTGATGACACTCTGCAGAATCGAGTAGAGAAAATCCACACCTTCATCCGGAGAAAAAGTGTTAAGTACACTCCAGGGAATAAGGTTGAGGCAGCGGTTGATGTTCTTCCAGGAAACCTTCGACCAAAAGGAAACCTGCAGTGTTTTCGTGAGCCACGAAGTAGAAGAGGGCATCAAGGGACTGATGGTTAGAGCCGAAAATATTTCGCCCGGGGGTGATCTCCTTGAGGCAGGGATGTTAAACGAAACCGGAACCAAGCATATAGTTTCATTGCGGAACGAAACTAAAGCTTTCTTTTTTACTATATTTTTCGGTTCGGAATGAAACATTATATTGAATTGACTTTAGTTTCACTTACGGAACGAAAGTAGAATTTTAAACAAAATATAACGTTCCGGAACCGTTCCTTCTTTTGATTAGTTTCAGTGGAAGTGAAGTGGCGAATGGACTTTCGGTTCGCAGTCATGGTTTCGGATCCCATCGGGTCTTACCTCAAAGAATCATCGACATTACTCGCATAGCAACAGCGAAAACAATGGGAATCCTTATGGTATACAAAAAAAAGGGCTTGGAGACAGCGCAATAATGGAACTATCGGAATATCATAACAACGAACATCACACGTGTCTCAACAACAAATGACTAACTAACTTTAGCATCAGGAACGTGTAACAATTAGAAACAATATAAAATATAGTAATTTTAGAGATAACAACGAGTGTAATATTTGACATTAAAACTTTTTGGAATATTCGTAATCGGAGATATATGAGATATTTTAAAACAATTGCATTTAACTAATAATTATTAAATCCATTACTTAATTAATTTCGTTAATTAATTATTAATTCCATTAATAATATCACCATTTCAAGATATACATCAATCATATATTTAGCATACTTCCTTGTTTGTTTATCACCTGCTCCAAATGTAAAACGAGCGCTCTTCTCCCAGTTGCGTCCGGCAGACTTGATACTTTTAGGATTAATACCCCATATACATGTGAAAACTGTTTGAAAATTATTTTGCTTAGAAACTTCTACTAATTATGAGTGAACAGAGATTGAACCCTGATAATGTTATATTGTATCGGCTTAAGTCGGTTCACTTAAGGCTGTCAACTCTTCCCGTCCCCTAACCTCCCCACCTTGTGTTCCCCAGTTATGAGGGTGGAGGAGGAAGAGAGGGGTCCCTTTACAGGACACTGACCTTATTGTATAAGTGAAGATGAGTGTATGGCGGAAGGGTTATAAAGAAAAATGGGAGAAAAGTAGTCGCGGCGTGGATACATAGAATTTGAGGATACAATGGTGACTATTGATGCAGAGTAATGGAGGTCACTTCCGAAGAAGGAAGGGAGACGAAAAACCCCGGACCATTTGTAAATTGTTAATCCGATATGCAGTAGCCAAGGAGGAGGACAAGGGTCACCAATAGATTCCAGGTCCGGCTCTTAAACAGCAACTAAAATTCCCATCCCCTCCAGTTCTCTCTTTCTCTTTTGCTTTGCTTGAAGTCTTTTACAAATATTCCGTATGCATATACTTGAGGACGATAACGTCTGCATTTCCCCTCGTGATCCCTTGGATGCAATCTTGACAGTGGGGACTTTGAGGTTGAGGGGGGCATTTGCTAAAGTTAGGTGCCGCATTTCCACCGGAGAAATGCTGAGACACATAGCATGTTAGATATTCAGATATCCGAGAGTTTTAATTTTTGAGCTCTTTTCAAGATTAATTTGCAGGTATACCATAAAGATTCCCATTGTTTACTCTATTGCTGTGCAAGTACGTGAAGTTATATTCGTCAAAAATTCCTTGAGATCAACCCCGTGTGGGTCGTTGCACATCAGATCCATTCCGGTTGAGAGATTGTACTGTCCCGCACAGAATACAATAATACCTACAATTTCTTCATCGGCTAAAATTTTTCGCCATTAATTGCATTGAAAATGCTGGTTTCTTTCTGTTGTCTTTCATTGCTATTAAACATGATGAAACACCTTATCTAGTACCCCAAACTATACCCAAAGTGGCAGACGTTACGGCAAGTCATTTTGAAAAACCAATGTATGCTTTTCAAGTTCCTTGGAACGAAAGTCGGAACCATTGGGAGGAAAGTGGGAACGAAACTTTACCTCGTCCGCACAGAAATCGGAACGGTTCCTCTTTCGTCCCTATAGGTTTTCGTTTAAAATATATTCGTTCCACTTTCATTCCGAGATTTTCGTTCCTACTTTCTGTTCGGTTCTGTGAACCAAAAATCTATCTGAACCCACTCTGAACCGTTCCGCAACCATGATTTTGGTTTCGTTTAGCATCCCTACCTTGGGGGAAAGGTCGAAAGGAGAAAGTCCATCGTTGCCTGGGTACGGATGGCTTGAAGATTGTATTGAGACAGGTGGAGGCCATTGATAAAATGCTCACAGAAATAGCGGTCATGAGCTATTGGATGGCCAATCGTAGGGGAATCCCAGCGGATGGACAAATTAAAGTCACCGACCAGTATCGCTGGTCTAAAATTCACAGCCCGCGGCACCGATTCTAGGCAGGTTTCAAGGACAGAAACATCACTGGAAGGGGGGTGATAAAACAGCCAATTATTACTTTATTTCACCTGCTGTTTGACAGAGCAATCTCACACAACACTATTTCACAGTCAGTTTCTAGGCTCTTTTTGTGTTTCGAGGGAGCACTGATTTAATGGCAAGAAGCACACCACCCCCTTTGGAGGGTCGATCTCGGCGGAAAACAAAATGAGAGCTCGAGAAAGAAAGCTCTCTCTCACAAACGGAAGGAGTTAGCCATGTCTCTGTTAAGGAAATGATGTCCAGTTCTAAGAGTTCATGGTCATGGGAGGTACAAATGGATAACTTGTCCTTAATGTTTCTAACATTTTGATAATAAATATTTATTGAGTTATTGGAGGGGCCAGGGTCGAGGCTGACATCACGGAAAAAAACACGAGAAGGATGATGATCCCGCACCGTGGATAGGGCGTTGATGTGGCTGAGGAGGGCCCGGGGAAAGCCGCGTCCTGGGCGATGGTGAGACCGGTAGACGAAGGCAGATGGGTGACAGACCTCACGAGGCGTAGGCAGAAACGCTACATCTTCTATCACTGTACTTACAAATGTCATATACAATTTAATCTATGAGATAATTATTCATGGTCCACAAATTAAATAACGGTTGAGGCACATGTAGTAATTATCAACATTCGTTAAGGCATTGAAAAGTTGATTGCTGACACCACTGTATCGCTTAGCAGAGATTGGATAATCCTGACATATTTGCTATTCAGCTATTTCTTCGTCAAGTAAGCAACTTTCAAATTTATTTTACAAAATGGTCGTAGTGGGCATGTTGATTTATCTTAAAGTTTGCCATCATAGTTATGAATAGCTAACCGAAATACCATGGGAAAAGGGTGGTAGAGATTTAAAAATAATTCGAGGAAAAATAATTATATTTGCAAAAAATCGAAAATTGACAAATAAATTAACCGGGAAGAATGAAATTGAATTTGGGAAAGAAACGGGTGGCAATTTTAATTTTGAGAATCTTCCATTCTTAGCACCCTCCGTAAATATGCGACTAATTTCCAGTGATGTAAAAAGGCAATACTATGAATGTCAGAAAAGACAAGTAAAGTGAGAGTGAGAAATTCAGAGAATTGTGGAATTCAGAGAACTTTTCCAGTGGGCAAACGATACATTCGAAAAAAAGTGAGTGTTTCAATAGCGCTTACAATGATTGGCATTTATATAAGGTGGGCTTCCTCGAAATGTCTTTGAGTTCTCAAGGGTTACTTCTGAGTTATTTTGCAATATGAAGTGTAAGGAAAAAAACCTTTTTCTAACAAAGAATTGAATTAAATCATTTAACCTCCAGATTAATCGTAATGAAATAAAGAAGTTTACGGCGGAAATATCATATTTTTCTTTTCTTTTACTTTCCTTTACTTGAAATGTGTACAGATATATTGTAGAGAATGGAATAGAAATTTATCAAACAATGTTTACAAAATCTGTCAATGAAACATGAATGTTCCGCACAGATTGGGAAAAACGTACCCCACCCGTTTGAAAGATGTACAAACTGCAAAAAGCCATTGAAATGAGCAATTAATTAAATATCTACAGGGTATTATTAAATTTAGAAAACCTTAAATCATTTTGATACCAATCATGATTGATTATATAGATATCGGCACATTAAAAAAACTTTACTCATCCAGCAAATAATAATCCTTTCAAGAAATAAATAATTGAGTTTCCTCCAAATTAGTCATTTGTACCATGCAAGTCGATAATCATTATTTATTTACACGAAAACTTTTCTCCCATCATACCACTAATAGTATCATACAGAGGACAGATTTTATGAGTCGCATGAATTGATAACTGATAACACATCGTTAATCTACCAAAGAGCAAACGAAAAACAATTCAAAATCATTTGGGGATAAATTGGCCACATATACGTTTATAAAGGACTATTACAATTCGAATGTGCAGAGAGTTTGCCGCTGAATCATTAGTATTGACAATAGAAACGCAGATAAAATTATCTTTGAAGTATGAGTTACCTATTTGGATCTCATATAAGGGAATGGAATATAATAGAACCTTTAACTGTCATATGATTAGAGGAATGAAGGTGGCATTGGAAATGAGAAATATCTCTTAAGGATCCGTCTCCCTTCTTCACACAACCCACAAAAGCACTTTTCTTCCATTCACCCGCTCACTCACTCCCATCTGTCCTGCCATCGCTGAGAGAAAGGGATAGCGGACGTGAGAGAAGTCTAGCCGGGGAATGAGGAGAGCGAGGAAGAAGGAGAGTGAGGTGGCGGTGTAAAATAAATAATGAAAAGGATGTGGAAGAAAACGAGCGAGAAGTAAGGGAGGCGGCGGGTGGGGAAACGAGAGATAGGTTTGTGCGGTGAGGCGGAATGAGGGGCGCAAGAGGAAAACGGGGGATGAGGGTGGGCGGGGGCAGTGAGATGGGTCGGAGTCGGGTTCGGGTCCAGAGGAGCTGGGCGGGGACAGGCGGGGATCTTCGAAGTTTTTGGAGTAGCCAGGGCGTGAAGAAACAAAAGGATTCGATGGACGAAGGGTGGAATCAGCATACAAATGGCATTCTAAGGAGAGAGAGAGGTTTGGGCTCAAGTGCTCGTCGTACGGAGTGGGTGTGGTTCCGCGGTGGGGTCTGGGGGAAGAACGATGAGGGGAATAACAGTTAGGCTGGGGGAGGGTGGTTGAGGTGATTCCACATCAGAGGGAAAAAGGTTTCGCCAAGCTGAAAAGACTGAGACCCCCCCCCCCCCGTTCTCTCCCATCCGACTACCGGCGAGGCAGGACGTACAAAGAGGGGGAAGAAGAAAAAGTGGTCGGGAATATGACCTAGAGTGAGAGCAGACCCCAATGGGAGTTGAACGCGGTGATGTGGGAGGGGGGTTGCTGGGTGGTCAGAAGGAAAACTTGGTAGCCTTGTTAATGGATTTGTGCTGTAAGGGGGTGAATTATGAAAATATTTCCCACCCACCCTCAAATTGCCCTTCAAATTATTCTCTCCCGAATCCTTTTTGTTGTTTCATTAACTATTTGTCCTAAGTCAAAGTTTTACGGGGACTGGCTTATTTCTCTTTCCAATTGACCGGGAAGTAATAAGTCATTCCAATTAAGTCTTTTTAATCTCAAGAGAGTCAGAAGAAATTTTGGATGACTGCAGGTGGATTTCATTTGATATATGTGGCTATTTACGAACCGTTGCCTCTAGTGCATGGCTTCTGTATTTGTGTACACTCATCATTGCTGATACCTCATCATTGTATTTCATAACTTTGTCTAACATTACTCAGCACAGTAACACTGATATCCGTGCAGCAGAATAAATAGCGATAGTTATCCGTGCGTTAAAGGAGGAAACCATCTTCAAAGACTTCGAGATGGCTTTTCAAGCTGATCCGCGAGTTTGCATGTTAGGGCAGTGTCCATTGTATTTAATTTAAAGAAATTCGCATTTAAAGCTTTTTTAAGCATCATTTCCTGTCCCCTCTAATTTGAATTGTAAAATGTGTAGGTTATATCAGCATGTTAATTATACACAGTAAAATACCAATGTTCTACTCAATGTTTGAAAGTTTAACGCATCCTTTATTCAGCCAAAGTTGAGGCTCAAGGGTAGCGAACGGAGACCTCAGAACCTCTGTAACTGCTACGCACTCACTAAGAGCCACGCGCCAGTGTGGGTCCTCATTTTGAGTGTCTCCGAGCTCAGGAGTTTTGGACCTTTTGACTTCAGAACCTCTCGTTCGATCCCTCCCATAGGCAGTGGGTGAATTCCGCAGCTATGTTTCGCCATTATTCGGGACCTTTAAAAGTAAATTATTTCAAGTATTCTGACGGTTAAGGGTAGGTTTTGGTGGAAATCAGAGAATCTCCTCCTGGTTTTCTACACTTTAGGGTCCTATCAACCTCTGGTCCTATCAACTTCTTCGCCTCAGCACACGATATACCGTTCTCCATCCGGTCCATGAAATCAAATTTCCTTCTTCCTCATCCCTGCTTGCCGAACAGCCCTTCTTCCCTCTGACACACTTTTGTGCAACTTATTGCCCCTCATTACTTCACATCACTATAACAGGTAGACGCGATATTTATAAATTTCAAAACAGCTTTGGATAAAGTTTCTCGTTCAAAATTACTTGTTAAGCTAAAAGCCTATGGAATATATCACGATTAATATTCTGGATTGAAAATTTCTCAAGTAACCGCGAACAGAGGGTAGTTCTAGATGGCATTAGTTAAGATACAGTTTAAGTCACATCCGGTGTACCCCAGGTAAGGGTGTACGTTATTGGTCCCTAATAATTCCATTTGCATATTAATGATATCACTACCGTCGTTACGAGTAAAATTTTCGAGGATGACGTAGTATTGTAAAGGGATATTAACACAGTCTGACAGAATTGAGTTGAAGAACGACCTAGATGCTGTAAACGAATGGTGCGACACTTGGTAGTTAGAATTACATTTTTAAAACTGCAATGTTATGAATTTTTGGAGGAAGATTATCATAACCATTGAGACGTACACAATTAATCAACCCAACTCATAAACGTAGAGTCAGTTAAGTACTTAGGTCTGAACTTCACTCAGGACTTTTCCTGAGGGAAGCTAAACGTGAAATTTGCAAAGGAAAATCGTAAATTAGGATTAATAAAGGAATACTATGAAAATGTGGCGAGAAAGTAAAGAAGCGATTTAATTTTAATCTCGTGAGACCTCACTTGGAGCACGCCGCTAGTACTTGCGACCCTTGCTAAGTAGAACTAGTTTCATATATAAATGGAATACAGTAGAGGGCAGCTAGGTATGTTAAAAATTGTTACGATAAACATAGCAGTGTTACTGAATTGTTGAGGGAATTAGATAGGAAATCTTTATCAGATCAAAGAGAAAAATACAGATTAAATCTTTTACAAAAATTTGGCGTTGATTATATTTTGAAGGACGTTCAACATACTTTGCTAGAGCCAAAATAAAATGGCAGAATCAATCACAGGCATAATATTAAGCGAATAGACTGTAGAATCAATAGATTTAACTTGTCATTTTTCCAGGTAAGATAAGAGTCCAAAATAGTTGCGATAGATCAGTTTTAGGGTGCTGACAAGGTTAAATAGTTTTTTTTTCAGTAGTGCTAAATATCTAAACATTAGTTTCTATCATCATATGTAATCTCCGGCAATATATACTCTTGCATGAATTAGTACCGTACATTGCTATTTACCTGTCACATTAATAATACTAACCAGTAGTTGTATGTTGAGAAGTGTACTGCATGGTCTTCCACGCATCACTCTCTTTGTTCCTAGTTTGACTGCGCACTGTTGTCCTGACTGCTTTTGGCCTGAACCTGGCACCTGGGGGAACGTTAGTGGTTCTAACGTGAATTAGTATGAGGGCTGCATGCCTGGTGTGGAATCACCCCGTGCCACACACCCTAGTTGTGGCTTCCACGGTATTTTGTAGATGTATATGAATCCAAGGAGGAGGACAAAGGGGCCCAACAGATACCAGGCCGGGCTTTCAAGCAATTATGGGAAAACTATAATTCCCTTCCCCTCACTCTGATACCCCTCCCCTCCCTCTTCCACTCCCTTACTCCGTGACACAGAAGCCTTGAGCAGATGAGAAAATTGGAAACATGATCGCGCAAATCCTATTTCGTCATATTTATAAAAATAATTATAAAATTTTATCTTTGACATGGACACAATTGTTCACAGCAATTTATATTTCGCTCGAATTTGAGTAAACTGGTAATATAGTAAGGCACGAGTATCACGGAAGGTTTGGTTTAAGATCTTGATTACGTCATTTACGTAGACGCTTAAAGTTGTTAGACATTTCTGGCATATGTAGGAATTTCATGAAATTAATTTTTACATGATATTATGTAAAAAAATGTATTTATTAATGAGAAAAATTAGTACATAATTCTGTAATCTAATGTGCTACGATACTGGTGAACATATTCTCTTAGTATTCACAAGCGATATAGCAACGAGTCTCATATGACTACACCCCAAATTATTGACTCGTCCATGGCATAAGACAAGTTCTTCAGAAAAACAAACGAAAGATAGAGGGGCATATTTTAGATAAAGCTTACCGAGGCAGGAGCATAAACAGTAAAAATACTGAAGTTTAGAGTTACGATTGTAAAAAATCATGAAATTTCACCGTTCCAATATACCAAGGATATAAGTTACCACTGCGATGATATTTTTGAGGAATATATAATCGCAGTCAAAAGCTAAAAATTAAACATTTTATTCATTCGAGTGTCCAACGTTCCCCTAACGGAACATGCTCTAAAACCCATTTTGAAGTTTTGGTTCGAGTTTTCCTTCGGAATATATATTTACTAGTGATCAGTTCAAAAATGGAAGCGTCTGCAAAGGGTGTAAAAATTAATGAATTCGGGCTGTAAATTTGTGTATTTGCAATGCAGTGAACATTTATCACTCATCGGAGTAGCTAAAAAAAACTTTTCGCGACTGCAAACGATATTTTTCAAATTTTAGACAAACCTATTAGGTAGCCAAGGAATTTGGCATTAGAATTCTTTATATTTTACCTTTTCATATCCGGTAGTTCGCAACACGTTAACAGCTTTAAACAAACCTAGAAATATGTTTCAATGCCAAAAAAAGTCGTGGGTGCTGGTAGCATTTAAAAGCCCAGCAGTGTTGCGTTCTTCGGAGAGCGCTGTGAGTGTCTGGGCTCCGCACTCGAAAGGCTAGTATATTAATTCGTGATACACATGCAGCAGAACATATAACCAGAGAGTATTGGAAATGACATATTATTATATAGCAACTGAAAAGAACTTTAAACAATCCAGGAATATAGGCACCTATCGTGTAAAGATGGGTACAAAGAGTGATATAGTTAATATGACAAGCTCAAAGGGAATTTTAAAATTTGAGTTCTACTAGTATCCCCTACCACTCCACAATCCAATTGTTATAAGAGCGACTATTAAAAAACCATGACATTAATTTGAAAAACATGCTTTTAGTTAAATGAATTCAATGACATATGATCATTTTGAAGAATTACTTTGAAGAAATATCTCAGTATCTTTATCCGTGAGGTTCTGAGATATTATATAAATGGTATAAATATATAAAAAATTCCTCCCTCCTTTGAAGAAAGCACATTTTTCAGGAGTAAATGCACATAAAGACTCCTAGCAAGAAATTAAGGAATGAAAACCGTTGAGAACGGTTTCGTCACATCTATGACTCTGCGGCGAGGAAAAGAGCCAACCTCATGGTTAGATTGACTGGCGATTCTCGGGTCACTCAGGAGTGTTTACGTTAACGTAAACGGGTGGAATTATAAGAGGATATCTGGAGTGCTGACGCTCGTGATACCAAGGGGAGAGATTCGTGAGAACAAGAGCCTAATTTCGGGAGCAGTGAAGGAGGTATTACACATGGCAAGTGTGATTCGTTGCAAAGAGGAAGGGTCATTTAAAGTGCCTGAGAAAAATATCTTACAACTCGACATATATCATGTGTACCACTCGTTCTACTGTCCTCGACATATATAATTTGCAGTTCCCATGGTTTGGAGAGGATCAATTAATTACACTGCTGACTGTAATATTTATTTTATTAATACAACCAGTATCACCAGTAAATCAAAGCACATTATGAAATATATAAATTAGCATTTCTAAAAGTACCGGAGCGACTAGGAAAGGCCAATCTGGTCATAGTCTCGAGGAAGGGAAAATCCTGATGTTTGACTCCCCGTGGTACAGAGGGCGCAACACTTGTTTTAACAAGTGGCTAACGAGCACAGGTACCGAGTTTCTCCCGAGATAAGGGGATCCTCCCTACCAAGTGCCAACGGCCTCTATAGAGGGCGGACGAGCGGGTGGAGATTGGGCACCCTGTTTCCTAGGGGTAGGAAATAACCCCTAAAGGCGGATGAGCCATTGAGTGGCCAACGGCATAGGAGGCAGAAGGTCACGTCTGTAGTGGGAACCATCGGTGACCTACTGTACACCACGCTCCAGGAACTGACAATCACTGGTTCTAATTTCCCAGTGGAAACACCGGACTTACAAGCTCATAAGCAATCATGACTCGCGCAAGTAATGACAATAATACCCCAGGTGGTAACCAATCCACCCGTTGACAGACGGCAATCAGGAATTCGGATTCTGGGGAACCTGGACTTTCACAATCATAGAAAAAGTCAGAGTTTTCTCGCAAACTTTCACATATAACACCCATATACATTTGCTTCTTCAACATCAACACATTAATCCAACCGGGAAAATTGCATAACCTCACATCAGAACTTGGCAAACAAAAGATACTGATACTGGCTCTACAGGAAACACGCATCACAGATGAAGACACGGTGGATTACGGGAACTACCGCATATTCAAAAGCAAAACAGAAAAACGAATCGCCAAAGGTGCACCAATTTAGGGCATGGCATTCATGGTGAACAAAAAGATTGTCGACTCCATCAAGGAAGTGACCCCCATAAACAACAGACTGATGACAATGCGCATACAGTGTGCTAATAAGAAATATACTATCCTCATGTACATGCCCCTGCTAATGGAGACAACAGAAAAGATCCCAAATCAACAGAAAAATTCTGAGCAACACTAGAGAAGGTGATGGCCAAAGCCCCAAAAAATGACATCAAAATTCTACTTGGCGAATTCAACGCATAAAATGGCAGAGAAAAAATCTACCAGAAAACCGTGGACAATTTCCTACACACAAATTCACCAATAAAAATGGCACAAGACTAATCGAACTCTGCCAACAGAATAACTTGAAGATCATGTCCACATGTCTCAGAAAATCACTTCGAAAACAGAAGACTTGGAGATCTATTCAAGAGATGGGAAAATTCCGGCTAGACCACGTGGCAATCTCATATCCTGTGCAAAGAGAAATCCATGACGTCCAAGTCCGGAGAGGAGCAAACGTTTACTCTGACCACTACCTAACACGAATCAAAGTTAAGTTAACCAAAAGAAGAATCCACCGCAAGAAGACCCACATTCAGAAATTTGACGCGAATAAGATCAAAGAATCTGACATTAAAGAAGAATGGGAGAAATAACAGGCCAGCACATGGGAAGAATTTTACACAAAAATCATGCAGGAAGCACAGAAACTAATCCCACCAAAAAGAAGTCGAAACATCCGTGGTGAGACTCAGAATTGGAAAATGCACTAGAAAGACGCAAGCAAGTATTTTAGGAGTGCAACAGAAAAAAATCCCCGGAAAGTCAACAGCTGTTTAACGAGACTAGAAAACAGGTCGCAAAAACTATCAGGAAAACTAAGAGAAAGAATATAAAGGACCAACTAGAGCCCATAGAAGAGAACTTCCGCAACTACAACATGAGAGACTTTTGCAGGACAAATCGAGGATACACACCACAAAATCTGTGCTTCAGAAAACAAGATGGAAAATTAGCACGGACAAATCAGGAAAACTGTCTGGTGCTAGCGCAGTATTCTCGGATCTTTTCAATGACCCGAACCAAGCACAAGATTTCCCAAAGAAAATTGCACCGACATCAACCCAGAATCACCACCACCAACACAGATAGAGATCCAAAGACACATACGGAAACTGAAAAATAACAGGACTTCTGGTGAAGATGGCATCATTTCGGAGTTACTGAAAAACCTCGGGCCAAAGTCACTACAGGAAATCACACAAATCATTGGGAATATCTGGCAAACAGAACAATTGCCAGACGACTGGAAATGCGCTCTTATCCATCCATTACACAAGAAAGGAGACAGAACAGATACGAATAACTACAGAGGAATTTCCCTATTACAAGTTCCATACAAAATCCTCTCAGCATGTCTTCTCCAAAGAGTACAAGAGCAACTAGAACACAAAATTGGCGAGTACCAGGCAGGCTTCCGCCCTGGTCGATCGTGTACAGAACAAATCTTCAACTTGAAAGCAAGACTGAAATACAAAGCAATTAGGAATGCCCCGATCATATGCACGATTGTCGACTTCAAGAAGGCGTACAATTCTATCGACCGACAATCTTTGTTCAATATTTTAGAAGAACAGGGACTCGATGCAAAAGTACTGCGATTGATCAAACAGACATTTACAAATACAATCTCGAAAGTAAAATTAATGGATGAAATTTCTGAACCTTTGCAGATCAAAACTGGAGTACACCATGGAGATGGCCTATCTCCACTCCTCTTCAAATTAGTCCAGAACGAAGTCATCAAGGAGTGGAAAAAGAAATGAAAACCAAGGACATTGGAAACCAACAAGATTCGGACGACCCAAAGATGACGTAGAAATTTCATGCCTAGCTTTCGTTGATGATATAGCCATACTTGCAGATAATGAAACAACAGCAGCCAAACAAATGGAGGTCCTCGAGGAATGTGCAGAGAAAGTCGGCCTACAGATCTCTTTCGAAAAGACCGAATTCTTCTGCTCAAAATTAGTCATCGAAGTATTGAACACAAAATACGGCAAGATAGATAAATCGAGTCACACATTTTAGACATCTGGGTGAGATCCTTGAACCCACAGGAGGAGAGAAGGTAGCACAGAAGACTCGATTACAGAAAATGAAGAGGGCATATGGCAAGTCATACAATATCTATAACAAGAAATGCATTCCATACACACAAAGATCAGACACTACAACACTGTAATCAAGCCAGAGGTTCTATATGCAAGCGAAACTCTTACGCTTCATATAAAAAGAGATATGGAGAACGTATTTAAGGAAGAGCGAAAAATCATGAGGAAAATTCTCGGCCCAAAATTAACAGAAAAAGGGTATAGGCTGCACTCTCGGAAAACTACGGAGAAGATGTCCAACCTAGCGGCGGATATCAGAAAAAGAAGACTGCAATTTTTTGGACATATCAATAGACTCCCACCGCCAAGACTCATCAGAAAGGTCATCACATATTTACAAGGTGTCAAATGAACAATACCATAGTTGTCACAAGTCAGAGGTGATCTAGAAAAAGCAAAAATGGACCCTAAGGAAATTGAAAACAGAATCAACTACAGAAATAAGATACACCAGTGGAACGTAATGCCAGAGAACGAAGTCCCAAAGAAACCATGGACAAAGTGGACGGAAGAGAGAAAGAGAATCCACGGAGAAAGAATGAGAGAAGTGTGGAAGATAAGAAAGAAACTTTAAAATGAGCCATAATGCTTTACGTGATCCAATAAAAAACGGGTCCATACGCAACTAATAATAATAATAATAATAATAATAACAAATTAGCCGTTAGTGATTCGCAGTGAAGTTCTTCCAGGACCTCGGTTATAAGTTGACTCTAGTATAAAATACACGCTCTGAAAAAGAATATGTTGATGTGAAACCGGTCAACACGATCCACGTTTTTATGCTTTCTAATGTGCTCCACTTAGTGACACAAGCGGGACCTAATCGCGAGTCAAAGCTGTAGAAAAACAATGTGAACTTTTCGGATATCGCCTATGGAATAAAACTTTTATAACTTTCTTACTCTGTATAAGCAACGGATAGGAATGGGCAAGGAATTCTACATTTGAATGAAAATTACACGCGGGTTTAGCCCTTTTATTCTATTTTTTGTGATATCGTGGTTACTTTTATCTTTTATTACCAAACCTTACTTGTGTTATTGCCTAATATTGCTGCAACAAAATCTGCCGTCTGCCTTAAGCCTTCCAAAGCTGAGATAGTGTCGAAAAAAAATTATGTGAACCGTGATAACATTTTGAGTCGAGACAATGTTTTCAGATTAAACATGCGTTTTTTTCTCAACTATTACTTTATCGAGTTCTCTTATTTTCTGAGTGTCGTCTTCCATCATTTTTATTTGTGTCGTGTACATTGCTATGTCACCGAATGGAGTCGAAATTCACGCGTCTTACAAGTATCACAATCATATTTCCACTTTGTACATTGATATTCGAATAGATGCGAGTGAATTACGCTCTTAGGCCATTCCGTGGGAACTTTAATTTATCCATCTTTCTGCGATTATTTAACAAAAATTGCATATTTTTACCTTGATTTTGCATTTTACTATGGCAAAGATATGGTTATTTCTAATCTCTGCTCCAGAGTAGTACATGTAGTCATTCATGTAATTGATACAACCCTCAATCTCTAAATTTTATGTGCCATGGATCCACTTTCATCACACAGTATTTTCTCGGTGGACCTTAAAGGCTCCGTTACAAATCTCTTGGTGTATTTTCTTCAACGATAATTCCCTATAATATTTGAGTACGTACGGAACTTTGGATGCACACCCTATGAAGTATCGCTCTTCTATCGTGCTTCTTTCTCGATACATAAGACAGGACAGTCATTCATCCTTAGGCATCTAAAATTGCATTCAAATCTTCAAGAATGCTTGTGCACTTTCCTCCTTTTTTACATTTTTCACCACTTTTTTCAACTCTACGTCACTTCTATTCCAAATTGTCTTCATCATCCCCTTTGTTGGCAAGTATGTTTGTACTATATATGTGAGTTTATTGATGCCGTTTTTATTTTAGCCTTGATGATTCCTTCATTGTACTGTCAAGAGTTCAGTACTCATATCTTTGTATCTCTACTAGCGCAACGCTGTCTGAAAAGACATTCCTTTAATAATTTGTGATCACGAACGGAGAATCAGTAAGTGCCAAATTCAGATGTCTATGGTATGGTTATCGTGGTAGATTCCATAGATGAGGGATCATAAATTACATTCCTTGTTCTAGTTTTTCCTTTTCCTGCTTTTAGTCTATTTGTTTGAGACATTTCAACGACAAACTTAAATTTTCCATTTTAAATTATTACGAAGAAAGTATATATTTTGACGCAAGAGCTTGAAAGTTAGCAAAGATTTTTGCGACAAAATTTACAGCATATTAAAAACTAACACGTTAGTAGCAAATCCCTCTTTACGCAAGGGTGAGAATGTTTTACCTTACGTTTGTAGACCACAACTCAGACAGCTGACAAATGTCTGTGATGTAACTGGTTAATATGTAACTTATATTTCCTCTAATGCTGTCTTCTGATACAAATTTTATAAATATGAAGAAACAAACATCTGAGATGAATGTCCATGCATATGATACAGTATAATGATTTACAGCTGAAGGTTACGGCAACGAATAAATATCGACGCCATCATTGCTATCTTTTCCTTTCAAAGGCGTATTCACTATAGGTATTTCGAATGCTATCATGTGCTCCCTCCGCGGTTTTAACACCGTTGTGTATCCGTGTTACGACCATTTAATAAACTATTTTTACTAAATGGTCGAGTATTCAAGCCACTATTAATGCTTGGTGAACTCTCTGATTTACCAAACGTATGAATCTTTTAAAGGTAATTCTAATAATTCCGAACATAGAAAACTCCAATTAGCAGTTCATGTGATTTTCAAACGTTCCTTCTTCTCCCGCCGGAAACCGACCGATATACCTCACTGAGTTCAGGGTGATCTTTTGTGCCGCTTGGTCATCTGCTATGTCTTTAAAGTTTTTATGAAGGATCTTGAGGATGATCCTGTTACCAGGGAATGTATGAGAGAAGACTCTTGAATCATTGCAAGACCTTATAGTGGGAGGTTGATAAGAAGGGATATTAACCCTTTGTTGCACACGTTGGGTCTGTGAGACCCAGCGTGCATACTTTGTTAAAATATTTCCTAAATGACTGGGCGATGTAATTTAATATTCTAGCCAGCTTTGGACTGTACCTCAACCATTCGTTCTACATTGTAATCGCAACTGTGACGTTAGCGTGTTCAGTTTACGAATGCTTTGAAGACAGGGTGGGTCTCTCGGACTCAACGTGTGTGTTTATGCAGCAATTATGTGCCATTCTATATGAAAGTTTGTTCGTCATATTTCAATACGTACGTGTTTTTCTATATTTTTCCTAACGGAATTGATTTTGGTAAGTACTTTTACTTTTTTTAAACAGTACTGTATCGCATTTGCCATTTTTTCGAATTGTTGTTTTGTTATGATATTTCAAATGGTTAAATATTATTATATATATGCATAAAGCGAAATGTTTTATTTTACAAAGGCTTTGCATTACCCATACCGCTACAGAGAGATAACCTCATATATATTAGAGAAGGAAAATAGAAAGTGACTAAATATAATTAAGAAAAATAAATTTACCAATTTGGGTCTGTGAGACGCAA
Source organism: Ceriagrion tenellum (assembly GCA_963169105.1). Classification (NCBI taxonomy): domain Eukaryota; kingdom Metazoa; phylum Arthropoda; class Insecta; order Odonata; family Coenagrionidae; genus Ceriagrion; species Ceriagrion tenellum. The sequence goes on from OY720638.1 coordinate 131,472,915, forward strand.
CGTGTTGATCCGCGTCATAAAAGGCCATGTGGCGATTGTAGGGTTAATGGCGATGATTGCCTGAGTAAATAAACAGCTTCAGTTCATGCGATGCAGGGAAATTAAAAACAAGAGACCACTTTGGCTGGGCAGAAGTGACTTGCTTATCTATTGAGGGTTTTTTTTCTCGAGAGGTCAGCATCACCAACACTGTTACTTGGACTCCAATGTAGTCGAGAGATGGAGCACAGCCCAGACGAGAGGAAAAATATCTTCCTTACGCTCCAGTAGATAGCAAGATATTCGTATCTGCACAAATATTGTCGGCAGTTTTGTTACGAGATGGAAACACCGCGGCCTATAGAAGTTTCTTTAATATTCCGATGACTTTGTTTAAAGTTAAATTAGGAGTTGTTAAATATTGCGCCTCTAGTAAAACCTTAACCATTCTTTCCGACCTTAGGATATAAATCCACCTTGTTTCCATCATCACTCGCTGGCAGACAGAATTGTGATGAATGTCAGAGGGACTCCTGGATGATTGCTAGTGTTGCATTTTTAGAGATATTTGTTGCTTTTATCGGAGTCCCACTGCAAGGAGCTTTCTTGAGCTCCTCTTGTTCCACGTAACTTAATTCCCATGAGATGGGATGTATCCGAGACCTGCACAGAACATCAGCTATTTTCACTTCCACTCCACCCCACTCCCCACTAGCAGTATCTTAAATCAAGTATTTCGTAAGACTAATGGCCATTGGAGTCTAAGATAATTTTCGTTAAGTATTCAGTTGCATATGAAATCGAATAAGAACCACTTTTTACACGAACATCGGATAAAAAAATCTTGTTTGTGGCGGTATATTTACGAAGATCTAATTACTATTTTTCACACTTCCTAATTGTTTAATGACACCGTCCAGGTGGTGTTGATTATATTTCCACATTGAGTCGACAATAGTCTCATGGGTAAGATTAAAAAATCTCTTGTCATCAGGAGAGACTGAAAGGATTCTTAAGAAATAATATTTATCACTTCCATAAAATTTTGAACCCTGTAATGAGTCCTTAGTACCATTCTGCTGTTGTTTGAAAAATATTATTTTGCTCTTCCTAAGCCCGCCCTACCCCATCATCCCATAGTTCATACAATCACTAGATCAGAAAAATCCTCATGCTTTACCATTATCTACGCTTAGTAAAACTTATTTTCTTTCTCAGTTTGTTTTTTTCATCCAGTTATAAAAATCATGAGCACGCTTCGACGAAAAATGGTAGCTGAAAGACTCTCCAACTAAAGTGAACTTGGAAAATGACATACTATCCTCAAGAATCTTGATTTTATTACCACTCATTACAGGAGAACATAAGTTTAGTATTATTTCTCAAGCTGTTGTTAAACTAACGATTTAAGAAAGATGCGGATAGCGAAAAGTCCTTCAGAGTGAGGAATGGAAGTGTAAAGAGAGGTAACATCTATAGTGGCCATTAAGATGTCACAGTCAGAAGGGAGTGGGGTAGAGAGGAGGCTTTCAGAATAAGAATCTTTGATGTAGGAAGAACAAGGGAGGACAAGGTTTCCAATCCTGGCGTCGACATAACAAACGGCTCAATTAAAGGTCGCGGATTCGTCCTCCATAGAAAATTTAAAGGCACTGATCATATGAGGTGATTTATTTCATAGTCTTATACTGAAGAACAAAACCTCAGTTGCAGGGTTTCCTAAATATCCGACAAGAATTGCCTTTACTGTGTTTTAATAGTTAAAACGATTTTCTATTGAAATATATGAACAATTAATGATACTAAAATGACTCTACAATAATAAAAAATACTTAAAAATCAATGATAAAAAACTTCAATTTCGGATTATACCTACGGATCGAATATATACTGGATTAAATATTACTAATCTATCTTAAAATACCAACATAAATCGTTTAAACAATTTAGCAAGTATAAATATTAAAAATTGGAGGTTCAAAAGAATTAACTTTGAATTAATTTATTTCGGATTTAACAGCGCATGAAATAATTATATATTCCATTGCAATTTATAAAATAAAATTGTTTAAATATTTTACATTCAAACATAAATAAATCAAAGATGCAGCAAAAATAACTTCAAATTTGGTTTTAGTGGATCAAGAGTAATAGAGATATATCTTTTAATCTATTATGTAAGGAAATGTAAGAGCGATATTGATTTAGGCCAGCATTTTTCGATTTAGGACCCCCGTGCGACGGCGCACCGCCGGCCGCCGCCCCATATTCAGACGGCGTCGGCCATCGATTGCATTTCCATTGGCGCACAGATCCAAATCAAAGCAGGCAAAGTTGGTAGCCAGAGCACGTGGATTTATTCAATTCCTAAATGGAAATGCTTCATTTCACCAGCATCGCCACGCGGTAGTAACGATTCTTGGATGTGCCGAAGTCGAAAACTTGGTGCTCTTAGAGGCCATATGCTTTCGCAGGAGCTCCACGCGAAATCTATTGCGTGATTTTTAACAAAGGTTTTAGAATCCTAACCCAATAATACACTTAACTATTTTTGGGGTTACAAGGCGTTCTTATTAAGGTTGCATGGTTTTACATCCATCTGAATCATCTATAATTAAGTCCAAAACTAACCGTGTTAAAAATCCACCAACTTTCTAAGACTTTTTACCCGTCAGCCTTAAGATCACAAAGGAGATTATTCGATCCTGAAAACACATACGGAAGACTTTCCAAGAGTAATGGCAAACGATTTGCGACTTGATTCTTTTTCACAAAGTTAATTTTTAGACTAAATAAAACTTTTTCCAACCAGGAACACTTGATCTCACCGCTGTATAGTTGAGATTCACTCCGCCAACCTCATCCTGAGTTTCCAACTAGATTCTATGACAAATTTGTATTCATCATTTCAAGTTTATGAAGCTCATTCAATGGAGAATGTCGATACGATGAAGCTGGAAGGAGACGAGGCCATGAATAAGTGATTGAAAACTTTTCGAACTCGCATCAAATCAGCCCATCAACCACCGCCAATGCAGGATAGCACACACTGAAAACCAAAACGTCTCCAGTCGAAATATTTGAGAAGGTTTTCGTGCAAGGAGGAAGAGTTTCAAGTGGATTTTCAGATGTGATAGTGCAGAATGCGATCTTAAGTCCCGGCCGGGCCTTTTCTGAGTCAGGGAGTAAAGAGTTATTCACGATGGGAGACATAATATTTATGAGCCTTCCGGGTGGGTCCGGAGGCCTAGCTGCGAGGTAAAGGTAAGGCGCCGGCGTGTTGGTGAGATAAACACAAGAAGATCCCTGAGATAACTAAAAATTATCCATGTGGCTAACTTGGAAATGATTGTTAACAGTAGAACAAATTACTTATTTCCTTTTGTGCCCTTCAAAAATCATGAAACCCAAAATTGGCCCCGAGAAGACGTCTTCTTGCTGGAACGAGTATTGAGCCGCCATTGAAAATTCTCATTGGCCTCAAGCAGTCAAAAATTTCCGCCGTAGGTACCTAATTAACATGCTAGAATTGGACTCCTCCTGTATGCTAATGAAGTACGTAATTGACATCACCTATGTTTCTCACTCGAATGTTGTCTCAAAAGTTCCCATGGCTCCTGAAATTTTACCCAGTAGGGATCATAAAAATTAAGTTAGTAAGTCTGGTAGTAATTCAGGCGGTGAATAGTAAAATGCACCCAAATAATGCTATTCTGAATGAGATAGCGTTAACGCTAATATCCAGAAATAGCTTTCGTGACGCTTTCGTTCCGAAAAATAGCATCAACGACGCTTTTTGCGATTCTGAACGTGAGACTGACGCCTGGGAGCGACGCTGTTTGAGGTGACGGTCTGATCACCGCGCTATTCTTGAGTGAAACGGTTACCCCATTCTTTATCACACGTTATCTAATGAGGATTCTGCAAAATATGCATTGAGAAGTGCTCCTAAAATTATACAAATAATAGCAGGATTGATTTGTCGATAAGTATATTCAAGCAAACATAAAATATTCCTCTCATAATAAGTAGACAAATGTGCCTCGCTGGACGGGAAAGAAAAGTGAGCAAACTTATTTGAAATTTGCAAGGGGAAGGGAGACTACGTACCGTGATTTGCCGATTTGAAAGTCGTATTTTCTGTCGTGCACGAGGTCAAAGGCAACGCTTATTCGCCTTGGACTTCGTCAAACATGCCGTAGTTTTATTGTAATTAATCAATTTGTAATTGGCAATATCCACCCTAAGTATAAAAAACGCTGGGAAAACTAGGTATTGTAAATAACATGTAGTGGTTAGCATCGTGAATTCATACGAGCAAAGTTGATGGTGCGCATCTGCTGAGGTCCGACTTTTTTTTCCTTCTTCATGTGCATTACCAGAGAGAAATTTTTCCCCCGAGTTACATATCCAATCATAGGACTTCACCTTGCTTTTTTTTTCGTGACACTAACCACAAATTTCGTACCCCAGTTTTAATCTTTAATGGTAAGTGGCCTCTCTGAGGGCTGGTGATAGACCGCTTACGATATACGTCAATCTAGTCCGTAATCTAACTTACACATACACCAGCTGTTTCATTTACCAACATTTCCGTCATTCTAAGGAGATAAAGGCAGTGTAGTATGAGATTCAGAACTCGATGTGTAGTCTTGTTAGCCAAGTACTTGGTTAACTCAACTTGAGTTTAAGCATGAATACCTCCTTGGCATTTCATTTTCCCGTACCTCTCATTGTAGACTGATAATTTTTCGACCGAGCCTCATTGCTTTATTCTTGCATTGCATTACTTTTCCTATCTCTCAGCCGGGGACAACAAGATTAGGTAAAATAAAAGAACCTTCTTTAAACGCAAAGGATGAGTATTCACTCTCTCTGTTAAGAACTGTATCTAATATATCCGATATATTATTTAAACAAGTCGGCTCGAATTATCGCTCACCTCGACTTTTCATATTCACTCCCATCCACTCATTCCCCAGCAATCCCACAGGATTTTCAAGAGGCTAATGACGATGCCCAACCATCTTTTTAAATTCACGACTATTAACAACAATAAATATCAAATATCTGTGATGAAATAATTAAAATGTACCATCACATCACTTTCCTTGATACACTTATACATAATTATTCTCACTTCGTATGCATCAAAAGGTCGTCTGCTCAGTCGGATAAGTGGTGAAAATAAAACTAACAACCCAACAGATACATAAAAACAATATGCTTTGTCACAATTTTGAGTTGAACTTTAATTATATGTATTAATATAGTTCTCTCCGCTCGTTAATCTGTCATTAGTCAATATGTAACAAACGTGTCAAGAATTTTCTGAACTGAATTTCCGTTCACCGCACAGGTTCTCCGAGAGTTTTCTATTAGTTGATGAATTCAAAAGAAAACTAGATTATTATAGATAACAGCTCCAGTGAAAAATACATATGAAAGTATACTATGAAGATAATGCTGGACCATTTTGCTTGATCATTCACTTTTCACGTATCCAAACGTCGTCTGCTCCGTCGAATAAATTCTGGAAGTTTAAATGTTAAAAAATAACCTAACACATGCATAAACACAATATGCTTTTTTACGATGTAAAGGTGAACTATCATTATAGGAATTAAAATTGTTTCCCTGCTCGAGTTGCTGATATATGTTCATATAGGTATACGCAACAAACATCTACAGACTTTCCAACAAGTTGACAATTTGTTTACGATCAGCACGACAATAGGGCTTCAACAAAACACAAATACGTGAACCTCGTTTTTATTCGAAGTAAAGTATAATAAAAGTATTCGATGACAGCATAAAATAAAACTTATTAGGATTATTTATTGAAAACATAATTCCATACATAAGACTCACGGCATCCATGGTGAATGTCTCAGCTGTTTGTGAAAAACGAAAACATTGCTCGTCATTGGCTGCCTTAATTTCCAATTACTGTAGCGGAAGGTTTTCAAACCCAAAGGGGCGATGTCAATTAAGCGTTACAGATCCGACGCCTTGAATTTCTGCATCGTATTCAGAATCACTTCCGACGCTATTCTGGAGCGAGGAATAGCGTTAGCCAGAAATAGCGTCGTCCAATTCAGAATACCAGCCCAATGATCTTCGGGATGAGAAAGAGGACGAGGAACTCAAACGGGACCATAGAAATGGTGGAGCGATACAGTAAGCTAAAACGCAATTAACATTCATTACCCTTGGTCTATTTTTGAATTTCATGTGCACATTCATACAGAAAAGGAAGCTACTCCCGTCAGACAACTACTAATAGGTAGGGGCAACAGTCAAATTAATTGAAAGTGATAATTAAGCAGTATGAAATAACTCCCAAGAAAAGGTCATTTTCCGTTCACCTAGAGTCGTAACATTTTTAGGAATCAGTTGAAACCTGGCATAAATCTTCTAAAATTCAAATAAAATTCTTTAGATACTTAACAAAAATTATTATTTATATAATATTTTATTCCATTTATGGCATAATGCTTCGACTCAAGGACTGGTCTTTTTGTTGAAATAAGAGGTATAGAGTGAGATAGACACACCCAAGTCCTTGTTGTAGAGGGTGAATTTCCTAAATCTGTGAAAATTCCGCAGATATATCTGTCAATATAATTACGTGGATTATATAGACTAATAAATATATGCATTTAGGACAGTTTTTTTCAACACTCTTTTTGATCTTACAACCATAACTGCTGGTGAGCAATCATAACATATTAAATACCCACTTCAAAATAAAACTGGAAAAATTTTCAAAATACTTCAATATGAGTTCCTTTTCCATTAAAAGTCAACATTCTTTACTGATATAAATATTTTGCTGATTTCAGTAATTTTGAAAGACAGAACCTAAAGCAAATGTTAAAATTTTTAAATTAGTTACTCACCTAAGCAGTTAGGCACCATAGTACAGCCAGTACTGTGCATGCAGTAAGTACTACTGTTTACTTACCTGGAATAAAAAATATTTGATTAGTATGACTAAGGCTTTCCAGAGATAAATAAGTTAGTTTGTCAAACATAAGTATTTATTGTGCAAGCAGTGTAAAATATGCTAACATGGTTAAGAAGGCAATTGATGCAGTGACATAAATCTATTTTTTATTGGAGGCCATCAAATTTCCAACCTACAAGTCTTTCCATCAACAGCTCCTCCTTTATGCCTACGTTCTTTAAAACCAAAGGAATTTTTATAATTCTTTTTTCTACCGTCTCTGCATTTGATTTAGTCTCAAAAACATTTTCATCACATTCGCATTAAGCATTTACTTGTTTGTTGATGAATACTTACCAATCGTTTCAAAATCTACTAGTGAAAGACACCCACCAAAAGTAATGCGTACACATCTTCAACCTGAAGACACCTCCCGGATAGGGGGAGAAACTTTTTCGGAAAAACGACGCCGTGGATGAAGAATATCGCTAGAAAAATCGAGAAAGTGCCTATTCACAGTGGAAACCTTAGAGAGATCTTTATTTGCAAAAGGCTTGACATTGCACGCCACCTCCTTAATCACTGTGTATATGAAATATGGAAGTACAAATTGATTTCTAGCAAACATGACTATTTCTCTTCCACGACTTCTTCCGGATGTTTGTGTATTTTATTAAAACAGTTTTGTTAAAAAACAGTGACTCTATTTGAAAATCTCCGCCATTATCTCAACATTTCAAATACGTGCCTACACAAAAAACATCCGGCAAATTCAGCAAAATATTAGAAAGCTAATTGGCACATATTATGTAATGCGTAAATTAGCATAAAACAGTAAAATCAATTTAAGTTATAGTCTTTCTTGTTTTATGGACAGTGACATATAAGCAATTTGTGATCCAATTAAATACTACTTAACGTTGCTGATATTCTGTGACCATATTAGCGTATATAAGATTCGGAATTACGGCACAACGGAGAATAATCATGAATCTTTTTGCTCGAAGGTAAACTCCAAAGCAGCACACCACGTGCTGCTCTCATACTCTCGTCATATTTTCCACGTAAGTGCTTTTGGCCAACGCGGCTGGAATCACGAGCACGACTCCGTATTTTTTGCGACAAAAATAAACACAGAATAATTCATAAAGAAATCTTTGGTGTGCCGACAGAAGGGAAAAACATACGAGGAACAAGTTGTTCAGCATCAAAAAATTGAAAACAAAAGAAAATGTAACTGTGCACGGGCACAGTTTTAAGGTGGTATTTGGACAGTGTTTGATGCCAAAGCAAAGGAAGAAGAAATTCGTCCGATAAATCATTCGTCTTAGATAAAAATCTTCACGCGGAAGGAAAACAAGGGCCAGGAGCAAATGAGGGAGAGGCAAAGGAGGGGTGTGTGAGTAGGGTGGAGACGCAGGAGGGGAGGCCGAGATGGGGAGGCGTGCTAAGAGCTCTTCTGGAAACTATGACGTGACACAAAGATAAGTGAGAGAGAGGCGAGCGTGAGAAGGGTGGGAGGAGTTCCTCGGAGGTGTTCGAGAGGTGAAGGGGGGGAGCTGAAAGAGGGGGTGGGCACAAAGGGAAGACGGATGCGACAAAAGAGTTCAGAGAGGAGGAAGTGGGTGGCATCTCAAATATGATGATTTTGAACATTAGAGAAAAAAACCTTCTTCCCCTCAAGACGCTCTCAAATGAAAGGATATGAAACACTGAAGGCGGTGACTTCGGTCAAGATAGCATGGTGGGGAGTAACTTTTACTTCTTATGCTTCAGCGAAGTAAAAATTATTGACAGGCTTTTTACTTCTCATGTATCAGCAAAGTAAAAATTATTGCTAGGAACTGCGATAGAAGAATGGTGCCCCAGCCCATGGGAACTTGAAAAATCGCATCAGGCGTGGGAGGAAGTAAACCTAGCCGACTGGAGCCAAAGTAATTGGAATAATCACGACATTTCCCACGTCATCGAATAAGTTGTCATAACGTCTCAACTATATTGCAGCTCTGACCAGCTATGTCAATTGAAAAGGGTTATGCGACTGATGGACTCGTTCAAAATGAAAAGTCGTGCAGGCGATATAGAGTGTATCTGATGGTATAAATCAGGCGTTATGAAAGGGCAAGACCACAAATGTGTATCTTATAAATCATGGTCTAAAAGAAAAACATCGAAATTTCTTAACCATGCAAGTCTGGTAAGGATAAATGTCCACAACTACAAATTGAAGTGCTGTTATTCGTGAATATTTCACAGTATTTATCGAGAGAACGAGAAAAAGTAGTAATGCCGAAGATAAGTAAAATTCCTTCTTAAGTGTATTCTTTCTTACGTAAAACTTCCTAATGGAAAGTTATACGACAATAATCACATAAATTTTCTAAACACTCGTGTATCATCACTACTAAATTGGTTTCCCAAAATAGTTAGATGCTCATTCGGGGATTATATTTCATTGCTGCATGCTCAAGCCGGTAAAATTTGTTTTTTCAATGAATGATGAAACTTTTCTCATGGAAAAATGTATGCCTGACTCCATAGTAATTTGATACATGTAACAAATTAAGAATTTACCATGGAAATATTTCTGAAAAGAGTCACGTTAGGCTTCATGCGATTGATGATACGAGAAATACAATATTTCAATAGAAAAATTTGTAAAATATCCTCTGGTCAGCAAGTATATAATAGCCAAAATACTTGCCAATCATCCTCTATTCTCTGTTACGAAATATTTTGCTAAATATGACTGTAGTTACATTGAAAACATGATTACGTTTATTATTTTTCGAAAAAAAATACGCTGCAATACATAATGCTATAACATTATATTCTTGCTGACCAGAGGATATTTTACGGATTTTCCTATTGACATATTGTTTTTCTGGTATGTTTACAAGACTCTTTTCAGAAATATTTCCATGGGAAATTTTAAATTTATTACGCGTATCAAAGGGGAGAAATTTCTATTTTAAATTACTCTGCACCACATTGCTTCACTTATCGGGGAGGGGAGATGTGTAGTCGTCATAGATAATAGGGGAAGATAACAGGAAGGAGTAAGATGGTCAAATATAAAAAATATGGTGTCTCATATGGGAGAATGGGCGTAGGCATAAAGGAATTTAAATTGAATAAGATTAAAAGCGGAGTTGTTTATTTTATGAAAATAAGTCCTAAAACGTTTAAAGCTTTGATTTGGCCATCCTGATATTTAGTATATACTATGTCAAGTTAGTCAAGTTTATGCTATGATAAAAGTTCAACATATTTGGCTTTTTATTGTATGAGCAAACTCGATGCTCGCTAAGGCCATGATTTAGTAAAAGGCTCTCTTTGAGGGGATATATTTGCACTTAGCTATGTTGCATTGCCAAAAAGTTGAAAAACTTCACCGTTTGCAGGTCATCGTAATGTATCCATATAGCCGTTCAATACCTCGACTGAATAGACTCCAAATGAGTGACCGCAAGAAAAACAAGCCAAGAGTTCCGCGTTAAAAAAGTGGAAAGAGACATAAAAGAAAAGGAGGGCGTAATTAATTCAGTGAAGCATGAGACGGAATGGGAACACGATACTAATGTGGAACAATCGACGCGGGGTTTGTTCCTCATTAATGAGCGCGCCTCGTCTCTTCCTTACCGAAAAGAAGAAGCAAAAAAGAGATCGTGTATATATCTTCACCCTAATTGGAGGCGATCACGAAATACACTACTTGTCCAAATCTCACGGTGCATCACTCTTAGAAGTAGTTCTCTCCAGCTTCGAATGGCAACTCAAAAAAGAGTTGATTTTTAAAGCAAGCAGGAAGAGACTACGTGACGATCGAAAATGCAAACGCCTCCGCCGTGATAAACTCGAAGGGGTGGGGGTAGAGGAGGGGGGGCGGAGAAGTGGGGTTGGGGTACAGAGGGGTGAGGGGGGAAGAGGCCGCCGGAAGGAAGGAACGAAGAAGGAAGGAAGGAGGAAAGGCGTACATGCCTTATTTCAAAACCACCGTGCGTACCAAAGCATGTAACCTGCATCTATTCTCACTTATCCTAAATCTATCATATTAACTCTGGACTACCTTCTTTCCTGGATTCACAATGATTCACCGCAAATCAAGCAGCAGCTTTCAATCAATAGTCGCGGATCTCTGCGGCGATTTGAAATTGTAAACTAGTCTCAAAAGCATGACACTACTCTCTATCCATGACACTCGATACCATTCTTACACGTGTACAACGCGCCATCGTGTGAGACAAATACCTCACTCTTACGAATAATATGTGACATGTACCTAACCCATGTGTAAACGTAAGCAATATACGACATTAAAACGACGGTGGAAACGGCATAAAAAAATCATTTGATTTCACTAAGATTCGAGACTGGATCACAAAAATGCCAGCAAGCCAGTTATTTCACCTGCAAATCTTCAATAAGCTGAATTTTGAAAGGTTTTTAATGCTAAATAGCTTTTATCGCTGACAGAGAGCATTTTAGCACAGGAGATGCTTTGGTGGATTTTTAATGATGAAGTCTATAGAGCCCCGATAAACCGGAAATTGTTATTTTTATTTATTTATATGACAATTTTTACATTTCAGCTCCATCAAACTATACCTGTCGATGTGACATATTACATATTAAAACTCACAATATTTTCGTAAAATATTCAATCCATGCAGCTCAGGCTCACTATTACAGTAAACAAGCACCAGTAGTCAAAGGAATATACAACTAAATTTGCAATAATATATCTCTGTATAAAATCTCTCAAAGAAGAATATATCAAAGAGAAAAAATTTTGCCAAAAAGTTATAAAAGATGGAAAGGATATATCCTAGGAAGATTTTACAAAAAAAATGAATTATGATGTAAATAAGAATAAGACAATTTTTTATAATATGATGAAAAACAAAAAAAAACTACTGAAACTGCAGGAAAAATGGAGTTATTGAATGGAAGATTATTGCTTGAAGAACCACAAGAAATTAAACAACTTTGGGCTTCCTACTTCAAAGATCTCAATAACAAGGGTTGTAGTTAGGAGGAGAATACAAAGCAAAATCATTGTAATAGTGAGTTCAGCATCAAGGATATAATAATAAACGAGCTATAAATTGCAGTTAAGGATATGAAAAATAATAAAGCCGCAGGACCAGATGAGGTAACTATAGACTTAATAAAAGCAGCAGGGCCAGTTGTCATGTATTGGCTGTTTAGGGTGTTAAAAATTATATATATATATATATATATATATATATATATATATATATATATATATATATATATATATATATATATATATATATATATATATATATATATATGAGTACCAAATGAATGGGGACTTAAATATTAGTTCTCTTTAAAAAAAAAGAAGAGAATGTAAAATTTACAAGGGCATGACTCTTAAACAAATGCATATTATACATTTGGGAATCCAGGTGAGATTTTCTGACCACGGTAGTTTTGCTGCGTAAGGAAATACAAGTCTCTCCACTAGCAGTTTTGCATTATGACAGCAAAGTTCGCCATGGGCTGATGGGTACACTGGCTAGTGGAAACGGGAGAAATATTTTGCCTCTCTTGGTTCGAGTACCCCTCCGGAGGATATCCGTCGAGGACAAATTCAGGCTGGCACACGCCCATCTAGGAATGAGAAGGATTGGAGGGGAGAGGAATGGCAAATGGGGACCGAATAAAAAAAATTGAGACTCATAAATTGTTTTCGGATAAAAAAATTGGAATGGGCTTTGGGAAGTGGATGAAGGCGATGGCTATCAGTGGGAGCGTTTTTAGCGCCATTCGTTAACGTCATTGGCCCTGCGATAGGTTGGTGGGTGGGGAAGGAAGGTCGAAATGGAGGAGGGGCGGCGGAGAGGGAGGGAGAGAAGAGGGATCGGAGAGGACGAGGTGGTAGGGTTTTTAAAGAGGGATCCGACAGCTCCCTCTCTTCGCTATCTCGCCAAGATAATCCAAAAAGGCTCTCGGAGCCCCGTGGCCCTATCTAAGTTTCTGCTGTACTCACATGCGCGAGTTGCCATCAATACGCTAATGGAGTAGCGGAGCCAGAGAGGAAGATAAAAAGAAATTTCTAATCAGGAAGTCAACCTGTTCCCATCGTGACGTGAAGTGTGCCACATTATCCTGAGTTGGGAAGATGGAATTTTTAATGTGGCAGTGCGACAATTTTGCAGGCTTCGATGCTAATACAAGGACAGTTATCCACTCTTAATGGTGCCACATCAATTCCAAAATAACTTCGTTCGCCCATTAGCCACGTCCGTTCATTGATTTCTCATCGCTCTTTGGCACTTGCAAAGATTTAGTATTATCCTAGGATATCTTCCAATGATCGGCTATTACCTGAGCAGCGATAAAACGGAACGAACTAAACGGCATTCCTTGCAGCAGAGTAAGGGTACACGGGTTTATCCTACCACGAGGCAGCTTGATGTGAAGCTCTGTGTTATTAAATATATTTAGTAATCAATGTACCCAGTAATCTAGTCAGTACATTGTGTATTAATATGTTTCAAAAGTTGTAATTTATTTTATTTATTAATAACAAACTTAGACAAACTAATCAACCCTGTATGAGGTGAATTTGTCAATTTTCTCCAGGGTTATAAAAACTTATAGTCGGTAATTGACCAGAAAATTGATATAGAGTTTTTCAAATCCTCTGAGTTATGCTAAAGAATATCACATATTACATATAGGGTTGGTTTATCTTAAATCATTTGTAATATAAAATCAATAAGTATTCGATTATTACAGAGCACTTCGGCTCTTTAATATTCATCATTATCCAGCTAATTTGGCGAAAACCACGTAAGTGTCTCCAGCAGGCACGATAAGTTGTAACGCAGCCGTTACGTCCTTTATTCAACAACTTGATAACAATAATTTGACAAAATCAGCTGGTTACGTCCCAGGGCATGAAGTTCTCCTTCGAACTTGGCCATGGGGGAGGGAGAGAAAGGTGGGGTGAGGGGCCGTTGGCTACGAATTGGATGTATGTTTTCACTCCAGAAACCAAGCTGATCCTGTCTTGTTTCTTCGAAATAATTCCAATGGTTTTTCCTTTCGTTGGCTTTTTTTCCATGGCCACTTGATCGTTAAATGCTAAAAATTTCCCCTTCCCAATAATATTTTCTCATTAGTGAGCATGAAGAAGGACTCCAGAAATTCCAGGGGCCATTCCTTTCATGACGCTGCATAAAATATTTGTAAATAATCACAAAATTATTAAGTCTTCCCTTGGACACGTTACCGAGAAAAAGGGTAAAAGGGGTAAGAGTAGATATTACTTTCCATGAAAAAGAGTCAGCCATTTACGACCACTACTTGCAATTTTTCTCGCCCATTCTAAAAGTGCATGAAACCATGAATGGTATATTTGATACACAATTTAGAATGATTACATCCAAATTCTTTCATTCAAAATGCTAAAAATTGGCTTTGCTTGCAAAGAGCAAAAGCGCAAAAAGCAATAAGATATAATCCACTTATAAGTCCACTTACAACGTTGGTAAATTAGGCGTTTTCATTCACGCAAAGAATTTTATTTTAGGCGAGTAATCATGAATTAAGATCAATTAAGAAAAACACATACGGGAAATATGCGGCGGTATGACTCAGCTTTATCATTCCAAAACATGAACGCCTATCGCACATAATGTAAGTAGTAATCGATTAATTTTAGAGTAATTGAAAGTTTCAGATCACCTGAATACAAGGCGAAAATGAATATATTTTGTTTCCTCCTTCTACATAAATATCATAGCCAGTGATGGTAAAACTAAAACAAAATATTAAGAAAGTAATACATTTCTCTAATGCCCACAAACTATTTCTGAAGACCAAATAAATTAGGAGACAAATAAGAGGTGAGAATCAAAAATTAAACTCATCCTTATGGAGGGGTAAAAAAAATTCGTCTTTTGAATACAAAAACGCCAAATTTTCCCTTATAGGACTTTATTTTTACCTTTTATATGTTAATCATGTTAACCAGGGTATTTTCAATAATATTTCAGGAAGTAAAGACTCGTAAAATTTCCTTCAGAATGACTAAAAATTAATGATATTTTTTTAAATTTGATGTTAATACCTGTAATTCTTAAAGTAAGAAATTTTAACAAAATTTAGTTAAACAGAGAACGAAATACTGCCGTTTATATTAAATGATTTCCCATCAATAAGGTGAGCTAGCTGAAACTTTACGACCTTTAAGGGTTAGGTACTTGTGATAAAAGTTGTGAAGGAAACTTTTCAGTGAATTCTTAGTCTGATGCTGAATGAAGTGTACAGCTATAGGCAATGAAAGTTCAAATTTTAGCTTATGATGTGAGCGAGTTAAAACAAAGGTTAAAGTTATGGATTCAATTTTTTTAAAGCTACCAAATGCCTTGTTAATAATTCTGCAGCTTGGCCAAATCGCAATGGATAGTGGCAACCCAAACATTTTTTGACTTGAATCAACGCAAAAGAAACCTTTAATATCACCGACTCTAAGAGTGACCTCATTGACGCTACTCAGAAGTAGATGTCAAATGACTTAAAATTTTTGACCCATTCGCTGCTGTGAACGTAGCAGCTACGTTCGCCCGGTTGAGTGCTGTGAACGTAGCTCCTACGTTTCGTTGGCAAGTGGTTGTTCCTACCCACGCTACTGAACTTTCTCTTTTTCCGCGAATGCCATTCACCAAGTTCATTGTTATAAATTGTACTAATCCCATCCCGGGAGCTTGAGTGACTATTGAGTTGCAGGTGCAACGAGAGGCATACTTTCTGTGACGACGTAGGTTAGCGTTCACTTTATCGCCGCACAGGGGCTGGTACGTCTCTGCAGTTTGACCGCAGCGAAAGGGTAACGATTGAATTAATAGATGGAACCATTAAAAGACTGACCTATTGTGTAAAGGATTAGAGTGCGGCAACTTTTATCGATTGTGCCATTCCGACCCAGAGGAACAACCCCGCATTGATATCAGTGCCATTTTATCAGTTGCACTTCAGGCCACCACAACAACCATACATGATAGTTGTATAGAAATAACATGTTTTGCAAAAGGAGCTAAATTTTGGAAATTGATTTGAAACCACTGTCTAGAAATAGTGAGGAATACTGGATAATACATATTCATTACGTCGTTCTCTTTCGTTGCAGCCACAATTTAAATACTTCATTTATTGGTGTTAATTCTCGGAAGTATGCACCATTATAATCATTTCTCCCCGAACACTTTATCATTTAAGATTACGTTGCATTATAAACGATTCTTTGTTCTTAATGTTCCCAATATACTACATCTTTTAACTCATTCTCCATTGACTTTTTTCATCTACTCCTTCCTCTCAGGTCCTCCACTCCTCATTCATAAAACATCTTTTTATCCGTCTCTCAGATATTAAAAATATTATTATTGTCAAACAAACGAAGTTCGCTAAAAATAATGCAAATCCCTCACCGGATTATCCATCCCACATTAATTTAGGAATAACTCATTTATTGTCCATTTTCTCCAATGGTTATAGAAAGATTTTTGTTGTTTCCATTGCTTAAACTGAGATGGTATGAGAGCTCGTTATATAGTAACGACGACCCAAAATTAATTACAAAAACTTACGAAAAATTAGTTATTATTTCAGTTGAGGTACAAACACTTGATCTATTCATTTCTACATCAAATGTTATTTTACTAGGCTCTCTAAAATTGTCTCCTCGTGATTAAACCGACAAAGTGCGCCATATTTATATAAATATACTCACAGAATTTCCATTCCAAATTCACTAATGTCCGCATCGATTCTGATTCAATTCCTCATCCTCTTATCGCAAGCACTTTTAAACTATTTAGGAATTTTTTGTCAATAATTCACTTAAACTAAGGTGCAAGTTCCAAAATACCAATTAGTAGACTAATAGAGCTGATTGGAAGGACGGATCACCCTCTGGAGGCTAGAGTTCTATCACTTTGCTGGAACACTTTCCATACGAGAGAGACCTGGGGATCGGGGAGATATGACCTCTTTAAAGGATACATAAATAAAGGAGGACTTGAACAAAAAATTCCCCACGAACAGTTGTCTCTTCTCCCTTCGATAACTCCCACGTCGCACTCAATTTCGACCATCTCATCCCGTCAGGCCGAGGGACCTCTTTCCCTCAATCCCGGAAAGGGAGAAAAAATAGGCACCCTTTACAAAAACGGTAAGCAAGTGCAGATTCTCCGTCTCAACTTCGGAAAAATTACTCTGGAACATCGTTTGAAGGGAAACCTTTTCACCTATCTGCCACGGTGTGGTCCTGCTACAAGGCTATTAATTTATACTCAAAACCCAATCATATGCCTGGATTCGACGGTGCTATATACCTGTCCAAAAACTTTTGGGGCTTCTTCACGCTCCCAGCTATCTAGACTTCAGCCCCCCTCCTTTACCTATCTCCTCGCCCTCAATATATCACCCCTACCGCCCCCTCCACCCTACCCCCACGGAGCAAACTCCCCCACGAAAATATAAAACTGGGGGGTGCTACTTCCTAGATCGGGGAGAACTTTCCCTCGATGAATAAAGACTGAAGCCGATTTAGATGAAGCCCGACCCAGATCGGCACCCCTGCCTTCTTACCCCTTGGACTTCTCCCACTACTATCTCCCCACCCGGCGTCCAGTCAAAAACTTTTCCAATTTCTGTTGATATTTTACTCCTAAAACCCCCTTCAACCTCTCCACCTCCCGTCCCACTTGCATACACCTATCGCGCATTTTTCCCAACCCCTGCTGAGCTCGTAAAAATCCTCCGTACCACATCTTCCTTGGTATCGTGGCATGGTGACCGAATAACTTGTAATCTCATTGCACGTGTAATGCCGATCGATCTGCGACGCCGATTCCGCTCCTGTGATTCTCGAGTACCAGAATATTGGGGAAGGTGACACAAGCGTGGGCTGTGCATTAGAGTGCGAGGTGTCATTAGCGTAAGCAAGAGAGAGGGTCTTCATTAGGCAGAACTTATAAATGGCTATCAAACTGAGATGTCGATAGTGACAGAGAACACATAAGTATGTAGAAATTTTGAAACATACAGAAATTGATATACATCTTAATCGATGTTACCAACTTAGTTATCATAACTACTCACACAGGCACAGGCAGGTACAGCGTCGAGTTTTACATTGAGGATTTGAGAATATGGCATAAGGGTTACGCCAACCAAGGATATAAGTATTGAAAAATAAGTTAACGTAGCCTGAATTGCAGCTATTTCCTCAAGCGGATCTCCGTTCTTTGTATTTTTCATTCCCGTAAATTACTTCGTGAGTTCTATGGATGCCGTAATAAAAATGAACATATTTTTTGCAATGATATACATAAATTTCTGAGTAAAGCAATAAAATCCTCCTCCAGCTTATCACAGTTGTACCAACCTATTCGCAAATCCCTGCGTGGTTCAGCAGAAAAATAGTTTTCCTGTGCTCTGTCACCTAAAAACCGGCATGACCGCATAATAGAAGCATATCTCAGTGAGACTGCTTCCCCAATAGCACAGTAGTTAGTTACACCTGGAAATTACGGAAACATTCCCATTGCCTTCTCGGGGGTCGGAGGAGTGATGCGCTTGGGAATGCACAGGCGTATCGCCCCCGCCACCACGGCAGCGACCCCCGGCGACGACCAACGGTTAAACGCACTGAATGCCTCCAACAACCTCCCCATGGTGGCACCAACATACTCGCTCCCGGAAAATCACCAGCGCATTGATTTAAGACTTAAACCTTGCTTGCCCCGGAAATGCTTGGGGTCGGGAGATTGGCTCCGTGCAAGAGAGTTAAGAGGAACGAGGGGCTGGAGCGGCGACCGTCATCAGGAAGTAGTCGCCCATTGTTTACGACACGACTGTGTATCGTTTTGACTTTACAATTCATCCACTACAGGAAGTGAGAGAGTGCAAGGTATCTCTAAGTCACCAGAAATCATGGTACGTCCAATTTTAAAACAAATTTGTCCGAGCGGTATGCAGCTTCATGAAAGTCAACTGACAATCACTTACTATTCATTTAAATAAATTTCCATCTTCCATGAATTCAAAATACATAGCATAGAGGGTATTTAAGCAGCATAAGGAATTAACTCCAATGTAGTCTTTAGGTGTCAAAAAATATATTCAGCATATATTTCTCTTTCTTCGGTCCAGGATCGATAATAAAATGTTTCTATTATGTATAAGAATTCTTACGAGTAATACTTTTGGATTTCAGTCCAATATGTATTCCTCCATTTAAGTAAGGTTGTTCGTGGATTATAGCCAAGTAACATATTGAAGTTTAATGGCATACGTATTAGCAAAGATAAGGACACTACTGCAAAAGAAACATGCAACGGTGACGCTAAATATGTCACCAACCAATATATCCATTTATATTTTTGACAACGCGTTCCTTTCCTATAAAAACCTCTTTCAGTACTTACTTTAAGCACAAACTGCTCTTAAAAATCACTAATATTGGGCGTGACTTGGAAAAATCTGAAATATCTAGACGTGAATAAATTAAAATTTACCGCAGAAGTCCCACTTGTAATATGAAAAATAATAAGGATGGATCATATTTGAGCACCGGTAAGAAAGCGAAATTGCTTTATGAGTTTGTTGAAGCAGAAATGTTCTGGTCAAGTGAGTTTCTGGTCAGTGTTGAGAAAGCATGCAGATGATATTCGCAAAAGAAATGGTTTGCAAATAATGTCAAAACGGGACTAGGAGACTTCTTGCATTTTTATGTTCAAAGTTTACGTTGGATGCATACTTAAATATTGAATTCTAAATGCTAAAATTTGATATTCTACTAAAATGGATATTAAGGTAGTGAAATGATTGATGAGAGGGCGGATTTTAAGTTCAATGACTTACCTGTTTCGAAAAATGATTTAATCATAAGTGGGTTTTTTAATTTACAATTAAATTTACATAATATTCAACTTATAAAATGTGACTGCCAGTGATATAGAAAAATTAGTTAGTGTTGTCATCAAAATTTTTAGCTTGTGTTGTCATCAGCCATATTGATGTAAAAAACAAAGGTTTTTATCTTCATTACGTTTAGTGCCTAGCTTTACTGTTGATCAATACTTTTGCAGTCAAATTTTTCGTATAAGATCAATCATCCATGGTCATAAAATGTTTTTGATTAATTGTTAAAGCACTTCCTCTGCAAAAAAAATGACTTTAAAAAGTAAATTAATTTCATACAAATAGATAAAATTCAATGCTACATGCATCATTTTTAACATGCGCACACAAGAAGAATTATAAATCGTAAATTATGCAGAAACCTGCCATGAATGTCATCAGATATTGAGAACTCCATCGTTAAAAGAAGTCAAAACCAGGACTGAAAAAAGTACTGATATAAAACTAGCATAGTGACATCCCACTAAAGAGCTGGAGACATAAAGGTCTGATCAAAATGTGTTAGCAACGTGGTTTGCAAGTGTAATCGGTGAAAAAACTATCTCACAGACTATGAGCCTTAATCAATATACCACGTGCGACGTTAATCAACTCCCTTGGACTTCATCCTCATCCGCATATTTATATCCTAATCTCCGAGACACCGCCTTGATTCATGTCACCTCTCATACTCAGATCCTTTCCATAGCCCTTTTTCTCACCAACCTGCCCTAAGAACATTTAGCCCCTTCATTGAATTCAACATATCCAAGCAGTCAACTTTCCACCATTCTTCTCGACCCATCCCAGCCACACAATCGAAAGCTTGGAGAAACCCTACTCCACATTCCCACTTCCCTGCCTTCACCAAACACCTCCCTCGCACCTGTTCCACACCATTGCCCGTCTCCAGCCACATACCAAATGGCCCTGGCAAAATTTCCATGAACCAATGCCATTAATGAAGAACATAGCCTTTCTTACATTCCACAGTTGTATTTGGATTTCCGTTATGTGGCATGGTGACAGTAACGTGAATGACTGCCCCATGAGAGTGATGACTGAACGTAGTGACTACTATGAGCCAGCGACTAATAGCACTACTCTACTACCGTTCATATGATAAGAGATGAAAATTGACGAGTCACTGAGGTCACCATGCTTGGTAAAGAAAGCCGGGGACTTTCAATCGCGCAAAACAGATGGTTTTGCGTGTGCAACGCCCATTCAAGGGTTGTGTTGTTTTGTAAATTTGTCCTCCCGCAAGTCCCTCCGCAAAGTCTGGGGTTGGAAATCAGAGCACCATTTGAACTCATTTCAGACTCCTTCCTTTTCACTCCTTAATCAAGCCTCCGTTACCCGTGAGGCAGCCGCTGGACTCGCTGGATAACATTAAATCGTCGTCAATATCCTATGACAAGACACATAGATACGGCATAGAAATCTAGCATCACGCGTGAGGTTCGTAGCATGTTGGAGTCATTCTTGAAGGAATGAGACGAAAATATTTGAACTGGGGCTTCCAGGGAACGAAGGGATGCTGCAAATGACAATGAAAACCTGGTAGACCATCGGCGAGGAGATCGTTGACAGAGTACCGGTGAGGAGGCCGTATGGACTGCCGGCGAAGGAGAATCACTGAAAGGTCCCACATTTGAGGACACGAACCAAGGAAACACGGACGGCCTCAGTGTGCAGCGGATGCGAGGGTGTTGCTGACTTTAAAATTCAACCACTCTTATTTCCATATACCGCTCCTTGAAATTTATTTGGTGAACTGTGAAGAGATAATTTTGTGAAAATGGGGGAATCAAGGAACCAAGTAATAATTGCAATTAGTGTGGAACTGTAAGGGCAATGAAAATTATTAGTAGATTAAAATTATTTAAGTTGCTATGAGAGTAGACTTAGTGTATTTGTAAAGGACGTCAAAACATTCTTCATTCTTACTGATACTTCTGTAGTGCACGATAGGTTGCTGAAATTTGTGAATACAAGGATGAAGAAGGGTGATGCTTGATTCAAGATTTCAGAAAGGGATAACACACACTTTTGGCCGCTAGTAGGGGCTACACTGGAGGAATACTACGTCATGAGGCGTATACTGAACTTATACGCGTGTTCTATGATCAATTTCAAGCAAGTTCCTAATGTTAGCGTTGCTAGGAGAGGAGCTTGGGGAAGCCGAATGGATTCCACGAAATCTGATCTCCGTGTGGCCTCCAAGTGGGTGTCTGCACCTGAGGAAATTAGATGGTCGAAAATTTAGTTGACCCCTTGGCCAAACCCATGTTTTATCCAAGGTCAAATGCAGTGTACTAAAGTATCTTGACTCACGTATTTGGTAACGGAAAGGCATCAGCCAGAGAGACTTCCAATGTATAGCTCTTGGGTTTCCAACCGCGTGATGGTGGTTTTTGGCACCATCACCTGGTTGGAAACCCAAGAGCTATACATTCTAAGCATTCGCCGGGAAAAAAAAATCTTACAGAGAGACTTCATTCAGCTTTCAGTTGTTAATAATTATTCTCCATTGCTCACTCTGTAAATGGGTACATTAATCCGAGTTAGGTGTTTTTCAACAAAAGTATGAAATTGAGTGATTTTTTTCTCCAGGTGGTTAAACTAATTCGTGTAGAAAGAGGCATAGGCCTCATTTAACATCCCAAAAAACACCTTGCTCACGTTACATTTAGCATCGAATGGTCTCCTCGTCCTTCTTGCCTTCCCCCTGCAAGTTTAGTAATCGTTTGTTGGGTTATTTCTAATTTAAGTTTAGACCTCACTCTGGGAAATATTAGAATACAGCCCGTGAGATGAATCCAGCTTGCATTCTTATACAAATCTCAGGATTCGCCAGTCATCCTTGCAAACCTCTTATCGGAGTTATCAGTATCTTCTAATTGGGCTAGATTCGCAAACGTTTCTACCTTTCACTCACTTCTGAAGATCTTTGCTTCACCTTTAGCGTCATAATAAATCCATGGGGTCTACTTGTATGTTAATTTAGGATAATCTCTGGCCATTTCACAAGTTACCAGCGTGAAAAATAGATGCTTAGCAACTAATCTCTCGACTGTCTGTAGAGAGTCAGGAGAAAACGTTTAAGCGACTGGATAGAACTTTTATTTCTCCTTTAGCTTCCCCTGTTTAACGGTAGCGTTTACACCATCCTTATCGGTTACTGTTACAGGAACTGTCCATTGGGAAGACTATTTTTTGTTCTCCCTCGACGTATACTTTCGTCATATAGCAGCACCCTGCCTCCAACTACAAATTGATGCAGGTTCGCCACTCTACCATAATATTCTCTACTTATTTTTTGGCCATTTTTATATCTTCCTAGACTTATAATGGGTTGCATGCTAGTTTGTTTTCATTCCTTCACTTAATCATCCCTAGTGCAAGTTATTTCTAAGAATATTCATTGCAATGATATACGGAGATTTTACTTCTTTCCAAACATCTTCTCAAAAAGAGTGAACCTGTCAATGAGTGAGGTGATGAGTTAAACTTAAAAATGACACACGGAATTCAGACATCCAAATACTCTTGTTTCCAGGTGAATATCTGAGAAATTTCGTCAGCATTCTGTGACTTCTCTCTAAAGCGTCATTTGATTGCAGCCGATAGGCTGTCGTCTGTTATTTCATTATTCCTCGTAGGCTACAGGTGTTGTTCACCGCTTCACTTAGAAAATTGCTCCCTTGATTGAATAGTATAAACTTTGGCATTCATTGCTTTAACAGTATCCCTTCCACTGATGCCTTAGTCACTGTTGGCGCCTCTTTGTCTGTTAGCGGAATAGCTTCTGTGATTTAGGATAAGTCGTCTTAGAAAGTCATCAGATACTAAATTGAATGGGAAATATCAGTTAAAGACCCCAAGATATCTACATTGCACTAATACGATCTCAGGGGTTGAGGTGATGACTAGCGGCGCTTAGCCTTTCCTTTGAGTTATTTTATCCTTTTAAATGACTCACACCGTCGAACATACTCATCCATGTTGCACTTCATTCCCGGTCATTCATCATACATTTTCATTCTTTCATAAGTGCGTTTCATTCCTCGCTGTATCTCTACTTATGAATCGTGCATTTTATGTAATAGTTTTACATAAAATAAAATTCTAAATACATACATAAATATTCTAATTACATAAAATAAAAATAGTAATTCTCTCCTCTCCTCTACATAATTATGGTCACTTTTATTGGCCTCTGGCTCCGATTCGCGGGAGAAACATATCATCTAAAGCACATACCCTGCTGAGTGCATTGGCATTAGTGTTATAATAGAATAAAAGCCTTCAAATAAACTACCTCGAAATCATATTCTTCTACTTTAAACCACCATCGTATCCTTGACATTCATTAGCCATATCTAAGTCGTGTGGTCGGTAGCCTCAGTAAATTATTGGCCATGAAAATACGGTCAGTAGTACTGCGTTCCCTACCCAAACGCTATTAGATCATTTTCAGGTATTGAGCAAGGGATCTCGCTTTATTTTTAAGCTCGTCCTGTATAAGTGATTGGTAGGTCCTTTCCTGATGCACCATGAGATAGGTCGGTCCCCAGAGTCTTGTTGCTGGCGTTCGTAGTGAGGATGAAAGGGCGCATGAAATCTGGCTATTGGGGAGTCGGCTCCTCCACCGAATGTTTCCTTTGGCTTCGGAAAATTTCTTCCGGCACGTCATTCCATTTGAAGGAATTCACGCAAGAGTACGGCGATTCGGGAAAACCTAGGATAAATCTTCAACAGTAGATGCACACTCCCAAAATACTCTTCAAATGCTAGTACTGGTAGGCCGAAGAAATTTTTCCACTTTTTAGTCTTCTGAGGATCAGGCTTTATACCTTCATCTTAAATCACGCGCCCTTGGTAGCTCAGTTCTGTTTGTTAAAATTCTCATATTTCAGGCTGCCATTTCAGTTGATACGTAATCTTCCAAATACGTCCTTCAGTTTTTCACTGTGCGACTGAAAATCATATCTGAAGATAACAATATCATGAAGGTAAACAAATCATCTTAGTTATTGTACTCCAGTTAGAACAGCGTTCATTACCCGATAAAATATAGCGGGGGTTCCCTTGAGGCCTTCCATAAGAGGTATAAGGGAAATCGTCATTTCCCTTATACCTCTTTACTCTGTGTTATCGCTGAGAGACCGTGGCCATAACTAGTTTTCCCCACCCCATCCGCCTATCTGTCCTCGCAAACCCTCCACCCTCCCCCAAAACCATCCAATCAGGCTCCCGCGATAATTCCGCCTGCCCCTCTCCCTCATGCCACCACCCTCAGCCATGCACCTCTTGCTCCTTCCATTTTCGTTATTACATTGCTTCGAAAATATTTTGGGCCATTTTTCTTTTATCCATCTCAAGTTGGAAATTTATTTTCGACCGTAAAAAGGATTAGCTCATCAATAAAGTTCCCTCTCCAGAATGTCACCTTTCAGTATCTTTTTAATAATTTAAATGAGGAGACTCGCTGGTTGTGGCCTGAGGCACGGCGGCCAAAATATAAAGTACGCAGGTAAATTATATCTATAAGAGGCAGCAGTTTTGTACACCAGCAATAAGTACCGATCAGAGTTTTTAGAGACCATGTAATTATACCCCAAGCATTCATAATTGGAGCTACAGATTTTTATGGAAAAATGTGCTATTACAAGATTAAAATGAAAACAGTAGAATTCCAGTAAACTGAGTTATGGAAGGACTAGCTTTATATCATCTCTGTCGTCATTTGGGTACCTGAGAATGACGCCGATGTCTTGAAACCAGTCTTTCTAATGTACATTTTTGTGACAATATTAATATGCATTGTGTTTCTCTCTTCGGCAACAATAAGTTTGCACATTTTTTGTACTTAAATGATATTTTTCTCAGCAAAAACCCTATAGTTAATTATTTTTAAAGTTTCAGTCTCCTGAACTACGTCAAAGGATGTTTTCATCGGTCTTACATAAGTTTCAAAAAAGTATTTTTTTCTGTTATTAGGTAAACAACGTTTCCTCGTGTTTTATTGTTACGAGTAACCATCAACCTTGGCACATTGAGGGCAATTTTGTTTCAAGTAGACCATATAGTTAATATCCGGGAAATAAGCACAAGTATGTCCTTAATTTTCAATTTCTCATGAGGGCCATGTCATTCGATAAAATTATTTATTCTCATACATTATACGTCAAATATAGCAAAAATTGGTCGTCTAAACATAGTCTTTTGACAGATAACTTGTCTTACATTAGCTGTACGATTATCATCATCCACCTCAGTCCATCATGTGACTCATTGTGATAAGGAATATTGAGCAAAACTCTTAGCTTCACTTCCAATTTTTAATCAATTCACGATTAATCTCGTATTTACATCCCCGAAGAAATTTAAGACGTACCTTTGCGGGGTTAAATTTAAAGTCGGGGAAATGAAATATTGATTCAGATTTTTTTGAGGCTCTAAGTCCCTGAAATGTAATAAAATCATTGGTATGTGCTACACCATGTTTTTAGATGGGTATAATACTTTTAAAAATACCATTTTTTGTATTAGCAAGATCTACAGCATTGTTTTTCTTGTTTGCAATGACACGATGGCCACCTTTCTCTTAGTTTTGAAATAAATACGCCCAACATATTTGTGGAACACAAAACCATATAAATATGACTTACAGATAATAGGAAAACACGTAGGCCGATTTTTCTATTTACAAATTAGCTCATTCCCCGTTAGTAGACCCTTAAAAAGCATAGTTTCAGCTTCATACTCTACATGAAAGAGACATACTATAGGAGGTAATACACTATCAGCATTAGATTAAAACACTTTCAGTCCTCTTTTACCAAACAGAATGTGATTCCGCTTTAATTATTAATAGAATAATTAGTCTAACATTATATAACTACCATTAGGAATAAAATACGTAACTGATATGTTATATACAATTTATCTCGAGAACGAACTTCGAAAGAAATGGTTGACTTTCACATATTTTTGTTATTTAAGTAAAAAAAATAAACGTGGAAGTAGTATTCATTCTTTAGTAACGGGTGATAAACTTAATTATTATCCACCAGCTAAAAAACATATAACTGGTTAGCTTTCATAAAAGAGACACAGATAAGAATTTATTTATTATCAAATCTAGCAAGTTTATTAACTATCATATTAAAAGTGATTGCAAATTTCTAAAATTTTTAAAGCTTGTATGTCAAAATAAAGCCTTAAAAATACAATAAATAAGCTGGTATAGGTACCAGACTTTCAAGGATCAAATAAAAGCAAAATACTAATCGATCTGAACGTGGTCTTGGATATCATGCAAAAAGTTAGGCTTTTGATTAATATACCGCTGCCTTTTCAAGCCTCCTTACTCGATCGATCGCAAATGTGAACCAATTTTGACCTTCTGGCCTACTTTCTAATACATTTTCTTGATTCCTCGGAGCTTGATCCCCTTTTTCAACTGGTCCCTGGCTTCTGCCTCCTTCCACAACCACCCTACCTAACCTCCCCCTATCCCCACCCAGCTTCACCCTCCCTCAAAACCCTCAATCCCTAGTGACAAGGATCCGCTCCTGACTCACATCTCATTTACTCCTCCCTCGTTATTTTCACACCAATTCCCGTTCCAAGCCTGCCCTCCACCAATCCCTATTCCCATTTACGTAGACATCCTTGGCAGTTTTATTCCCTTTTCAGGAGTGTTACCTACGGCACCTCGTTCCGCTAAATGCCAAATCCATCTGTGTTTTTTCGAACTATGATTGTTTATTCTAGGCAGCTCAGGATTCATCAAATGTTGCTCTATTGATGAAATGGCATTAGGTTTTGTAATTGCAATGAATAATAGTCACTATCAGTCACATTGGATACTATTAAATTTACTTCTGGATATTATTCAATTATTGGTTTTAACGCTAGGTTTAATATGCCCACATCACGACATAAACCCTACGAAGCACTTAACAGTGAATAGCAGGTAGTAAGCTATCACCAGCGTTAATTGCAATTTACTCGGCTGATGTATGAATAACTACTGATGATTTAGCAAAAATCTGCTAAAACGTGTCATGAGGTGATATTCCACCAAACGGAGCATCACAAGAAAGCATGCTACCAATGTATGACGCCATAAATTAATGTTTCTTTACTACTACCTATAATGTACAGTGATGGATCCGAAGGGTATTCTGAATTTCAGTTTGGTTTCAAATAGTCCCCCATTAACATAGCTAAAAAATGAATGAAAAAGAATGAAATATTACTGGGAAAGCCAAATTGCCACGTCCTCTATGCTATTCTCAAGAAATCAACTAATTAGCAAGAATATATGGCAGATGAGCTAAAAAAGGGGGTGAGAAACCATGAATAGGATAACATTGATATTCTTAGCAGGGGTAGAATTTATGTGAAGAAAGAATTTACGGGAGCATAATCAAATTGCTGGCATGCTGATAAACTCCATATGAACGGTAGAACGCATGAGATATGCTCAACGATAATACGCGATATTATTTTCCTCTTTATGACCGATAACTATAAGACTCGGCAAAAATATATAATATGGCATATTTCAGAGTATGAGACTAAGAAGTTATAAAAAAATCACACAGTTGGCAAAGTATAAAGCTAATCTAAGCTAAAATTCGGGTCATAAGTTTACTGCAGCTTGTAATGAAGACATGATAAACCGTCAATGAGGTCTGATCCTAGGAAATAATGAGGGAAGATATGTTCCCTACTTCATTGATGGTGATTGAAAAGAATTTTTAAAAAATCAGTCGCAATTACAGTGGGCGTCAATTTTATTGAAAACACTGCTATCGACTAATAAAGGTGCATAAAACGCAAAACTTGGCGATGGAAAAAAGATAGCTTTCTGGTAGTTAGGAACGAAACATGCGTTTATTTTATCCCCACTCATTAAAACCCATTGCTTTATTTAAATTGAAGAAACCAAATAAAAATGTCATTTTAACTTTATATTGAAGCTAATCCCTTCTTCTATCTGGAAAGTGTCTAGGTCAGGGATGGCTAACCTTCTGGCGATTGAGTGCTAAAGTTCACGAAATATGAGTAAACTCTTACCTCGCGTGTCACCCCACTGATGAGGTAGAGGTATCGGTTTTTTTACCTCTATAAAAGGTAAAGGATATTTCAAGAAAGAAATGAATGAAACATGAATTTAAAAAAATAACTTTTTAAATAGTATTCATGATTATTCAATTTGAAGTCAATATTTTCATAAGAAAGTAGAACAAGGTTAATTGCATGAATTAAATATAGAAAATCCCTATGAAGAATTCATATCATTATAATTTTGTGTAGACTAGCATGGATATTGTGTGTGGAAAATTATAACTTATACGAAACAAAAAAGAAATAACATGACAGACTTCAATTGTGGTGATTGAAATTAGTAATCAAATGTCACGAATAACTATAGAAGTTAAATAGTTCTAAACTATTTTTCGTGTGATAACTGTTGTTGAGCAGAAAAAGATAAATTAATCATACCAGGTTTATATTTTGTTGCTTTCACCGTTTCACAAGCTGTACTTGAGTCGTGAGTTAGATTACTCCTAAAATCGGACATAACTAGGTTCATAATAGAAATCTAATACTCACATAAAAAATTATAGTAAAATATCAAAGGTTTTGCCCCACTACATTTTTCAGACACTGAAATTTTTCAGGCAAGGAATTAAATGGTTTCATAACATATTTATCTACATTGCTCATTGTTGGCCCAGCCAACGTATATTAATTAAAACTATATATTTCATGTCTCAAATCGATAAGTTTTTTCTTCAAATTCATCTATACTGTAAGCCAATCACCTGCGTTTATAATCCTGTAAATTCATCCTCTCGAAGTAATCCAACTTTAGTTCGTCTAGTTTTAACTAGTCTGCGTGTTTTACGAGTTTTCCTGTTACCACAAATGAGCTGAACCGATTCAATCTTTAAGAGAACTTTTCTGAATTCTATTAATGACGAATAAGAATATTATCTTGAGTATGTGAACATCATGGAGTATGGAGTTTGTGGTATATTATTTCCAAGATTAGTAAGGTCTTTTTGGATATAAGTAAGATCTCCAAGATTAGTAAGATCTTTTTGAAGATGTGAAAAATATTGAAATTTTCCAGGGCTAATATTATGTTTAGATACTACAAATTTGATTTTAAATGCTCTTATGAGTTTAAATATAACATCTACAGTTTTAAAATCCCTTGTAATTTTATATTTAATTCATTTACAATATACAAAACATTTGTAAATACATTTATCAGTAAGTCCTAAAGAAGCCATATTATTCTTGAAACGACAATTTCTCACCCATCATATACATTCAAATTTCCTCAAAACATTCAACATATCTTTGAAGAACGAACCTCTGCTAAGGCAGCAAATATTGCTGTAAATTAGCAATTATTTGTGTCCTCGATTCACCGCACTCAGTAGATTTAGGGATGGAGTTTTTAAACGGACGAGCTGACATAAAATGAACCCCCTCGATCGAGTAAATTATCCCTCGAACGGAATTTAAAAAGGGTGTAGGTTTGCTGTTGGTTAAATCTACACCAGTTGTTACGTTCCACAATTGTTTCATAAATATAATTTCAAATATTTTCCACCAATGCATCGTAGGCCAATTATGTCCAATAAAACTGCGGGGAAAAATCTTCAGGCTTTCTTTTTGTCATCCGAAATAAAAATCAGATTTTTCCCTAATAAAGATATCAAAATTCCAATATATATAGACACAGGTAGTGAAAAATTAGAATACAGGTAGTGAAAAATTAGATCATATGAATGTTTTAAAAATACGGATTTGCAACATAGATATTTCTATGGCATTGCCGGAGAGAGGTTGGTTGGAAATGCTTTGATCGTGGAGTGAATTTTGGAGTAAATGAAAGAGACGGTTTAACATAGAAGCAGAGCAGGAATTAGTTCAGGTTACTTTGCGGTTTGAAGCTTGTTTGTATTGGCTAACTCCAACAGATATAACAGGATTATAGTCTTTCCGATTCTTGAGGTCAACCCCCATTTAACCAACCTTTTCAACAAAGAAAAGAAAATAGCTTGTAAAAAATGGCAATATGAATCTCTTAAACAAAACTCAAAACTAAGTCTTCCACAGCCAGAGAATATATCCGTTCAGAGAGTCAAAATATTCAACAGAGTGTCAATCTTTTGACGTCCTTAAAACGATTGTAAATGACAATGAGATAAATGGATTTCAATTTTTTCTATGAATGAGACAGGATTTCAAGCTGTTAAAAATAAATCCCCAAAGAATTTAGCAGGAAAGGGAAAGCGACAGGTAGGGGCTATTTTCAGCGCTGTAAGAGGTTTCAACACTACTGTCGAATGCTACACAAACACCAATGGATTTTATGCTACCCCGATGGTTATTTTTTATAGATTAATGATGGACTGTTCGCTTGTAAATGGCGCTCCTGCAAGGAGTTTGGTAGAATCTTTGGAACCAGTATATATAATTTTGGAACTATTTATCAAAAAGTTGAAACATTATTTCACATTTCGAATAAAAAGTGCGTCTTCTTTTAGGTGGACACACTACCCATACAAAAAACTTAGAGGCGGTCAGCATTGCGAGAAAAAATGGTGTTTTATCGTTCAACTTCCTGGCCATACCTCCCATCGTCTCGAGCCACTGAACCTGGCTGTATTTAAACAATTTTAGCTCAACTATGATAAGGGTGTCACCAAAGGACAGATATAATATGCCTCCTTTAAGAGAGTGCCACGTGTTTGTCATCATTTTTGAAGTCTACCAACGAGCTACGATGATGAGCAACGCGATGGGGGTTTCAAAGCCAGTGGTGTGTGGCCTACTGAGCGATTTGTTTTCATGGACGCTGATTTCATCACTGTTGAACTACGAACTCAGCAAAAAGAAAAATTAAGAACTTGTCAACAACCCAAAACAGGTAAATGACTCTCCTGAATAATCGGCTGAAAGCACTGCCAAGTTGGTCCCAAATCCTGGAATGGGTGAAGAAAATTCTCCCAGAAGTCTCATTAAGAACATTTCCATAGTAAGCACCTAATAGACGCTAAAACCTGGGTAAAACAAAACCAGATGAAGGTCAGAAGGACCACAACGAATGGAACTACTACCACCAGTCCCTATAAGAAAACGCTATAGGAGAAACAGAAGCAATTGAGGAATTCGCTAAAAAGCTAAGAGGACTCGAGTTTCCTGAAAGAAGTGCTCCTTCAAACTTATCACAGGCTGAATAAGGCAGAAAGGGACAGATTACAAAAAATAAACAGGATCTTAATCTTAATCTCAAGGTATCAAGTGTGTGAAGCAAAAGGAAATCAAACTAAAGCCCTTCAGAGAGAATAAACCTGTGAGGTCTGCTTCTACGAAACTGAAATTTTGATACGAGTTTAAAAATAAAACTGAATGTGACACAGTATAGTTTTGTTTCCTGTGTGGAGAATCAGTATAGGCTGGTGAAGAGCTTTCAATGGAGTACAGCTTTGTATAATGCTAAAACGTGTACCTTAAGAAGGAAGGACAACAATAGGCTTCAGGCGTCTAAGATGTGGGTGTGGAGAAGGATGGGGAAGGTGCGGTGGAAGTGTAGGAAGAAGAACGAGGAAGTGCTCAGTTTGTTGGACTAAACAAGGAAACTCCTGAATATCATCCGGGATGAGCAGGGTAGGTTACTGGAGGAAGTAATTAGGGGCGATGGCTTGGAAAGAACTTGGATGGAGGGTAGGATGTTGGCAGGCTAGGAAAGAGAATAATGAGTTAAAGTTTTATGGGCGTGATAAAGAAGGTTAGGTTGTATGCTGAGGCAATTAAGGAAATATAAAATGTATATAGTACTAAGGGGGAAGATTTTTTCTGGCTTTCAACACAACCTACTTTCACCAGAAGAAGACTTAAAAAATAGATATAGTATGGAGTAAAATCATATTCTCTGTGTCAAAATGATACCCACCTGTTCTGCATTTCTCAAGTAATTTAAGCCAAAATGGTAGCCTCCTTGGTCTCTAAAGTCTCTCTACCTAGGAAATTTGTAGTACTGCAATACATTTAAGAGTGTGTATCCATGTGATTTTATGCCACTCAAACTTAGACAGAAAAAACGCGATTTATGGAAAATTTAAAACGAGTAGAAAATGCTTTGTAAAAAAATCTGCCACTTATCACTGAAAATACCGGTTTGGCACTTTCTACTCAAAGCAAGTCCCACCCTGCATTTGGAGCCCTCGCATCAACTCTCCGCGGAAAATTTCGAATTTCTTAAAGGCTTAAAGGCAGGTCAAAATGCTCTGGATTAAGCTGTGATCACCGCTGACGTCTTTCGCATATCCTTTGCATTCAACTCCTTGATTCTGACAGCCTGACAGGCGGTCGGTCTTGAAATGGCCACCGGCTCAGCATGCAAAATGGAGGTAGGTATGAAGTAGAGATGGGGTTGCTGGGTGCGATATCTGGACAGTGGGGAGGCCATGGTCCGGGTCCACATGTTTCCTCCAAGATTTATTGACACACCCTTTGATTAAGGGTGTGCACATGCAAACACAACTCCCCCCAATGATTCGCTTAGTTTATAATGGAGCAATTTATACTTCTCTCATTTAAATTCTGTCAAGCGCAAAAGAGACGGGTCGCGGATGCCACGTTACCGCGATGCTTTTCCGGGTAAATCCATGACAACGGGTTCAAAATAATTCAAGAGGCAATTTCTCCGTTTTATTGGCGAAAGTACGTTGCCATTGGATATAAATTCTTTATTTTTGTTGGTTCTTGTGAGTCCATTTTATTCTGCACCCTGCTAAATCAAGGCCTAAACCACCTCTTCCCATTAAAATGTTCATTTACTTTCACCAGATTTGCACATTATGAATATTTTAAAGGAGTTGCACAACAATTCGGAATTGGAGGTCTCTAAGGAAACAGTTTGGAAAGTAGCAAAAATACATGTCGCACTTTGTTTGTAGCCCGTTGGCTTGAGTTTGATTTAAAAGTGCGGTTTTTACTCATTAGTACTATAAAATTCCATAAAGTATTTACAACTTTGTATTAATTACACACATTATACAAAAAATGTTAAACGATAAGGTAACTATTAAATTTATTAACATATTTTCAGGTCTGGCTCTTAAAACTCGATTAAAAGTATTCAATCGGTAATGCGCCTTTACCTCTTTTTTGCCCTAATAATAAAAAGCGGGTAGTAATTAATTTTCCATTTAAAGATAAGGTTCGTTTTGTAGGAAATAAAAAATGATTTGGAGAAACCCTGCCGAAAATGGGATGCGTACTTTTTAGGGACTTTAGAGTACGAGTGGCGTACCGCACGTCGAGTGCACGTTTGAATACACTTGGTGTACGTTGGGTCTGTGCTCTGTGACGTACGTACGTCTTCGGCACGCTCCCTGTACGTTCGTGCTCAACACCGTGGTTCGCGCCTGTACGCTTCCTGCATTGCTGCCAGGCTGTACGCTAGTAGTACGCACGACGTGCGCCACTGAAACGCTTAAAGGAACGGGATTGGAGCAGAACGAGGACGCTCCCGATACACTTTATTTTACGATTCTTCCCGTACACCATATGCTGTCGCCGATTACGCATGCAAGTCGGGAATTGCGTGTGTCATGCACGTCTCATGCGCATTTCATTTCAATGACGCTCATGCACATTTTTACGTACGTATGATAAACGAATTTGAATAATAGGATATCTATCGCCTTCGCTATCCTGTAGAGGAATTATATTAGACCCTTGACCATAGTCCTTAAAAATTAGAAACATCACCTGAAATAATCTACAGTGCTAGACGATCGATGCTATCGTTCCACTTCTTGTGCTCTCTTTCTACGAAGGTATTTCGTGCTACAAGGCACAGGCTCGTTGGTGATAAGATAGAGATTTTTATGGCCACGCTTATTGACTATTGCTTGAGTACTTAGCATAGTATGAAAGAACTAATGGAAACGTATGTCCTTTGTTTCCACAAGTGTTTTCCGTTGCGAGATGTAAACGTGCCGCCCTAGATGTATGAGAAATATAGCGTGCAAA
Source organism: Ceriagrion tenellum (assembly GCA_963169105.1). Taxonomy (NCBI): domain Eukaryota; kingdom Metazoa; phylum Arthropoda; class Insecta; order Odonata; family Coenagrionidae; genus Ceriagrion; species Ceriagrion tenellum. The sequence goes on from OY720638.1 coordinate 131,507,872, forward strand.
ACCTGTCGCGCGAGCAGTTCGAGTGAGTGCAAATGCTATAAAACGTCGCAGAAATTTGTCATAGCTAAGCAATAACGATTTGCAAATGTTGACTCTAGAATTAGAGGGAAACAGACTGGCCCGGTTGGTAACAAAGAGCAAGACCAGCAAGACAACGTAGAAATGGAGATAGACGCCTAAATTTGTTCAGTATTTAAATTATTTGTATTAATTTATTCGGTGTTTATTCGGTTATAAGTGTTGCAGGAGCAACAGTGATGGTTGAAAGTAAGGAATTTATAGGGTGGGCGAATTTTAAGTACGGAGAAAGGCAAGACGAGTTCATCAAGACTTCTGATGTAGAGGATTTCCATCCGTTTGATGAGTCTGACTACTTATTTGGAAAAAAATATGTTATACGGACTTTCAAATGGAACAGTAAGGGGAAAATTGAAAGACAACGAGGTTTTATCTGTCGAATGCACGGTAAGATATTCTACTTCTGACACATTGGTTGTGAAGTAGGAACATGTTCACCGGCTCCTGTGATAGTGGCTATGTGTTCAAAATTTTATTTCCAAAACACTGGAGGGCTTGAAACTGAGTATTGGAAAGAATAATGTAATCTAGTGAAGTAAGATTAAAATACAGAGTGGTTAAGTGAAATGAGAGGTTTTTTTGGATCTGCCTTACTCTATCCCGGCTTTGCGCATTTTGGTTTCATACGTACTATGCTAGGAACGACACGCCAACTTACGTCTCCTTCACGCTTCAATGCACACGTCACGAATACGCTTCGTGTACTGTGCTGATTATTGGTCGGTCAAAATTGGTCGGTCAAAATTGGTCGGCCGATTATTGCTCGGTCAAACAAGTGTACGTTTCCTGTACGTTACCATTTTCGGCAGGGAATGGTTGTAGGGATCAAAAAATGTTATCAACCCGGTATACTTTTGGATTCGTAAGGCAGCAATCACATCTTCCATCATGACGGCTTTAGCCGAGTATATATAAATTCAATAGCATAGTATGCTTCTGATAGTAAATAATACATTAGGTATTCTTCGAACGAGTTAAGGCATAACTTTATCCGTGCCATAAAAATATTTTATCGGGTACTAACTGATCTGCATTTATTGAAAATTGACTAACTGTCTTTGGAAGTGTCAAAGGAATAACAGGGAGAGCAAATGGTAGCTACGAATTTGAAGGAGCCCTCAGTCAAACAAGTCTTTCTTTCTGCATTCTTCTGAGCCACCCTTGGTATCTACTATTCCTCTATCCTTGCATTTGTGGAGTGAAAATTATTACACATTTTCATTAACTTTAATACTTTTACCGTCGTTGAACTGATACGAAGTATCCTCGTAAAAATAGAAAAAGTTTTTAATTCATTTTATCAACATTTAATGATTTTTAAAACCTTGAACTTTGAAATGTAGATTATCTATAAAAAGGTTAAGAGAAAAAGATATACGAGTTTCTTGATGAGGTAGAACGTTCCATTTGTAGGAAAATTTTGCCATAACTAAAATGTCTACGTACATTAGAGAGAATAATATGTATCTCTCACCCTGACGCAATAAAAGTATGCCAAAAAAGTCAACTTCAATACGGCTGAGGATTATGCATGTAAAATATAGTAAATATCCCCAGAAGGTTATATTCTGTAAAGTATTATATATTTCCGCATCCTAATACATCTCTTTCATACATGTATATATGCATAATGTATATAATTAAGTGCATAGTATGTAGTCGCTTACTTTTGAAACTTGTGGTATTTATTTGTCTAAGCAACGACGGACTCGCATAAATTCCTAGAATTGACAACATTTTTCAAGAGAATTTTTTTCAGTAGACCTCATTTACCTGTTCCGAAATATGAATAATATATCTATACCCGTTTGAATTTTTTATTTTTGATGATTCCCACATATGTATCAATTAATGTTAAAAATGTTTAATGTAGCATGTACATTTCTAAACATAAAATTACGGAAATTAAAAAAAAATCGGTAGTATACATTTTTTTAGAATTTTTTAGCATTTATTTTCTTTACATGTTTTCTATTTCTACATTTGATGGAAGTCAAAATACAATACTGCAATCATGACTACAATCATCTTTGAAGCTTGAATATTGTACGCCTGCATTATCTACTATATTACCTGCTACCTGCATTATCGGCCATAGAAATAAATAGCTTTTAAATGAAAGAGGAAAAAAATTATATCATCCAGCGTCAGAGTAAATGTTTCTTATTCGCTATTCTACCTACACTAACGTATGTGTGTGCAATTTTGTGCACAATATACCCAATTCACGCATCGCTCATCAAATGCGGTTTGAATAAGATGACTCAGCTAAGATTTTACACTTTCAGCTAAGACCATTTTTGCTTAAAGATTTCACACATTCCATCACTTAATCACTACTTGTTCCCTCGTGTACTAATCAATTTTTCCAAGACATTCTTTAGCTCTCACGGGTCGTTTATCACGCCTTTTTCGATTTAAAAAAATATGCCGAACACTTCCTCCATTATGCTGCGTGTAATCATTTTTTTGTCTCCTATGGCTTAAAGTTAGCTTCTCACGCTCCCCACTCAAGCGACGCCGAGAGGAATCTCTCTGAGTCGGCCGGCCCACCTTCATACTCGGGCACCAATTTCCATATTCAATTCCATTTCTTAAATAACTTTTCTGCGCCCTCACTAACTCCCTCTCTGCGAAGCCCACTCACTTGCTCTTGTTTTCCATCTACATAAATGCATACGCAGCTCTTAATCACGAAGCTCTCGTTTGATCCGACCCTCAGCTCCGGCAGTGGCGGTGCCTGGACGTCTTTGACTCAATAACCTCCGCGCGAACTAAAAAAATAAAGTAACGAAATAAAAACTCCGTCGTCCCATCAACGTAATACTACGGTCAGAGGCTCACACTTTCCGTCGCTCTCTTGGCACCATCCCCGTATAAGAGAGCACATTCATTCTCGTATGTGTCTCCTTTATGCTAAAACCTATCTATTTCTGTAATATCTGAGAATTCATGTGCCTCCAAAAACAGTCCTTCTCCTCCCAATCTTAGATGTGCTCTCCTCCTTACTTCTCATTGTCACTTCACACCGGCCGCTCCGAAGAGAATTCCTTGTGAAAAAATTTAATTGAATAACACGGAAATTCGACAGGAAATTTTCCTCGCACTGAGTGAAATTGTACAAATTAATAACGATAGTAAGCATGCCAATTCAAAATATGGCGTCCAACTTCATAGATTCATAAAACTCATGGCTATACAAAGTATGCAATAAATGTAAAAAAATACACATGGACATGTATTTATGCTTTTTTTGCAAAATAATAGCCAGAAATTCATCGGCAACATTTTTGCTGAGATAAAAGTTCTCACCTTCGTGAAAAGTCTGTCATCATTTGTTCCAATACAAGGGGCTCCTCTTATGATAAACATTATATATTGCCTTGCGGGATAGTCACATCAATCTGAGCAACTGAGAAGGTATCATCAGAGCAGTATTAATTACGTCAGTTGATGAGTAGTGTTAGGTATTCGTTTCTAAAGGTCGCCCTTATTTTTTTTATTCTTCATCTGTTTTTTTTCGTTGCCCCTCTTGGGTGGCGCTGGTGAGCCTTTTTTAGTGAATTGTGCTCAACGGAGACGACCAGCTCACTCTTCTTCTCAATCCACCACGCAGAGCAGTTCTCTTCTCAATCTGCCTCGCTGCTGCCTTCTGTCTTGCATGCACGCCCTCTGCTGGTCTTGCTCTCCAACCCACTGCTTTCGACCTCTTGCTTCTACGTCCACCAGCACAGCCTACCTGATGGAGCAGCCAAGGTCGTGAGTATACTCCATTTTTGACTTTCTATTATTTATTTCGTTTTTTTCTGTCAATGCAAAAAATGTGGGAGTAATCCCGTTTACCAAATATTTTACAGTCCACTTCAACTCATGGCATCACAAGTAGAAAATAGTACCGGATTATTCATGCCGGCCGCAGAGCAAATGAAAAGATGAAAAGAATCTCAAGTTTTGCTTTAAAGTTCATTTATCTTTAACCAAAATATGTCTGGTATGATATTACAGCCAAGGTTATTCATCTATAACGCTAGGGATGCTGTGATTGAGAGTACAGTTTCATTAAGGTGAATACCATTTTTATATTTTTAATACCTATATTATAAGATCCTACAAAAATTGTTTGCAAATTTCTCTTTGGTTTTAAACTACTTCTATTTAATTTTATCTTGGTATTGAGTTAGAATCATAAATATATTGGTGAAAGTTTAAATAAAGTATAGTAAAGAAATAGGCTACTTATTTAGGTAATTTTTACTGAGGTATTTCGAGAAGATATTAGACCTGATTTCCATAAAAATACATAGTTGGAAGACTTCTGATGGATGAATCCTGAAAGAGATACCTTTATTTTTTTATAATTGGATTGTTGACTATGATTTCTGAATTGCTGGTCCGGCGTTGGATACGGTTATAGGTAATACTGAATTCCTCCCCATCATGCCCGATACTTTAATTTAGGGTTGTTCTCTAAGTAGACTAAGTACAATATACATGTCGAATATATTGATTTGATGACACATTTCAGGATAAGTATATTTTAGGAAAATAAAGGAACAGTGATAAAAACCAAATGTCCCTTATGTACTCACGATTTAGGTGAAGAACCCTGTAATTGTTTTCGTAAATATACTAGAATTCTCACCCATAAAAGATATGGAAAATCATACATTTATCAGTCGTTGGAAAATCATTGATTTTTTAATTCATTTAGTTTAAGTCACTCATAATATATGAATGATCTTTTTTCGATCATTGATCAATTTTGCAAAGGGATTCAAGGGAAACCTATTAATAGGGTGTATCGGTAAAATATTTCGTTTTTTCGAAGTAGTATATTTAACTTGTAATCTTCCAGCGGGCGTGCGGCGGAATTTGGCCACCCTCAGTTTTTTTACGGCATAAAACAGCAATTTTAAAACATTGTCAGCCACCATTAATGCTTTGAAAATATTCTTAGGGGCCAAAAATCTTATATATTTCTCAGAGTATTTTCGTAAAGTTTTCATTATCTTTATTGCATATGTCATAATTGTAAAAACGTTTTTAATGCCACCGGTTATACTCATGCCACTATTAGATAGGTACATATTTGTTAAAGAAGCCATATGCATCATCGAGAGACTGAAACACGAAGTACTAGGATCGATGAACCAATGAACGCTCAGATTTTCTGGTTCAAGATGATATTGGGAGGAAATAGCGACGCCCAGGGAAACTGGGCTGATGCCGAGTATATCTCGCAGTACTTATAAAGTCCAACAGGTAGTACTGTACAAAATATTCAAAGACTGAGAAGAATACACCTTGTGATAAATGAGATAACAATCGGTGTCAAACGTTGTTGAGTAAGCAGAAAAAAGGCAATAAAACATTTTCAAATACACTAAAGTTTGCTGGCAATATTGCAATTAAGAGAAAATAAGGAATAAATGAAAGATTGGACTAGCGATGACGCCATTGAATGTATCACCGACAAGCTACGGACCGTAATACATACTAAAGGGGAAGCCACCGCAATATGATTAGATATGAAGACGAATGAGGCGCAGCAATACATGTGCTCCTCGTGGCCCATTAGCGAAACAGAGGTGGGTATTGTTGTTCTCGTCGATCTATTTGGTTACACCCTCTCCCGATCGTTTCACTTTTTGTCTCCTTAGATTTCAAAAAAATTAACACGCAGCAAACGAAATAAAATTGCAGAATACATGGTATGTTGACGTTCATTAAATGAAAGAAAAATAGGTGAAAAACAAGGAGAGATAGAATCAAGGAGTTTTTTATGTATAATAAAAACATTAATATTTGAAATTACAGTGAGATTTAATTAAATAATAGTGAGCATGAGAAAGAAAATACAATATGTGGGCACTTGTACGCTCATTTTTTCCGACTTATCAGCTTTTGACTTGACTAGAGTACGTCACGTACGATTTCGCCACACTATGACAAGGTCATCCTGCGTTACTGAGGATGGTTAGAGAATTCTTAGAGCCCTATTAAGCAGCGAGAATTAAGACTGGTGTTGAAAGAATCTTCTCAAAATAACGGACAAATTAACGCCTGGGCGCTTGGTGGATAGTAAGTACATTTACCATACGCATTTAGTACGGGACATTATCCATTATGCAAAAAAGTAAGACAAAATCTTAAAATAAGTAGTGAATTACAGATATGACCAGCAAAAAATTTGATAAAATAAAAAGAAAAACAACTATAAACTGAAATTATTATGAATTTATGAATCTCGTTACAATATTATCATTGAAAGCAAACACAAAAAACATTCATACATTTGATTCTCTGAATAAAGAGCAAATGAAAAAGTCGTGAAAAACAAAAGCAGTGAATGAGTCGTGAGCGTAAAAACTATTGAGAGCAGAGCCAGCCAAAGAAACTGAAAAACGAGTATGGATACAATCACTCATTTACAATCTTGAGCTCATGAAACAGAAGACAATACAGCTGCACGATTTTTGCAAGCTTCTCCACAGAGCACAAAATAAAATATATGATCAAATCCGCGCAGCATCAAGCCTAAATCAAACCACTAAAATGGAATGCATTCTCCTCTTCTATTCTAGTCGGATTGTGAATTTTCCATTAAAGCTCTTCCTTTTACGCACGAATGTTTGCATCCAGATATAAGCAGTTATATTAATTCAGAGTGGCAGCAAAATAGCAGTTTGTTAGAATAGATAGTGAACCAAAAGAATAGCAAGTAGATACTAGAACTAAGTAGGATTAACCTACATTCCTACGTCGTGTTCGCTTTTCCCACTTGATCTCCACTATGGCATAAATTAAAAATATCCCAGTCATATATATTTTACGATTATCGCAAATGCTGATTGATCACCATCTATAGATATGGTCATTACGACACATGGCACCCTCTGTGACCAAGCTATGGAATCCCTTCATGAATCCCAGAAACTACAGCTTCAGAATAAAGATCTATGGAACAAGAAAAAATGGTGACCTACGGAACAAGGGAGTTTCCACAATTGTGGCATCGTTCACCTAACCACCCCATTCTTTGCTGCTGCCTTGAATCTCCCTTGCCGACTCCCCTCGCAACCCATTCCTTGGCTCCTCCGACCGCCCGCCGATCCCCCGCACGGCTTATTTTCTCAAAACTCTTACGAAAATCGTTAAACTCGATATCCGGATAATAAAACGCAGGAATACAGTGATCTTATAAAAGTAAAGGGCTCAGATTTAAGGGATAATCATATTAAACCTGAAGACACTTCTATAACCCCCACCAATATCTCAGGTAACTTCAGTGAGTTTGCAGCACGAAGAACTTAAAAACATGTAGAATTTTAAGCTTGCAAATATGTTCAAAAAACTATTGTGGTGCCTGATTGAAAATTCAACGTGAAAATTGTAATCATACATTAGACCGATACAAAAAATATATTCTAAGCTAAGTATATAAGAAATAAATCTACTACATTATTAAATAAATTTGTGTGATAAATTAAAATTAAATAAAATATATCAGGAATCAGTATTTTGAATACGGCTGGTTCATTCATACGCACCATATACTCATGTTCCTTAAAATAATATTTTTTTCTTGTACTTCAAAAGCTCACCAAAATTTTTCTCATGCAGCCAATGCCGCAATTTTTTTCTGATGGAAACAAAGTCCATAAGACAATATATATTTACCCTAATTTGATAAAGCTTACCATGACAGCGTGATATCAAATCTTTCATTTTACAGCATTCATGCTGCCGATATTTTGCTTGTAATCAAATAGTCAAAGTGATTACTTTATGCATAGTTCCAATACATGGTAAATTTATCTCATTAAATTAATCAACTTTTTCAATCAACTTTTCAATTTTTTCGTGTGAAACTAAAAAAAAAAGATGTCACATGCCAATGTACGCTTGTTCTTGCCCCATGCAAACACAGTGAGTATTCATTAAATTCAAAAACCTAATAGCATTGAAGCCTAGTCCTTTAAATAAATGAATCAGCGTGATATTTATACAAGTAATAATGATAATATTTGGAGTACTTTCAATGCAATAGGACCCATTTGAATCAAAATTCAACATCATTATGCCTGCTGTTATACAAAACGGGAGGGAAGTGTGTGGACAAAATTGGACGATCACAACTATGATTTTTAAATCGCGAGTTGAGTCGTAAATGCGAAAAGCACATATTTTTAATTCCAACAGGTATCACAGTAGAATAGATAGAAGAATATATGTAATATAAATTTGGTATATCATTTATTTCAAAACGAACGAATTCAAACGACGTCTTTTGAAGTATGAGCAAGAGCTGCAGCATGCCTCAAAAAATTAAACCCTAGACGTCTTTGGTGCACTCCAAAGTTGCATCGGAGATATATAGAAAGAACCTTCAGTTAAATTTCCAGATTTAAGCTTATTATGCAAGGTTTAAAGTCATTCAAAACATCTCCAACTACGACCTTTTTCGCGCGACACCATCATTATTGAATTGAAGAGCATACCTATGTACACACTCCAGAATTTAATCCATCGGTAAAACTATGACTTTAACATATTTGAAAGTTCACGTCTAGGTGCATCGAATCGATGCTAGAAAAGTGGTCCAGGACACTGGTTTCTAAATACATTACTCAAAAATGAGCTTATGAATCAATTTCAATAAATGTTTGATTGGCAAAGAAATTAAGAGATTCAAAAGGGGCTCATTGAAAATCTATTGTTAAAGATATCTTCCCCAGACGACTTATGAAAGCTGAGTTACAAAATATTTGTAATACAATTATGCAATTAAAACTCATGACCTTTATTCCCCATCAGTTTCCAATATACGCATTAATGACATATTACTTGATAATATTATAATACACACACAATTACACAAACGCATGTATTATATGAAACGTATGTGTGAGCACACATACGTTTCATATAATATATGCATGCATGTGGGTAGATAAACATATGATACACAGATGCATATATATGATAGATAGATATGCATATGATAGATGGATACACATATGCATGTACATGTAAGATGGAACAGACGAGAATATTCAACTCTAACTTTTTTTTCTTTCCCACGTAAGTACATTATTTAAAAAGACTGGGTATATTTATGCCGTTGTAAAACTTATGCAGATTCTACTTCAACGTGTGTAAGGTATACATCGATGGAATCGGAGTTTTAAACCGCAACAATGATTAATTTCACATAAGTTTCTCTTAGCCTCTTATCCTAAGTGTTTCCTGGTAGAATCCTTAACGAGGAGAAGTTGGCTTACCTTTTTTTCAGTACTGCATTATTTTAGTTTCTTGTATTGTTACAGCAAATATCCTGATTACATTGATTGCATAAAATTTTCACCGTTGTAAATGGTGTTTGCTGTGAATGAAGTTATACGTACCCTACACAAAGTTCCACTACGATATTCTCCCAGAAAATAACACTAGATCTGTTGACGTTGATAAAGGTGAAATTTTGTAGCCAGCATTGAAAAAAAAATGAAAAATTCTTAACGGATTATATATATGGGCATAAGACTTTTTTATTTCCACTAAATATTTTATTCATCCGTTTTCCTTTGCTTCTTATGAAAGTTTTTAAGTTTTTTCTTCACTTATAAGGTACGTAATCTTCACTCATACTTTCATACGCTTCATACGCTTTCCCAATAAAATTAGGTAAATCGATTAAGCGAGTCAACACAAAATTCCTTGATTTCAAGATGGCCTTTGACAAGGTTCCACACAAAAAACTCATATAATTCGCAATCATGCGGATTTAATAGAAAAATAGTGAATTAGATAAGAAATCGAAACAAAACATAGTGATCAAAAACAAAAAGCAGTTATTGATGGATTTTGCTCTGATATAGTCGAATTCACATCGATGTTCCTCAAAGAAGTGTGATCTGCCCTCTTTTATTCATTATTTATATTAATTTATAAAGTTATAGAGTTTGCATTTAGTTAAGATTATTTGCAGACGATACAGTTATCTACCGCGAAATGAGCGAAGACGCGGACTTTGAAGCTCTGTCCTCGGACCTTAGCAACGTTCATTCGTGGTGCCAGGAGTGGGGATGAGAATTAAATATCAGCAAATGCACCACAGTTCACTTCCTGTGAAAGTTATCACATATATGTCATACCTATACTATGGGTGGAGTGAACATACCATCTTGAGATACAGTAAAATATCTTGAAATTACCTTAACTTCTGATATATCGTGGGGATTACATATACCAAACATGTGGTACAGCATCAAAGAAACTAGATTTTGTTAAACGATAGGAAGATAAAGGTTAAACGATAAATGATAGGAAGGTCCTGGGATGAAGAAGGCAAAGAGAGATGCTGCTTTGATCCAGTAAGGCCACACCTCGAATATGCAGCGAGCATTTGGGACCCTGGTCATAAAGATTTAACCAAAAAGATTGATAAAATACAAAGGAAAGCAGCGCGCTTCGTTAAAAACTGCTACGAGCGTACAAATCGTGTCCTACAACTTCTAGAAGGATTAATGTGGGAGCCCCTAGAGACTCGGAGGCTACATGCTAGGCTTAGGTTGCTTGATAAATTCAGAAATGATATTTTTCAGAGCGACACAGAGAATATTATCATGATCCCTCACTACATCTCTAGGTCTGATAGATGCGATAAGGTAAGAGAGATACACTGCCGAACAGAAAGGTACAAAAACTCGTTCTTACCGTGCACAAAAAGTTACCAAAATAAAAAAATAGCTCCACTAAATGCACCCCTATGATACACGTCACCATTTCATCTCCCAAAATCTTACATCTTTACACGGATGGTGACCTAACCCGCACTGCCACACACCCATGCGGCGGCTTGCAGGATATTTTGTAGATGTAGATGTATGCAACGACAGATTTTATTCCAAATAAATAAATGAAATACGTCATACACAGACGGATGCTTAAGGATCATTTGATTTTTCCTTTTATTCTTTAACATGATTCAACCCATCAATATTTCGCTTTCTTGGACTTTCCTTTTCATTTTCAGCCGATATTTTTTACCTGAATTGCTTCATGCAAAGCTACCGTAAAGATGTTTTTGACGAGTATTAGAATTATGCAATTGACTTACTAAGCATTGAAAGAATATTTTGAGCAATTTCCTTCCATTTCCTAAAATTTTGAGCATTGTGAGTCAATGATAAGCATTAGAAACCACTCGAGTACGCCACGGATGCTTCACTAAATTACCCTTGAACGGCCCTACCATCGGTTTAAGTTCACAACTATGCTCATCGTGCGGGCGGACTAATTCATTATATAAGCTTATATATCTCCATTCAAAAATAATTACCTCTAGTACTAAAACTTGGCTGAAATTGTATTAAAGGGCCTTACATCCCATTCATGAAGGTAAAAAATAAGAGTATATGTGGAAATATAAGGCAAACTTTTTTCAAAACTTAGAAACAAACCCTACACTCCTTTGTTAAACAGTGAAGTAGCTGATTTAGCGAATAATACTGCCGTCTTGAAACACATTTTGGAGCTCTTCTCAGCTTGGACCGAACGATGAAAAAGTTTTACTGCCGGGAGACGAGCGACATTTTCATTTTTTTATGTATCCCTAAAAATTCCTATTCGGCTCTTATTGGAGTGCGTTCCCAATAAATAGATCTAAAGTTAAAGCTTTAGAATACGATTTTGCACTACCCATAAATTAAGAAAATATAACTTTTTCATATCCTGATCTTCATTTAATTGACCCGTTTCGTCGGTTTATACTGGTTTCCATGTGCAAAATTCTCGGAATATTTACCAGCAACACTCTTTATATAATAAAGGTTCCGTAGGGATTGCAAGTGAAAACCAATCTTTCATTTTATTATACGAAGCCTATCCTTCGGCGACGCCACTGCTAAGCTCGATTAGATTTTGATTGAGACAAGGCTACCATTTCGAGTACTATACCAAAACTTGTCCAGTGTTCTCCAATCATCATATTACAGTTACATCTCATCTCAGTCACCGCAACTTCATTGCAATTTATATCGCAAGTGGAATTAGAGATTTGCACATCTTTTATTTTTTCAAACTGCATTACTGAATATAAAAAGAGAAGTTTCAGGCTTGATGTAGTGGAAGTATTTCCATCATAAAGAATGAAAGTAATGCACGTTTCCACTTAGATAAAATTGTTTTCATTGCATTTCTTTCATTCTTTATGATGCATTACTGAAGCTTCTTTCATGAATATAATTTACGGAATATCCCGGAACATTTGTCTTCATCTTACGTTTTCATCCAAACTTTTATTGCCAAATGAAAATTAATATATTTTTTTCTTAATTCACCTCTTGTTTTTTTAAATGGAGATAAATAAACGTTAAATGACTGTTTCATTGTAGTTATCTTTTAAAAAGCATCTTTCAGAATGACAAAACATGAATTACATAACATATTAATTACTTAATTTTCATTTTCAGGATACAAAAGAACAGCTTTTTCTTTTATAGAACTGATTTAAGATAAAGAAAAAGAAAAATATTTAATATAAATTCAACATGTGAGTGATATCTATTCCAACAAGCAGTTTAAAGGCATATGTGATCCATGGTAAAATAATGGAAACTAATAACTCCGCATCCAACTTCATCGTATGGATTACATTTCACACTACGGGCCTATCTTGGCGACTTTCATTTTGGGCTCTCAGCATAAAAACTGTGCTTTTAAATACCACATCCTGTACATATTTTTGTATTCACAGCCGGCGAATCCGTTATTCCAGGATAAAATTAAGTGTATGCACGTTCTTCAAAGGAAAGGTCCTGCATAACCTTTTGCCTACTTCTAACAAAAAATGACCAATAGATTGCAACGTTGAATCATACGTCTTATGTAAAATAGTCTCCCCCATTAAGCAAAAATTAAAGTTTCTGAAAATTAAAAAAAAATCATTTAGTTCCTGTATTGGATGACCTAGTAACCATGATAGTTAATCTTATCCATCAGTATATTTTGCTAATAGGACGCCGTAATAAAACCTCAACCGCAATTTTTTTAAATCCTTGGATGATAATAATAATCCTCTCAACGCCTACACATTCTCACCCATCTTCTCCGAGCAGAAGTGATATCAGTGTATGTACATTAAAAATACTAGCTGATTTCTCAGCGTGTCGTGGCAATAGTTTTGCATACCAATTTTAGCCGTTAAATGTTACGAAATATGTCTAAATGTAGTCGTAATTATACAGCATAAGGTGAAATTTCTGTTCCTGTAATGTGAATGCTTAAAATTGCAACCCACAAATGCTCGGCTCAAAAACTTCAAAGGGTCGTGATCCGAATATGGAATACCATTAATTAGAGAATCACTGAGCTCGCAGCGAAATAGGCTTCTCTCACCTCAATATTTGGGTGGTCTGTCTTAATGAGGCTGGCCATAACCATTAGTGTTGCTGCGAGACGAGACGATACGAGACTAGGGACAGTCCGTCTCAGCCTCGTTTACCAAACAGTAATATCATCTCCAATCTCGTCTCGTGAATCTGTCTCATCTAGGTTTAGAATTTTACTTATTCAAATACGAAGTTTAAAAACCACTAGACGTTTCACAGTGGAATTCGCATAAAACTTTAAAATTGGTCTACCATTCTTACTAAGAAATATTTTTCAGAAAATGAATGTCATTGAAATTTTTCTTGAATTTCTATTAAAATTTAATACCAGTGGGTCAATTAACACATAAAGTCTTTAATGGGATGATTTTTGAAGCTTTTTTAATATTTTAGCGTGAATTAGATATGTCCCGCATAAGTTTTGTAGCCCTTTGACGAGTGCGTAGGGTATTTAATGAATGGAAAGTAGCATTGATGGATCATGTTACATTACATTTACCACGTCAATCATCTCCTAAGAGTAGCCCTTATCACTGCTCAGCACAATCTAGATTCGTCAACTTTTCTCCATAAAGCTGGAGTGGAAGGGTGAGTAGGAAACATTGGTATTACACGGTGAGGAGAATTATTATCTGATTTACTGATCGGATTCCGCTCAAAATCACTGGAAGACTTATTCACGCATTTTTCTCAAGCTTCCATTTTTTAATTTTTCCCACGTACATATATAAGGTAAACAACATCCCGTAAACAAATTTAATGCTTTTGAAATAAACAATACTTCCTTTTCCGTATCGGTGTTACATGGAATTTATTCCTACCATAAATGAATTCTACTTTTGAGGAGACAAAAAATAATTTTCATAGTGCCCTTCTGGTGCACGATTTTAATTTTCATTTTTGCGTTATGACACCAGAAGAACAACTAAAAAGAAATAATTCTTCATGAAAAGGGAAACTAAGAAAGGATACTCCAAAGGTACACCACGTAACGATATTCTTCCCATTGACCGTATACATATTTCGAATAATCGGTCCGAAAACCCTCTACGCAATTTGCTCATCCATCGCAACTTTTCATAAATGACATATTTTTCAGAGATAAATAGACTTTCTCTGTTAAAAAGCCACAAAAGTTTCCCAATTACTAAGCCTGGTAAGATAATTTGCTAAATTCAACGAAAGCGAAATGCAACCAATGAACAACAACCTTCGCCTTCAAACTGTTTTCAGCTACCATTTTCTACCGAAATTTACCTGTTGAGATCACCTGTCATGGCTTCCTTATCCTCAAGATTTAATCAATTTTAACCATATGATTAGTGTATAAAAAGGCAATAAACTTAACGTGGTTCCACTGTATAGATATATATTTGTAATTCAATTCACATTTTAAAGAATTTTATTTCTACGCTATTTCTTTACAAATTAACCTTGAAAATTCATGGTGTTAAATTCAAAAATGGTTTATAATCGTTGTAGAACTCTCTCATATTACCTATTTAAAGCAAAATGCCCTAAAAATCGAAAAACTGGAATATACGAAGCTTATCGCCTTATTTTTGGTGATTCTATGGCATTGACGATGTAGTTGGCTTCTTTGGTGTCAATTCAAGTCTGTGTTAATTATAAAAATGTTTATACATATAAATAAGTACATCTTGAACCTTAGTATTTTGTTTTCAGCAGGTAATGCTAGTCATTAACAAAAGTAGGATTTTTAAAATCGATCAAACAAAAAGGTGGAATGTAGTATTTGTATTGATACTCATAAATGCTGCAGAAACTATTGAATTCCTGTATAATGCAACTACGTAAAGAAGAAAGAAGAGTTACACAGGAAAATGCAAAATGTAAAGCCATTACTACGTGGCACATTAAGAAACAAGCATTAGGAAACTAATCAGCTACACAACATGTCGACCAACCTACTTCAAAGTCTTACACATACCTAAAAAATCTATAATTTCATATCAACAGAATATAATGGAATCTTTGAGTACAAAAAATTGAATAGTGTATCGCTGTATCCACGTAAATGCTGATAATTTATGCAATCCTGTAGGGAGACTGACTTTGTTTACTGAAACCCTTCACTTTTTCTTAAGCATTACTGAAATGAAGGCAGATTGTTTTAAAGAAAAAAACCCTACTCCGTTTTGACCTTGGTTGTAATTTTCCGTGAAAAATGAGTAGTTGGTAAGGCAAAGAAAGCTATTATGTGATTTGCCCACCAGTTGACTTTCATGATCATAAATGCCCTAACATATGAATCTCTGTTGACACTTTCAGTATTTGCGAGTAATGAAACCATGTAGAAACAGTCTACCTCGGTGCGGGAAGCGCCTCCACATATTTATGTATTAACATGAACGCCAGATCAAGCGGACAAGGCTCCTGGGGAATATGACGAATGATGTAGCTATGCCGCTAAATAATGACGATGAAACAGTTTTATCGACAGATATAATACTTCCAGATATTCAAAAGTTTATGTCTCCACAACGACCTTCGAAAACATTCGAAGAAATTTACGATGAGATAACAGACTCTTGCGGGCAAATTAGAAGCAAATGCATGTTCAGATTAAAGCGGGCGTTGACAAAAAAACTCATGCCGCCAGAATTGAGATAAAAATGATCGAAACCAATGGCAATTGGACGATACCGTCACCAGTCGCGAAGAATTCATTCACTTCAACAGAAAATACAACAAAAATCAGGGATGTATTTCAGTAACGACTGCCATTATAATCATAATTCAAACGATGAACAAGCCTGGCCACATGCCATAGAGTCGGCTATCATTACACCTTAACACCATCATTGTGTTTGTCGATTTTATGTGTTCCTATCCACTTTCTTTCTACCTTTCTGTCGGAATATTTGTGTCTATGTGTGTGTATACATATATATGTACTTAAAGGAGGTCAAAGGCCATAAGGATCCAAGAGGTGTGGCAGCGGAATACTTCGACACTACAGAAATCGTGTCGACGCTTACAGTATTGCTAGATTGGAGGGTTGTGAAGAGGCCGGCACTAAAAATGACACTTCAAAGGCTACTGAAAGCCCTTTCAGCCAGGTAATTAATTTGATATTTTTAAAATGAGGATTCAGTTTCAACTATTTTGATGCTATACTATAAGTTGTTCAACGACCAAGTTGAAAATTCTAACGCTAAATATCAAGTCCGTCAGAAGTCCTCAAAAATGGACAAACCTCACTTTTTACATGAGGCAAAATGACCCGATTATCTTCTTGGTACAAGAGGTAAATGCTGCTGAGATGACACTTCCCACTCTCCGTTCATATGACTTCTACTTTAACAGTCCCACAGATAGACCGAATGGTACGGTGATAGCTGTGAAGAGGTCCTTAAATGATTCCATTTTCTACTCACAAATCATCCTTCCCGGAAATATTCAGTCTCTCACCCTTCGTTTACCTGCGGAATCCTCATTGAGCGACCATCTACCCTACCTACCTGACACTCATTTCCTATTATTGCCCTTTAGATCAGACCGCTGCTGTAAATGCCACCCGGTTTCTGAAAGCCTCTTTAGAAAGTATAATGAAATCATCAATAGGCAGGATAACTTGTATAATTTTAGCTGCAGACTTTAACGTTACTCAGAACCCTGAAGCTGATGGACCTAGCCAATTTGAGAGATTCCCTCGCTTCGCTGATGCTCTTCATGGAGTAGTAAGTAGAGCTGATCTAATTGACGCCTGGGTACATCAGTACCCTCCAAAACCCGGTTTCACCTTTATTGCCACACAATCAGAATAAACGGGATCCCCAATCAACAGGATTTATATATCAGGGCGATATTAGAGGGATATCATCCAGGTTAAAGTTTTATGCAGTTTCTCAGACCATAAAGCCGTAGCCCTTGAGCTCCATACATATTAAGAAGCGGCTAAACAACCTTATTGGCGGTTTGATAATATCCTTACTCCAAGATAAAGAATTGAATTTCCTCACGAAAGAAGTACTTTGAATTTATGATGAGGAATATGCAGGGAAAACTACTGTAAGTGGGACCCTTCCCCCTTTCTCCTCCCCCTCCAAATCAAAGATCTAGAGTGCTCCTGTATTTACTTTTTCTAAGCTTTCTCTTCGTCAGGACTCGATAAATCTCACTAACCTCCTCCATCATCTCTACTAAGACCAAACTCTTCCTTTTAAATTTTCTTTCCTTCCCGCCTTCCTGCCCCCTACCTTCCTCTCTCTCCCTCCTCCCCTTCCCCTCTGTCCCTTCCCTCCTCCCCTTTATTTTCTTTATTCTCCCTCTCCTGCAGGGTTATATTTTAAATTCTTCCTTCTTTAGCATGTACAGAGTTTTTAAAAAAGGTAAATACTTATCGAGTATGGAACTGTGTAGACCTTCCCGATTCAACACTTGGAAAGTATTCATCATTATCTTACACTGGAAGAGCCTAAGGTACTTTTTTAAATATTTAACGGTTTCTGTAGGAAATAGTTATATAGCCCACCAACAAGAGCGCTTGAGACCTACACATGAAAGATTGATGGTAAGTTAGCGCCAACCACAATTGCTGTTATTTTTGCATCATTGAAACATTTAGAAAAATTAATAGACCTTGAAGCAAAATAGTTTTATTTGAATTTTCTGTAATCAGCCTCATATTTAAGATATTTTGAGTGGAATATTTTGAAGTTATAGTTGACGTGGCAACACAGCATTATGTGAAGTACCTGGAAAATGCCACAAAATACCTGCGATTTCTTGGGGAAAAATATTTTACGAAGGTATTGTAATGTTGATGGTTAAATATTTCTGGAAAATCCTTTTATCTGCGACATATACGGGCTAAAAATGCGGTAATGATGCAAGCATCCTAATGCTCTGGACACATAAATGAGGTTTAGAATTTTCACAATTTCTGTTTTGATGCATAACATATGTGGAATTTCATCATGTAAAAATATCTGCTGAATGAAGCTAAGGAAAAGATAAACGGTAAATTATAGATTTCACCTATGATATCAATACCATACATCGGTAAAATATTTTTGATTACTGGTAAGCCATAAACTTTCTTGTCATTACCTTCATTAGGTTACATGAATACTGTATTTCACAAGCCAAAACGGCCTTAAATTTTAGAATTACAGTCAGTTTTACTGCGAGGGGGAAATGTTTTCCGCTGTTGATTGTAGCACTATATCAATGGTAAACACGCGGTCTACTCCATAGTAGAATCATCAAGGGTTATAATTCTCCAAAATTATTATGTCAGAGAGGTGAATATATTCCTGTGTATTTCATCATTTGTTAATTGGATATTAAATATTCAACTACTTAAATATTGCTAACGTTCATGCATGAATCTTTTTTAAAAATGAAAGCTTGCCCACTGAAAATTGTGAAGTCAATTCCATGAGAAGATTGAATTACCTAAATTCAGCACCAAGGATTGGGTACCTAATTGCACTCTGCTAGCTAAAATGAATGCATACCCTCGAATGAAATCCGCATTTTGCATTACTATCGTACAATAGGGAACGAAATAAGTCTCATGGTAGAATATAAACAGTTAAGGCATGGATGACAATCGGCTTTTCTTCCGGGAGGATGAAAATGCAATCGTTTGTGATGATTTCAACGGTAAGATGCCATGACACTTACTGGTGACGAAAATTAAAAGTCTATGACTATGTTTCAGGGGAGATGAATACTATGCATAAAAACAGAATTCATGGTAATGAGCAAAATACATTTAAGCAATGCTCGTGACATGCACAATAAAGTTGATCGTAAATATAAAAGCACTGATTTAACAAGGATGGGGTCACACTGGGCCCTTTCTTATGGTAATTTTCAGCCCTGCCGTTGAAAGCTTTACAAAGTATTATTTATGAAACGCCAATCAGCATTAGCACGGAGAATCATTTTAATGTTGAGGCATAGGCATTGGGTAATACAAAAAGATATGAAAACTTTCCGTAATTATTTATACCAGTTGAGGAAACAGGCACCACTCTTGAGCTATTGTCAAAGTCTTGGTATGCTAGACTAGAGTTTGACTATAACTTGATAGAGTGACACGGAACTTCTCAATATAATTTTGCATATGGCAGCAAACTTCTTCATTTCAAATTATTGCCTTCATGCAATGAAAATATGTGGTGTAAAGTTAGACTCTTCCTTAAAACATGTTTGTGAGCGAAAAACTTATTATATTAGCACGAACGCATAATAATTTCCTCTGGTGGGTTCGGACTGATAAAGCGGTTGTTATTACAAAACTAATCAAATTTTTATTTTACTCTGTAGTTTTTCCGGTTGGATCTACAATAGAACCAGAAGTTCGCATTAATTGATTTGAAAGAGAAATAAATTTTCTTTCATTAATGTGGAAATGTCGGGCATCCTGCCAGAAATATCGATTTTTCAGATAAATGACTCTATCACCAATCTCCATCAATGACTTTATCAATCTTATCACATGAGTAATTACTCATACTCTGTCCGATAACATTTTTTTACTGCGAGTGCATACTATTCTTTCAAAAAGAACGTTATCTATCACCCGATAAAAAATTACGCTGATTCAAATTTACTGTTCATATTATTAATAACAAAGTTTAGTCACCCAGGGGAAAATATCACTAATTATTTACGTATACTGAAAATATATTGAATGCAAACTGATGACTAAGGTAATTTACTGATATATCTTTACAGGATTTTTGTAGCTAGGCAGCAACCACGACACTCGCAGGAAGGTTTTTAATCAACTTTTATTTTGGTACAGATAGTTAATACCAAAACGCCATTAAAGATCCATCATTCCTTTATTTTAAGCAGGAGAAATTGTTTACGACAAGTCATCTTCTGACACTTTTAGGCTAAAAACTTACGCTGCTAAAGACGTTCTCCAACGTCTTTGGCGGCAAACCCCTACCAGACGTGAGTGAACGTCTTTAAGTTTTCCATATTTTGTTCTCACATAAACCTATAATGAAACGTCTCTCGCACTGTACAGTGCTTACACTGACCTTTTAGCTACAGGGAATGGCGCTAGATGTCAGGAAACTTCACTTTCTTATTTTTTGGTACCATTTTTTCTGGAGCGCAACGACACCAGAGCCGAACTAACTGGCAGAAGATAGGCCGATAGGCTTTGTGTCGTGACGTAACGTACGTGTGGCGTGCAGTCGGTGACGTTTATGTAGATGAGATTAGTTATTCTACCAACAATGGATGAAACAGAAAAATCTTCAAAGGGATACTTGATTTGTTAGATACTATAACTGACAATGATTCTAATACTTTGTCTGTCGAGCATTTGGATGATTTTGAAGTGGCAGAGACTCATCAAAAGTCTTCTGATGAAGGTTGGTTTTATAGTAATTCCACATTTTGGGTTTATATATTAATTTCATCTTTTGTGTGATGAAATCGCATGATACATTATTCTGTGAAGAAATGTATTTAATGATGGTTACCTTTCAGTATCTGAGTCAGATGAAGTAAATTCATAGCATTCCTTAACAAGTCGTTAAAGAAAGATCATCAAAGAAGTCGTTAAAGAGGTGGCGACAATTCATCATTAAATCAATTCAGCATATTCCCAAGGATATGAAAGATGGGAAGATAAGAAAACGGAGCCAGACATTCCGTTGGAAAGGAAATTTACTTATATAGTATATATATAGGTGGCGAAATAAACGAGATGTTTGGACACTTAGAACCAGACACGTTGCTCAAATGGCTCAAGTAAAGAATAAGAAATATGCCTTGACTTAAAAGCCAGTGACAGTACTTTTTTACAACAAGCACAAAGCTGGGGTAGATCTGGCCGATAAAAATATGTCATATCCTACTCTAATTCATAAGACTCCAAAGTGGTGGAGAAAGTTTGCATTTCATTTGATTTCAATGTCTGTTTCAAAACCTTCCATTTGTATAATTGTATCACAAAGAAAAATGTATCACTGACAGGATTCATTCTGAAGGTCTGTGAGCAAACGATTGCATCTGTTGATACACAATTAGTCAGGCCTGAAGAAGCAAAGGGGGGGGAATAAAGTGGCGCCTGTCAGCCAGACATTTTGTAACAAGAATAATTAATAATGGAAAAGTAAGTCAAAGGAAGAGTGTTGTGTGCTCTGAAAGACTCAGAAGTATGGATGATAAGGCAGGAAGGAAGGACACGTCATATGAATTTAAAAATTGCATTGTAGGTTTGTGGGTGGGTCCCTTATTTATTATTTATCATACTCAAAAGAATTTTTCCTAATAATTATGTTGTTCAGATAAAACATTCAGTATGTTACACGAATTAACGAGGTAACATCAAATTGCCTATGTATTTACACAAAATATGTTATCTATAAAATGCCGTTTATTCAAAAACATTTTTTCTAAAAAATGTAGTTTTTTAATTGTTTTGAAAATTATAAACAATATCCTGCCAAAATTTTAGCCTATGAAACATTTAGAGACAGCTTGAAAATTATCTTTAAAAGAGAAATATACGTCATATTATGTAAAGTAAGGAAATATCTGAATTTTGAATTTTACTGAAAATGCTGAGCACTGGGGGTGGGAATAGACACATAACCTGTAGTATTGTAAGTGTTAAATTCCAGTTTTATATACTGTTAGATTATTTTAATTGAACAAGAGAGAAATGAGTGTTTAATTTCATATGCATAGTACCATCTTAGACACATGTTCATGTAATAAAAAGTGTATCATATTAATCCATAGGCGATAATTGCATGGAAAATTTGAAGATTTGTTTTCCTTGATCTCAACTATCCTTAACCACATTATTGACACGACAAATTAAGAAAAGGCTTGAGAACACACGAGTCTGAAATATTAATTGTAAAGTTTGTTGAAGATATTTGGTATCCACTAAATTCAATTACAACCGGGCGCTATTACTTCACCTGGAGTGAAAGTTGCACTCATGACAAAAAGAGAAGTAAAACATCGAATTGGATGATCCCTCGATGGCATTGTGCATAAAATCCACATTGAATTTCGCGTTGGCCGTGATGACGCATGCTCCCCTCCCCGAGTTAAATGCACCAAATCTTTTTCTTTTCTTCACGAAACGCACGGCTGAGACAACCCACGTCATGTCTCAATGTGAGGAAGGGACTGGCACTGGAGGATAAGGGGACGCACAAGCACATGACTGGATGTTATATGCTCGGCTCTCGTTCGATGGGACGAGTGGGGGATCGCGGGCACTTCTTTCGGTTGAACGATGCAAGGAGATGCTAATGGGCTTCGCAAAGGTACGAAATAGGCTGGGTAGTCGGGGCGAGCCAGGTTTAAGTTACCGGACTAGGAAGATACCGGAAATGCTCCGAAACCATCCCCCACAGGAACCCCTAAAGCAAATAATCCGCGTAATCACAGAGCACAGCTATTATGAAGAGGATGTTAAATTTTCAAAAGTTTAGCTCTATTTTTATAAACTAATTTTATATATTGTACTAAGCGCATGAAATTATTTTTAAAATGTTTCGCAATACTTTTCATCGGTGTATGATGCTCAGATCTTGGTCAATGTCTTACAAGTTATCTGCGTCATAGGCATCGGATATATTGCCTATATTTTCCTTTCCTCCCTACGTAGCTTCTAAAAATTTCAATATTAATTTTCCCCTTTTGTATGCAATTTTGTAAACTAATATTGCCCTATTTTTTATCAGTTTATTGCCCTATTGCCCGGTAATGGAGAAACTAGTGTCGTAACAGGTTTAAACTGTGGAGTATTAAAATAAATTTGGATTTTACACCAAACTGCAAAACCATTAGCGTGATGTATAATACTGATGCTCATATACACCCTGAGCTATTCACAAGTAACCTACTATTCACAGAAGAAGTAACTTGTCTTCGGATACCAACTGAATCAAAACTAAATACAGACACATATTCACATAAATCATAATAATTTAAAAGACGCCCGCTGACTTAGTACTAAGTTTCCACAGAAATGTTCACCTATGTACTCACATTTCATTCCTGCTCAAGTACAAAATAGGAAAGCTTCAAACCCTGGTGCATACTTTGCTTTTGAGCTGTAAAAGTTATGGGCATGAGTTACGAAAGTCCCATCATCTCTTGGAGAGCTACCACAAAAAGCAATGCATTCGTTGCGTTTGGACTCTCAGAGGAGATCATGAGACCACGGCTAAAAGAGGGACAAGGTTAGTCATACCATTGCGATAGGTGGGTGCAGGACACCTAGAGTTGTAACAAATGTCTTTTACTCGTAAGAAAGAAATAAATCAACTTAATATTACTTTCAGTAAACTAAAAACGACTTCAACTCAGCTACTAGAGATAAGGATTTGATAGTGAGGACGAAATAAAAAATATAGATAGTTAAATCCCTGTGGGTTTTGAACACCGAGGTGACCATACTCAAGGGTTAAAGGTACTGCGTACTACTTAAAACACAAATAACTGAATTTTCTAGTCGCCTCCACTTACGCTTCCCGTAAAAAAAGCATTTGTGTCAGAGAAATACTAATTTTGGGTCAATATTTGGATGCCTGTAACTTTATTTCCTTGAAACGCGGGGAATAAGATAAAGTTTTAACTCTCGGAGATAGCCCAGCAAAGTAGACTCCTTAATACTGCCATATCTTTGCATACCTATTTTGCACCAGTTACCCTAGTAGATTGCTTCACTCACACCATCCTGTTATTAAAACTGGAACTACCATCCTTCCTCGAAAGTCTATTCCACCACATTCATCCGTCAAAATTTTCTCCGCCGCTTCCTCTCTCACCACTCAGTCCACTACCATAATATTGTCTTGTCATAGGATTCCTGTACACTCTCTAAACAGGTACAAGCCATCACAGTATGTTTCTTAAGCAAGAGCAACCCAAGTTCCAGAGTTTATAGATGGGATCAACCTCAAAACTCAAAATACACGTTGGCATTGTTCTCTTCTTCATATTTCGTTTCGTCCTTAATTTCTTCTGAATGAAAAGGGCAACTTCAGTGAAGAGTTAAATATTCTTTCAAATTTTGAAAATACCAATAAAATTGCAACGACAATCATCATATTAAAAATTACTGATGACTGATAAATAATAGATTAAGACATCACCAATTTTATACCAAGTGTTATTTAAAAGTCAATATAGGAGGTCGGAATATACATTGAGGTGACAAAAATTGTCAATATTGAAACACTTAAAATACCTTTTATATTCATTGCTCCATATTATAATTTGTGTGGAGCTAAAAATGTTCATAATGCATTAATAACCACCAGTTTGGACTTATTAGTCGAACTGTACCACTCGCAGTGTTCTATTTGCCATCTATTATAATATAATTTAATAATTTTCATTTGTATACGGTTAATAATCAACCAGAATATAAATTATTCACCAAAAATGTCAACTTTCACACTTTTTGCATGATTGGCTCTTGTTTTGATCGGTTTTTTTTGCCTTTGCGAAATATGAAGTAGATGTTATAAAACGCGTTCGAGGCTGTTTATCTCGTTCCATTTAAATCATTCATGAATTCAATCCAAATTATAAATTAATTACATTGGAAAATTATTTTTCTTTACTCGGCACTTTCTATATTTATTTTTAGTTCGTACAGAAGGCCACTCACGAGCGCTTATTAAATAACATAAGGTTACTTCAATCAAGAAATATTTTTGTAAAATCCTGTGACGGCACTTGACAAATATGGATTCTATTGTATTACTTTTATTTTTATTTTATTTCTATTCTAGAATAATTTTTCACTGGTAAAATACTCAGAATTATGAAAAACCTTAAATTTAGGAATAAAACTCAATCCTGGTTAATTTTGCGGTACTACATCATAAATTAATTAACTTTGTAACTCTTATAGATTACAGAATAATTCCAACTTTACCGCGACCCGGGATTTTATTTCTAAGGGTTATCATCTGGTGATTAAAAAGATATCTCGCTCCCTTATGCATTACCAGTAAAAGAAAGGGGGGGACCGCATATGGAAGAGGGGACGAACTTGGGAGAAGTGGACGGTTATAAATTGCAGATAGGATTGTAAACTAGCAGGAAGTATACATTTGTTGACAAGATTAGAATCTGGGTGATCACATCTTTTCAAAATTTCTATTTTCAAAATAAACAGATAATCAACGTGAGCTAAATGCTTTATAACAGCCCGAATGGTTGTTGTAATATGGATTATTTTTAGATCTGTAAAAATCATAAAGTTAATAAAAATTAAGTTTAGGGCTTTTCAATTAAGCACCAAATTGCAAATGACTTGAAAAATAACCACGTTGATTGAAATTTGCAAGCAACCTTGACCGGATATATATTTCTTAATGCACATCCACTCATGAAATACGTTTCGAGTTCGGCAATGAAAAATACAAACAATTCCTAAAAATATGTTTTGCTGGTAAGGCAAGTTATTACTAGTGATATTAGAGCGTAACTAATTTGAGCACATTACCAGGCAGCTCGAAAGCAGGTGTACGTAAACCATACTACGCTCAAATGAAAACGACCTTTTCGTAACAAAATTGAACAATTCCGTAACTGTTGTTAAGACCACCTGATGACCCTCTACTAAGGTAAGAAATAATGACTATACCTATACCCAAGGAAACTTCCAGGAACAAATTACTGTTTTGCGACCTAAATTGAAGACTGCGCCACATCTGTTGGTAAGACATCGTCCCGGAGCCCAAGCAAATATAACTGCGGACGAAGCTAATATCCGTAACAAAGACGGCTCTCACCTCACCAGGAATGCAACCTTCTCACGGTCCTGTGATCTAGCGACAATGTGGCAATATTGGCAGCACTGAGAAGGCAACGACATTGCAAAGGGAAGTGGCGCAGAAGGGCATGTGGCCGAACAGGGGCAGTTAAGAGGATTTTTTTCCGGGGGAGGGATGAGCATGAAATGGTGTGTCGGTGCGAGGTGAGGAGGCTAGAGCAAGCGTGTTAGGAAAGAAAAGAGGAAATGAGGTTGGGCCAAGGGGGAGGCAAGAGGGTGGCGCGGGGGCGCACATCATGCGTGCGGGAGGAACTAATTGGTGGAAATCAGTATTGCCAGCGCATATTCGGATTCTGTGACGCACTTTGAGTCACTAGTTTGCCACTTGATGGAAAAATATGGAAGCCAAAAGTCTCTTCCCCAGTCGGGAATGAATTTGAAACATTATTGAAAAAAATTATAAATTTTATTTTGAGCTCACCAGCAGCGATCTCAAGTAAAGCGTCACTTCTTTATTTCAGATGCTGGTAAGATATGTCCTCGAACGCTATCAAAACTGATATCACATAGTTTCTGCATAGAGCACGTCACTTACGACTCCTGTAACTAGGGACCATCGCGTATGCGTAGCATATTGCTTTCCTATTTAAATGTTTTGTATATACATCGCCTACTACGAATAGCTTTAGCACACCACTAGAGTTGTAGGATACAACACCCATTAAAATTTGATAAACTTCTAGAGCTTAAGAGTGATAGTTGGGATTAGAATAGGCTATATGTCCCTAGCTACTGCTTTCCATTTAGCATGCAAATAAATGAACAAATGACCCCTGTTTCTTAAAACTGAACACCTAAGTACATGGTATTTATCTATACAAATACATAAAGAATATAGTGTTGCCAACCAATCCAGTCAGTCAATCCAATTCGACCCCAAATGAGTGAAAGTGATCCCAAAAACATATACTTTAAAATAATCTTCACCAGCTACTATCTCAAAGTCTTTAAAAAAATTTAATTGTAATGAATAATGATATACATTAAAAAGTCAATTATTATATTTACTGTTTGACAACTTAGCATTTTCAGTAAAAGAGCAGAGGCACCCAAACGTGCAATTTCCTCTATGAAAACATTTAAGATTGTAAATTGGAAGGTACGTTCTCTTTGATGTCAGCATTTCGGGGTTGTGTCCGCGTATGTCCTCTTTAGGTTCTCTTTTGCGCAGATAGATATCAACCAGAATATTTCTTAATTATATCACTTGTGCTGAAAATCAACGAAAATATCTGCTAGTATATGAAATTACCTACTTCCCAACAAATAACTTCTGCACTATTTCCAAGTCTGTTCTCATGCGAGCAAAAAGGCTTCGCGAGGGAAGTGGCGAATCGGTAGTAAAAGGCCATGTATAAAGTCATCAAGGTAAAGTTGGCCATTTAATCGACATTATGAATTTTCCAACATTACATAATGTTGAGTAGATATTACCATAATGCCTGATAAAAATTGAGGATTTTACTACTTAAAGCGTAAGATTCTCAACACCGATTCCAATGCTTCATTATGAGAGATAAAAGCTCAAATGAACATTAAAATTTCGCTTACTTGTGAAGCAGCTTTAAAAATATTACTATATTGTAATAATAAATATTATTTTCAACGGATATTTTTACTTTTTGAGCGAATGCCGTCGAAAGACTTTTAATTATTAACGTTATATGTACTATTGTTTCAGACTAGCACCGAGGAAGTGACTGTTTAGAGGTGATTAATATAGAAAATGTTAAATCAGTTAAATATAATTTGGTTAAAAAACCATGCAAAAATATCTAGCCAAATTGATTGTTATATATGAAAAAATCCATACCTATTTTTTACCAATGGTGTTTGGAGTCCAAAAATTCGCTACCATCTGACGGAAAAATGGCGCAGCCAATCAAAAACCTGGAATCGCATCGGCCACATTATTCATACTCTCACTCAGAGAACGTCTTCTCGTAGATTGGAACATAGCATTAGAAGATTTGCTCGCACTCGCGCCGCAGTTCGAAGCTTGGCTACCCTGGACAGTGTGTGCCAGGAAGCGATGAAATCGGGCCGAAATGGCACGGCGGGCAAACGATGGCGCGGGGTAGAAGGTGGGGCGGAGACATGGGGAATGGGAGGGAAGGGTGTGGCCCTGGAAGCAACTGAGGCTCCGGGGAGGATCTTGGGAGGAGACGTGGCCTAGGTCGCAAGGGGCGGAAGTGCGGCGGAGGCGGTGAAAGGGAAGCGGTCGGCATGCACGGTACACGGAATAAAGATCCCGGAGAAATTGATAGTGCCCAGCTCCCGCCATGCATATTAACCGCCATAATGTTTACCTGAACGATAGTTCCCTTAACGGAAATTTCGGATCGAAGGTATTTCCTTTCTTGAACAGAGCTTTGGGAAGTCAAGTGAAAGTACTTCCTAATGCACCGGCATCGTTTATAGATTCAAGGAGTCATGGATTGCTTCCTATGTGGGATTTTCTTACAAATGAGAATTACTAATTTTTTTTTAACGGTGCTGCTTTACGTCTTATTTCATTTAACTACCAATTTTCGATCGATATTCATATGCCTAATGGAATATATAGCCGATCGAGGATTCAGGGAACATGCAGAGTTGAAAGCAAGTTTTTACTGGATTATTAGTATCTAGGACTAATGTGGTGAAACAGATGCATTTTACGAAGAACAAAAATTTGTAGTTTCCCGTTGAGAAATGTTTAATGCGACTAATTTTAATGCCATTCACAACGTCAAGGTTATGTCAAGGCTTCATTATTAGGTTATATCATTTTTTTTTATTTTTTTTCATGAATGGATACATACAGTGTATATGTATGTATTCCTGGATGTAACCCGATCCGTTGGCAAGGCAATATTTGACACGTAGAAACCAGTTGAATAAATACGTAATTGAAAACAACAAAGATTTCTTTCATTCGGTATTAAATGAATTTTCAAAGCAAATGAAGAAAAAAAATCCTTCGAGTTTGATTCACAACCAATAAATAGCCAAGTGATACTTCCAAAAGATAAACTTCAATTATTTTCAAACGCCAAAATGGAAACTGTGCACAAGTAAATAGAAGCCGAGCAAATGAGGCTAAGAATGAAATTCATCTTTGCTCAGATTTTTCAAACTTCTACAAATTCCTCGCTAAATAATTGTAAAATATAACTATTTGCTTTACTTCACATTATTGAGTCTGAAATATCTTCCACTATTGGTTTCCTGAAGCATCGGTTTTCGGTTTTAACATCAAAATAAATAATCCGGTTCCGCAATAAATTAAGGCACAATATTTTAATACAAGTGGAGGGAAGGAAAACTATCTCTGGAGATAATTCAGACTTCTTGAACACTAATGAAATACATAATAATGCCAGCGGAATATTCACAATCAGGTGACACTCGTGTAAAGCCAAATTTGGAGCACAAAACGATTACAAGACGTCTCTTGACGGGAGAAAGGTCATCGCTTATACCCAGCGCATGAATTCTACGCAAGATGAAACTTCGCGGATTACTTCAGAGCACCACTTAGCTCACGTAATAAATTAAGCACACTATCGTACATTACCGTATTCATGTCGAGAAAATGTTTCCAAAATTTGGACCGCCTGCTAATTCCGTACTTGTTCGTCATATCGTTGTTTGATGCAGCTGACTACGCTTGAGATTATGCTATTGAACACTCTCACCCTATGTTACATACAGTCGCTACTTAAAATGGTCTCCAAAGATTACTCTCTACCATGTACAAATGTAATATTTTAAACATAATTTTATAAAACAGAATTCTATGTGGGACGCATATATATGAAGTGAAAGATATAATTCTCTATTCCAATGTTGAAACAACTGGATGAGTCGGAGAGTAAAAACGTTTTATTCCCCTTGAGGATTAGCATAGATTGAAGAGAGTAAACGGCGTATTTTCCCACTGAGGTAAAGCCTGTATTTGTTCGAAAAATGATCCATGTAACATGGCAATCGTGCGCACTCGCCCTTGAAAAATGTATCATATTTTACATTACTGGGTTGATGATGGGCAGTTTATCAGCCGTTGATGTTAATGTCCTGGCCCACTTCTGCGTGCGACTGCATCACTTATAAGGAAGACCATAGTGCAGTCATGTTGGTTTGCCTCTCATTAGGATAACTGCACCCAGTACCGTATTTAACCAAAAAAACTATACGAGAAAAGGAAGTTTGAACGGAACTCGAGCACCCTCTTATTATTTGAACATTCGTGAGCATTCTGGTTCAGTTTTCAGGTGCTGCTCATGGTGCACGAACGAAGCAGACTCATATGCCACCTAGTATTACTCGGAGGCGATAAAGAGCTATGCAGCGGAGCCTTTATGCGTTATATTTTTAACTTTTGATGATGAATGGCGAGACGGCTACACAGTGAACGTGTCCTGACTCGTCAAGTTTGCCACCTGCAACTGGGGGAATGCAACTAGATGCGTAATTTTTCACGAACTCAAGCACCTGAATTCTAAAGGTAATCCGTGGAAGCTAGCATTGGAATTCCGTGCGGAATCTTCACTCGTGTATCAATACGGCTGTGTGAGTGAGTACGGATATGAAGTCGGTATCGATATGGTATAATAAATGACCTAGATACGTTTTCAACGGGGGCAAAGTAGCAATCCAGAGAAGAAACGTCCTACTGCGTGCTATGAGGTGCCGGCTCCAATGCTCTAGATTTAACCACGTAAAATAGAAGGCGTAAATTGTTAGCCGAGCTGCTTTCTGATGCATGCTAAATTGATCACCACTTGCGTGCTTGTGCTATGTGAGTTAGTTAAAAAACATGTTAGGTTAATATTCATGTACCAGGTCTCCATGAAGAATTCTTTTGCTTCAAAGATGGAAATTGGAATTGCGTGCCTTATTCTCCGCTGTATTATGTTAATCTTTAAAGAAAATTTCCCCTCTTGCATTGAACTCTTCTTTTGGATAACTATCCTGATAAAATAATAATTTATTATCACCTACTGCTATAATTGGGTGATTACACAGGGTTAAGCTAACAGTTGAAAATCATTATTTTTAATCTGTAGTCTTACCGAGCCATTCCGTAAACCCCATTGCACTTATTGCACCGCAGTGAGCATTTAGACTTAGACTCATCAATTAAGCTTACAAATGAAGCCTTGTCGACAACAATAGATATTTAATCGTAATATTCTCACTTTTATTTCTCACCTTGCCATAGATGAGCTTTATTAATTCCATTTACTTTGTGATACAGTGAAATACCAGTATAATGATTGAGTGTCAATAATTTTATTTTTAAGCGAACATCTAAACGTATTGATTTCAAAACTGATTTATTTGCCCATATATTCCATTTAATATCCCTAAAACTTTAGCACTATTGAGTATAATGCCTAAATACTTTTTCCTAAATATAATTTTTTTGTGCAAAAGATTATCCACAAAAGATAATGAAATGATGCGCAAATGAATATTGAGTGAAGCGTCAAATAAGTGGAAGTGTCGCCATGCTGTAATAATGTTACTAATCCTTTTCAGAGGTTTCACAGGGTTCACTCGTGAGAAATAAGTGGAGTTTACTGATTTACTTATGTAGTGCTCGCCCCATAAAATGAAAAACCCCTCTGCCCTCTTAGAGAAGCGTCATATTGTTATGGGGACATTTACGGCCGAGCCCCGATGATAAACCTGTTAAATGATGGAGGAGACTATTTCTCGATCCACTTTAGAGGGAGGGAGAAATTTTTCTATTAATGTCGCGTTAAAGCGTTCCATGTCTTACTTACTCTGCTCAACTTCTGTTATAGCCCCATGTTATTCGCATCTACTGTCACTGCGGTTGGAATGTGGGCATAGCTCTTGAAAAGTTTGTGTCCCGTCGGCCGTCCCTTCCCATTTGGCCACATACTTATACAAGGAACTTTCAGTTGAGAGAAGCGTCGTTACGAGAATCTTTCAACATTACTTATGTTCCGCCTCCACAATTCCCCCGCCAAAGTTTCCATCGCTGCCGAGCCTTAATAACTGCCGTAATTGAGTCCATAAAAAATCTCTCTACTCATTATAGGTGGATGATGGGGCGCGGGGTCGGGGGAAACTTCTCTGAAGGGCTCGAGGGATAGACTCCCTCCTCTCACCACTAACCATCGTTTTCCTAAAATAAGCGGTTTTCTTTCGGAGCTCTGGACGGGGGCGTGGTTCCACTCTGCCTCCCATCTGTCGCCTCTCCCCTTTAAAAAACCCTCAAGATTGGCTCCACCTCAGAATCGTCCGCCTTGATCATCCGAGCTGCTATTCCTCATCCGACGTAGCGTCGTTGTCCCGACCCTCGTGGTCTAAGATCCGCGCCCTCTCGCGGCGTGCAACGCCGGGTGAGGCCGTCCTCCACACCGCGGTTTCCGTCATAGTGTTATGGGGAATGCTACCGCCGCTCGAGGGTGTGGCGGGAGCATTCCGCGCCTGAAACGAATCCGCCGCAATATCTGGCTTGCCTCTCCGTCGGCATTCTTGACGGCGATACCTGGCAGTACAATGTCAACATCTATGTCGAGGGCAATGGGCTACCATGCTCACAGACACCCACTCATGCGCGTTTACATATGCTTTCCCCACTCTTTCCTCATTAGTTTCCCATTGGGCTATTCGTGTGACGGCGGGTCGGTTGGGGCAATATATTAACCCTTTCTCTGAGTCAAATTATCACTGGTTAGACTCACAGTAGCTACAAAGTATTCTCCAAAATATGCTATCATTTTTAATGTTAAATGGTAGCAGGTGGACATAATTTTACGCGGAAATGGCAAAATTACTTCTGAATCTTTGTTGCATGGTTGTAAATTTGGATGTATTTCCTGTGTATGTGTATTTATTATTATCAGTATCATTATTTATGGGAGTTGTAAGAACAGTTTTTCTTTCTTCATCACCTCGTTTATTCATTTCTTAAAATCTTTCTTTCATTTTTAGTCGTCATTTTTACTTGTTCAGTTCCCTTTTCTTTTTGTCCATACATCGTCAGAGGAGGAGAGACAGGCGTCAGTAGGATCGATCCAAATGGGCTGGTTACCGCAATCTCTCGACCCCTGGCCCCACCGCCGAGAACGCCCTCCTCCCTTACTCTGCCGGGTCTATTGTCAACTCTAAGTTTATTTGTTTAAATTGTTAAGAACAATTTCTCCGTCGGTAATCACGACCTCGTTTTTTTCTCCTGAGAACTTAAGGAAATTTTTCCAAGTTCTGTTTTCAAAATTCTGTTTGTCGGCCCCGGTGGCGGCGGGGTAAAGTCCTCGAATACCAACCCGAGGGTCGCGGGTTCGATTCCCGCCTGGGTAAAATATCTCCTGCCCAGGACATGGGTGTCTGTGTCTCGAACGTTGTTACTGTTATTCACCCGGCGTAAATTGGCCCATTGTGCTGTATTCGGGGTAGTGAAGATAAATAAAAATAAAATAAAAATAAAATAGCTAATAAGTTGTTCTAGATTCAGTCTCTTTTCCAGTTTTGTCTTTTGTCCCAGCACATAATTTTCGTAATCACCTATAGCAAAGGTAAATCGAAAGTCGTCCCAGACGCGCTTTCACACATCTATTTTATCGGAACTCCTGAATGGCAGGGGAAAAAGGTAGACGATCCTTGGTATTTAGAATTGAACAAGAGCTTGGAGAACCAGCCAGAATACCTACGTTACAGTTGACGGTCAAATATGTCATCACGGACACCACGAAGGAGAGACTGGTGCCAAGGGCTAACTTGTTGGGCCTCTCGAGAGCCGACAAACCCCCTATGCTGGACACTTGCCGCCATGTTCATAGATTCCTTAGTGAGCTACTATCGGTTTGGTAGCGCACTAACTAGTCGCCAACTAACAAAATCGTATTCATAGACTGCTACTAAACTCAGCAGCGCCAAGTGAGCCACTATTTTAGTAGCTGATTCTTAAACTTTCTCGCCTTGTTTAGAGGCGGTACTAAATATGGCGGTCTGTCACTAGTGGCTCAGCTCGGGTGATAACCTGAAGCCATAACGGAGATTTTAGGGCAAAAGTACCAAAGATGCTGGTGGAGTTGCTTTTCTCAATTTTATTTATATTTTGTACACAACTATCCCCATCTCTAAAAGACAATATGGGGACTTAGGTTACTAAAATCTTTACAAAATTGCAATTTTTTTCATTATATACAATGGCAGAAGGAGAAAAATAAATATTCTGAAGGATGAAATTGACCCTTCTGGTGTATTTAGCACTCAAGCGTAAATATTTGCCTGTATTTGAGCAAGATATGCCAGTAGTGGAAAAGAAAGATACGAGGAAGATGAAATAAAATCCCTAAACATATGACATATATTTATCTGGAATTACAGCTATCAGTTGAAGCTGATATGATCTTGAATTATAAGTATTGAACTCGTCTTTGAAATACGCTTTTTCTCTTTCCCGAAATCGTAAAACAACGGTCCTGAGATTTTCTATTTTCAGGAATTCTGGACAAGTACTTCCTTTGTGGGGAACACAAGCCAGTTTCCATTACTTTCTCGATGCAACCCCCAGAAAGAGCCATAATATCCTTGCTAGTCCTTGCTGTATATGGGAGCAAAGAAAAAACTCATGATTACGGCGTTCAAAAATACCTAGCAACAAAACTATAATTAGGGATGAAAATTGGAATATCTAAAATGATAATTTATACTCCACGTGGAGAGAATTGAGGGAAAACATACGCCAAGGTCAACCTGGTATTTTCATTAGGACTCTTCATAAGGGGATGACTTAAAAACCAACCCAACCTTTAAAAATCTCTTAATGCCCTTAAGAGTAAGTTAATTATTTTCAGCTACGTATTTCTCTGCTTGGATAAAAAGTAAAACAGAGTTGTATGTTTCTTCCAGTGACCAAGGCTCCTCGACATAAGAGCGTTAGATATTCATACTATGATATTGAAGCGTATTTTCCTTAAAAATATGCATTTTCAATGCCAAATTAGTTAACAACGTGAGTAAAGTAGTTCGTAAATTTAATTTGTCGAATTTTCCGAAGGTGATTCAAACAGCTCCGTTGAATCTTTAACCATTACGGCTACGTGAAGAAAAAATAATTGACGTTAAATATAATGAGCTACAGTCTCCCTTGGTGAACAATGACGAAGTTCAAAAAACTACTAGAAGTGTCTTTTTTATTTAAAAAAGATATTTTGAAAATAACTTATGAAATTAAAATTTATTTCTCAAGTTTTCCATTAGTGATGATAAGAATGGGCACTGGGTTAGTCAATGAAATCAGGTGTGCATTTGGTGATTAAAACAAACCGCCATAAAGCCAAAGATGTTAATAAGTTAGTAACACTAATTTAAAACTAATAATAATAAATGAAAGGAATTTATATGAAGCTTCTAAGTTTATTTCTTAATATGACCTCATATATATGACAGATCATACTTATTATATTCAGTGAGATTTCCTGTGATACATGGTATATCAACAAATGAAGTACACATGACGCTATATTTTCATAAACATATTTAACCAGTAAAAATATTCCAGAAATAATTTACCGTCTTCCTTCCGATAAATCCAGCTCATTTTATTTCCCTGTGAAGGAAAAGTAGGAGGAATAGACTTAAAAATTAGAGGGTGAAAAGAGAATTTGGAATGTAATCTCCAGAAATATCTCTGTTTCAAGATCGTGCTTAATTGGTTTGGTAATGTTAAAGAAATAAGCGACACATGAAAATAGCTACACAGATATATGAGAATGGAGTGTGAAAAAGAGGTAAATAGAGGCGTTTGAAGGATATTTCACTCCCGCTCTGTCTCGTCGCGGGTAAACTCCGTTTGACAGTTCTCACTCCCGGGCCTGGTTAGCCTCGGGAGTGGAAGGAACTCAACTCATGAGGTGCATCACTCATGACGTTGGCGCATCAGAATGGTTAAAATACGGGAGACCAAATGTGGACTGAAGATGCCATTGATGCTCGATGACTGGGCTTGTGAGGAGATGATTGTTTCCTTTCATGGGGTGCCCTCCTAAATTAATGACAAGTACTGCTAGTGCTGCCGTAACGTATTTCAGGAGTACCTTGTAAATACGACCTTATAAAAAATGAAGTCTCAATAGATTCTGCACTTAAAAATCACACGGATTGTCAAGATAAACACAGTGGTCGAATCCATTACACCATAAAATTTCATATTTCCTCATTTGAAAGTGCCGAATACAGAAGAAGACACGTTACGATCGTACAACGCAAATATGAGTACAGACGTGTACCGCGTACGACCCTAGTCCCTCATGGCATTATTAAAAATATTTGATACGGCAAGGACGTGACTTTAAGCCTACTTATGGATACACGAATGCCTTTACATGGGAAAGGAAAAAGGAATTATTACACTGTTGCCGACGATATTAAATTATTTAATAAAATTTTTAGCGTCGTTAGCCTCTTGTCATTTTATGTCGAATAATCGACAGTTTTTGGCGTGCAAGCTAGAATATCTTCATTATCCCATGAGACATAAGTGCAATCATCCAACATATCCATTATAAATTCGCTTTTCTCATAAAAAAGATGAAACTGCGGCAAAGTAAATAAATCAGCTCACAAAGAAATAACAATGGAAATAAAGCTTAAAAAAACCTTCATCAGGCTTCATTTATGGAGGCTGTTTTAAATTCTCCTGGATCGAGTCGGAAGTGACAAGACTCACGCACTCCCGGTCGCTCTCGTGCAGCTCATTAAGCCTCGTGCCGCTCTCACCTTTGGCATTCGTTTAGCAGACGAAGGCAAGGCGTACGGGGGATCCCGTGGCAACTTAGATCGGTTGTCAAACGGGAAAAGGATCAGAAATTAATTAAAAGTCTCTAAGGAAAGACGGAGTAAGTCACGGGTAAACAAAGCGGATGAAATGCATCGGAGGGTACTTTCAACGAGTCTTAAGAAAAGGAATGCATTTATGAAGCTGTGCCTGAATGGAGCAGAAGCAAAGGAGAGTTGCAATGGTAGGGTAGCGTGAAAAACATTGCATAAATCGAAGACAGTTCCATTGAGGTCTAAGGCGAAGAATTAAGCTCTTTTGACAATACCTCCTGCGAAAGGGACGGTACGTGTAAGCTTACATACACACAAATACTTTTTGGAAGAGATATTGAATGTCACACCCATTACAGGGCGTTATGGTCGAGACATCGCAAGACAAGTCTCAGGGTTAGAATATATATATCTCATAATTTGACGATGATATCATCATCGGATAAACTAACTTTGAGGGTGAAATAACATTCAAATGGTGTTTTGTGCTCTACTGTGACAATAGACGAGTTGTTTATCGTAGAACACTTAGGTGATTGAATTTTATAAGTGTGCTATGATCAGATACAGTCTTCAAATCCAAAGTAAATCCCAGTTGATCTTTTTTTGATTAAAACAATAGCCTTTATCGTAAAATGAGATCTATTCACCAATAAAAACTTCAAGTTCAAAGTATATACGAGAGATGCCAGAAATTTGAGAGTTACAAAGGCATTTTAGGTATTGAATAAGCATTTTTTAAATTCTTTCATTTTCGCATCACCGTATACGCAATTTATGATCCTGGCGACTGATTTTTCCCAAGAAGCCCGAAGCCAACTCATTTTATTTAGATACTCCTAGAATCTTCCACCTCCACAAATTGGACTCCTTTCATCCCATTGAATACCCACCCCTATCTATCAAGCGACCATCTCCCAGTTGAATCGCCACTTTTTCGACCGACGCGTCTATGTGTCTTCTTCACCGCCTGCATGTCACTACATTTTTCCAGTTCTCGCCCGTATTGGATTCCGAGAGAATTCCGCCATCATATGGTCTCAATCCCGGGGAAATCCACGCGGTTCATTCGCCGCCATGGGAATTTGTTCATGCACCTCCGATATCATGCGACTGCCGCCAGGGGATCATTCGCAATGTATACCAGGTGCAAAAATAACTTGAGAATGGTGATTCATAGTTACCGATTATTCAAATGAATCGCTCTCAATTCACCGTATCTTTAACTGTTGTTGAATGATTTTCCCATGAAATTGGTTTTGCAAGAGTTTTTTACGATCACTCATTTAATGAAATCGTTAATTTGTGTAGTTTTCTTGGTATAATTTGAATTTATTATGATTTGAAATTTAATCTTTTTATTTTCGCATGATCATCAATATTATTTTACATTTTATATAAAATATGAGTACGAGCTAAATCAAGAACTACGTGGTTGATTTGTTACAACTAAAATATATCTAACACTTAATGCAATATATTAACTAGCCTTTTGCAAATATCCCTCAGCATCACTTCATCTATTATGTTCATATTGCAAACGCATACCCCAATTGCATGCATACAGAATAAAAAAACTGCTGTACCTCATGTGTCCGTATTTAACAAGTACCTCGTATTAATGAAAATTGTTTGTCTAAAATTTCTTTCAGGTCACCGATTACAAAAGTTGATTATATGACATACTGAAAATGAAAAGAGCTGCATCACATCAGGGAAAATGGAGCTAATGAAATTCCTTGCATTTCCTCACCCTTTCCCCCACCACAGAATGTCCCGGCAATTTCTCGTGTTGTGGGATGAGGCACTACTCAATCTTACAGAGAAGATTGCATAATCGTATTTGATTGGATGCTCCACGAATTGTTAACCAAAGCACCGGCGAAAACTAAGGGGTTCTGGTGACAATGGTGCTGCAATTCACCCTTATTTCAGCATTTTTGAACACACCATCACCTTCTACCCTCAATCTCGCACACTATAATAAGCGTTTATTTAGGGAATTTGAACATATCGTATAAAGATAAAGGCAATAGACAGTTTTTTGTTTTGCAGCAAATAAGTACTTAAGCCAGACTTTGTCGAATGCCTTTGCTTGGCCCTGTTACAAGATAGCTTTAGTGTGATTTACCCACCAGATTACATCTCTAATCAGAGAGAAAGTGCCAAACATGGATCTTTCTGGCACACAGTAGCTCTGTTCTGGTGTAACTAAAGTCCTTAAAACACTGGAGCGTCTAGTAGACATAGATTTTGCTATAATTTCTTCCTCGGCTTTGGTAATCAAAAGTTTTTTCAAGTTCAAGAGATCACCAGATATTTTCATTAGAGGTTTTCGAAGTGGCCGTGCTTCGTGGTAAGGACCCTTGAAAGAAAGCTTTCTGATCTATCTGGGTGAATACGTGGGCTAGCTCATTCCTGAGGGTGAAGTAAAATCTACAGTCCGCCCATCTAATATATATCTAAATCTACATCTATACAATACCCTGCGTGCAGCCGCATGGGCGTGTGGCAGGGGGTTTTAGGTCGGCAGCCGTGTAAAGATGTAAGTTCTTGGGAAATGAAATGGTGACATGTATTATAGGAATGTATTTATTGCAGCTCAGTATTTAATATGGTCTCTTATTGTGCGTGGAAAGAACGAGTTCTTGAATCTTTTCTATGTATTTTATTAATATTTTTGGTTAAATCTTCTGACCAGGGTCCAAATGCTCGCAGCGCATTCAAGGTGCGTCCTAACTAGAGCGAAGTAGCATCTCTCATGTACTATTTCATCCGAGGACCTTCCTATTGTGCGTTTAACAAAACCTAATTTCTTTAATGCTGTGCCACATACGTTTTGTATATGTAGTCGCCACGATATATCGGAAGTTAAAGTAATCCCGAGATATTTTACTGCATCTGAAGACTTTATGTTTACTTCACCCACAGTATAGGTAGGGCATTTGTGTGATGACTTTCGCAGGATGTGAACTGTGGTGCATTACTAATATTTAATTCCATCTCCCGGCACCACGAATGAACGTTGTTAAGGTCCGATGACAGAGCTTCAAAAACGAGCGTTTGCGGAAACATTGTCACCGGCTGGCCTATCGCTATCCGAATTACACATTATGTGAGAGTTACATAGTTACATAAGAGCAGGTGTGGCAGGTAAAACAGAAAAAAGAGTAAGTGATGCATGGATGTCAGGGTTGGTGGCCATGGGCAGTAGGGTGCGGCTTATTTTTCGAAAATCGGAAAAGCTAAAAGTTCCACCCGTCAAAACATTCAGTTTGATGAGAAAACACATACGTGAAATTTTTGTTGAGTTACGATATCGTTAACACGTGCCGCATGGGGTCTGAAATACCACATTCAAAAAATGGAAATATCGCATCACAATAACTGCTTTTAGAGTATATCTATGATTTTACGTCCCTTTAGAACTAAAATTTCATTAGTTTTTATCTACCTTTAGCCGTTTAGGAGATACAGGAGGGCGAACGAACTCGAAATGCTAATTAGGGGGCGCCGAGCGGACGAGTTCACCTGTTCGTAGACCCCCCCCCCTTAAGCGGCCCTCGACGACACCGCAACTGCTACGTTGTCTCGTGGTAATTGCATAGTTCTGTAGCACTCATTCACTGGTTATGGCGAAGAGCATGGTGTTTTAGTAATTATTTCAATTTATTACTCACTCGGTCATAAAAATTTGCCAAATCTGTCATCTTCATTTAAAAGAAATCTGTATGCCTTACAAAATAAAACAGGAAAATTGAAGGACAATGCACTAAAAAAAAAGGAAAATACAAGGAGTTTCAGATACCAATACTTGTCTATAAGTTTTTATTAAAGTTGGTTCCTTACATCTGGTACTCTTCTTGTATGTTCTTGAACAACAAGTAACAATTCCTGGTTTTTATTCTCGTCTTTGGTCAAAGTTCTGCAAAAATCTTTCAACAATTTAACTCCTCTCTCGGCATGGTCATTAACTACTTGCAATGACTTGACTACTCTCTCACCATGGAGGTAACTTGAATTCCTCGCCCAACTGCTGACAGGTAGATAAAAAAAATCGCAGTTAATTTCCAAAATTTGAAAAAATTTAGCCGTTGCTTTCGTGGCTAAATTGGCGATACTCATTTCTGGTACATCATCTAAATGAATGTGTCTCCTCCTGGACCATTCTTCTTGTGCTCCACGAGATTTGATACCTTCCACTATTCTCGCTCTTTTTTCATCGCTAAGACCGAAATCGAATACTGAGAGACCCACCAGCTCCTCACTCAGGTACCAAAGGTGTCCCATGATTTTTTTCTGAGCAACTTTGGCGACAGTGATATTAGTGCTCTCATATTCAATGAGCTTCTTTAAAAAAAGTAAGTCATTTCTAGGTGCTGATGTGGCTAACGGGGAAACAAACCTGGCATGGATATAAACTTTTACAAAAAATATGCAAACATCAAATAGCCCTTGGCATCAACATCGGTAGTAAGGAAGACAACTTTAATCAAAACTTATAGATAAGTATTGGTATCTGAAACTCCTTGTATTTTCCTTTTTTTTAGTGCATTGTCCTTCAATTTTCCTGTTTAATTTTGTAAGGCATACAGATTTCTTTTTTGATGATGAGAATGAAGATGACAGATTTGGCAAATTTTTATGACCGAGTGAGTAATAAATTGAAATAATTACTAAAACACCATGCTCTTCGCCATAACCAGTGAATGAGTGCTACAGAACTATGCAATTACCACGAGACAACGTAGCA
Source organism: Ceriagrion tenellum (assembly GCA_963169105.1). Classification (NCBI taxonomy): domain Eukaryota; kingdom Metazoa; phylum Arthropoda; class Insecta; order Odonata; family Coenagrionidae; genus Ceriagrion; species Ceriagrion tenellum. Next base: position 131,549,702 of record OY720638.1, read on the forward strand.
GTTGCGGTGTCGTCGAGGGCCGCTTACAGGGGGGGGGGTCTACGAACAGGTGAACTCGTCCGCTCGGCGCCCCCTAATTAGCATTTCGCGCTCGCTTAGCCCTCCTGCATCTCCTAAACGGCTAAAGGTAGATAAAAACTAATGAAATTTTAGTTCTAAAGGGACGTAAAATCATAGATATACTCTAAAAGCAGTTATTGTGATGCGATATTTCCATTTTTTGAATGTGGTATTTCAGACCCCATGCGGCACGTGTTAACGATATCGTAACTCAACAAAAAATTCACGTATGTGTTTTCTCATCAAACTGAATGTTTTGACGGGTGGAACTTTTAGCTTTTCCGATTTTCGAAAAATAAGCCGCACCCTAATGGGCAGTGAGCAACCCACCGAGAAGGGAGGAGGAAAGGTTGAGAGAGGCGGAGAGAGTGATGATGAGAAAGTCAAAGGGAGTGAGTTGAGATTAAGGGTGGGAGGCTCAAGGTGGCTTGCACATTTAGTTTTGATGGCTTAGACGGAGGTGGCATATTATGATGGTCAGTTTAGAGTTCCTCGGAATCTTTAAGAGAGTGTTAGGAGGCGGGTGTTTAGACGATGAGGTGTTTTCATCACTAGTTGTGCCAAAGGTATTACTCTTCTCAATAGTATTTGAAGTCATGTTCGAAGTGACTTAATCTCTATTGTTTGTTTCTGAGCATTACCTAGCCAAGTGTCCCTCTTTTATGCACTTCCAACATTTTGGTTTGTCAAAAAACAGGAATATTCTATGTAATATCCCATTAGTCTCTAGAGGAACAGAGTCGGGTAGCACAGTGTTCGGTCGTCTTATGACAGGTATCAATCTTCTAAAGGAAAAGATGTGGTTATATCTTTCTTTCTTCGCACCGATGGTAAATTGCTTGATTTTTGCGCACTATACTGCTCGCTGGGTAATTACTATCAATTCAGAAGCGGGGATTTCTGGTGGGACATTCGAAACAATTAGTGTCTCTACCCAGCGGCCATCAGTCTTGCCTCAATAAACCGATCTTGGATGGTTTTTATTCTGAATTCGTCCATACATTATAAAACTAATCGTCATCTTTAAACCACACAGTGACGGGCTCATTAGATACCCTTGATGCATGCGTGATACTTTTTCCTCCGCCGATTAGGTCGCCTTCTACGCATACATAATCATCTGAAGAAGTATTTTCACTGTATGCTAGTAAGGTAGCGGTCTTTCTTAAGTCGCGTTGGAGAATGGTTTGACTTTTCTCAGCGGTGACACGTGACTAAATTCTGGGGAAGGGGTATTGGAGGCATGACAAGTAATAAGGGCAGAGGAATTAGGGGAGGGCATTTCGATACTTCCATTGACTTGATGCGCTTCCAATGGTTACCACAGAATAGGAAGTTCATGAGGACGTAAAATGTGTAAAGCGACGGTATTTACGCTACTGTGGGCCGAGCAAACAGATTGGGATAGTGCATGTGACATTTGTAGTAAGCCTGAGTGTTTATGTAAGATTTTGGCTGTTCGGACGGAGAAGAGGTAGTTTTGGTCGTTCTGGTCTGTTTAACCGTTCAATCGATAAATTGTGGATAGTTAAATTATTTCCGTTAGGGAAAGAGAGAGGGAAAGAAGGCGATGATAGGGAGGGAATTCTTCTCCGCTTGTCACGAGAGCCATTGCCACAGAATTGGGCGATGGCCTCGGAGAGGGTGGCAGAGGTTCGGAAAACACCTAAGATGGGGAGAGGCTATATTTCTGAACGTACAGTCAAAAATCCACGCTTTTTAGCTGAAACTATGATTGAGGATAAATACTTACGAAAAAAGATATAATAAAATAAATGGACTGACCAAATATAATAAATATGGTGTAAACAGGTAGAATTAAGCATGGATTGGTCTCACTCAAGAAATAAAAGTAAAACCTCTCAAGATACCACAGAGCAGAAACGACGGGGAGATCTCCGCGAAGGCACGTCCACTCCCGATGAAGACTCATGTGCGTGTAAATGTATGTATTTGTTCCGAGTAGTATCGCAAGTCGTGATATTAATACGCAATAAAATCCACGAGGTGTTGCAGTTACATATATAGAACACACAAAAAACTCACGGAGAAATTTCTAAATTTTCGAACGCATCTATTGTCTTCCTCAGATGAAGAAGGTAGCAGGACTGCTTACAATCTTCGTTACATTTCAAAGACATTCACCTAAAGGAAATAGATTTGCAGAGCTGCGGCCCTAGAGCCATCAACTGACTGCTTTTGTGGCTCAAGCCTTGGGGGGTGATTGTTCATATAAACCCCCATCCGATTCCAGAGTTTTCATAGTAGACTAGGTAGCTTGGTAGTCTAAGCATCCGACGCGACATCGGAGGGTCTGTGGTTCCCGGTCCAGTGGAATTTTATACACTTGGAATTGGCTATATTTCCATCTTCATACTACTATTGTGATCGTCCATTTGTATTACCCCATCGTCATTCAATCACTCTCTCTGTTTCAATTGTATAAACATGCATACGCCGCTGAGCGGTCTGTGTGGATGAATTAATGGTTGTAAGGCCTGAATGCGTCATTCTCTACTTGGGATCTCAACTCCCCGATATAATAACTCCCTACTCGAGGAACAGGGTCCAACCCAAGTAAGTATTAAATAAGTAACATTCATCACAAGAGTGAAACATTTGCGGGAAAAGGAGTTAAATGGACAGGTGTGGCAACCGGACATGCTGTAAGGGTTTGACCCAATGAAAAACAACAGGTGGGCAATTGTAGAAACTACTTGCAAGTGAGTTTCGTCCGAGTTCGCGGCACCAGGGACTACTTTGAAGATTGGGAGAGTGACGGAAGGAGGGCACGGGAGATCTTCGTATGAGAGAAAAATTTGAGGGGGAATAAGCAAGAGAGGAATGTGCTGACTTCTGAAGGTTTTCAGCGCAGTATAGAGACCCAGATGAAAAGAGTTGCAAAGAATGGTTCACCAGTGGTAAAACGCTCTTTCGGTTGAGACACGAAGTCCGACATCCGTGAGGGTTTGACTCATTGGTTCTGATGAGCTGTTCTCTCACCAAGGAGGGATATTCCCAAATAACCAAGGCTGTTTCAAAGTCTTTTAAATGACGAAAAAATATAAATTTTCTGATCAAATACGGTGAGTTCGACGTAGCAGAAAAACTGTGAGGGAGCATTTGCAGTGATCGGGATGACAGCTGTCCCAATGTTGGTACTGCTGAAAGTTGGTGGGTTTTTGTGGATGAAGGTGCTTGTGTTCTTGTATGTTTAGTAAATATATACGTCAAGGAAAGTGACTGAAGACGTTAAAGAGCGATGAGTGAAAGAAATGAAAGGGAGTAACTTAATTAATCGATTTAAATCGTCTAGGGTTGTTCTTCCACGGGTTCAAATCATCAAGACAACACTTATACATCGGAGCAAAATAAGTGGCTTAAGGGGGAAAAAGAAAATAGATTATCCCAACGCCCGAAGAAGCAGGAGGAGTATTAGTGTGTCACTCTCGAGCCTAATGCGTACCACTGTGACTTGGAGTGGATAACACCCACTAAAACCAAAAAGAAAAGAATCTGTTATAAAAAGGGGTGTGAATTGAAGAAGTTTTATAAGCGGTTTCAAAATTTTTAATCTATACAAATAATACTTAAAAATACTAGTATGTATTTTAAATTTTGGCCTCGGGAGGCAGCGTGCTTTCTATAATAAGTGGCTTCAATCTGTTGGCGGTATTCTCACGTGCTACGGTAAGAATTTACTGGAGAAATGCAATACAGTAATTAAAGATCACCATTAAATAAAAGATTTTAATTCAAACGTCACAGTTTATAGTTAAACACTAAATAGAACAGGAAAAGTCTTCTCGATTTTAAATTCGTTTTCAACCAGTCCTCAGTCGTATTAAACAATCTCCCTCGAGGTCAAAGCACACTCCACAATTTGCGAGATGAGAGCATGACACTACACCGCGAGAGAAAATAAAGAGCGCCCATCAGGATCTACCCGACGTCGAACTTAAGAAAATTAGTGATAAATACTTATTTACCATTATTTATGTATTCCACCGGTAAAGGTAGGTTTTGTTGAATGTCGGAGAATCTCCTTCCGGTTTTCCGATGAATATAACAGAGCTAAAATAATAGCAAAAGTAGCCTTAAGAAAATCATCTATGGAATTCAAAAGTAAAGTATAATGTGAATTTTTAGAAGATAACCCCTAATCAATTTAGTCTTACGTAAAGGTCAAGGAATAAAATGTATGGTAGTATCATTAAAAAACGATCAAGGAGAAAGAGCTAGCGATAGATTAGAAAAATCGAATATCCTTAAGACAAGCACTCATTCCTTGATATGCTCCACATTAATTGGTGCTTTTATAAGGAAGCGAAAATTGCCATGCACAAAAGTGTATTTCTTCCCACTTCATTGTATGGTAGTGAAACATGGGTATGTCAGGATAGACATAAGAGTAGACTAAATGCTGTGGGTATGAGTTATCTGAAGAGTATTTGCGGCAAAAGTAGGATGGATAGGGTCAGGAATGAGTGAGTCATGAATAAATGTGGGTTAAATGCTCCAGTAATGGACGTGTATGAAAGGAGTGTGCTCCATTGGTTTGGCCATGTTGAGAGAATGGATGAGAGTAGAATAACGAAACAGATCTATGAGAGTAGAATGAATGGTGTGAGAGGTAGAGGTAGGCCGAGAAAGTTGTGGTTGAGGAAATTATTAGGAGGAGGAATATTAGGAGTCTTAAAAACAGGAGGGTGTGTATGGAACAGTGTATGGGGTAAATGAGGCAAAAGAGGTTTGCAAGGATAGGTCAGTATGGAGGAAATTATTGAAGCAGAGTTAGGTGTACAATTATGTATTGATGAGTGAAACATTTTGACTGTGCTACTCCGAAAGGGAACAGCGTGATGGTATGTATGAATATCCTTAACGCCTTTTTTAAGTGAATATTCTTCATGCCCTCAGAATAACACCGCTACATTGCTTTGATTATATGAAAATCCAATTCAGTCTATGAGTATTTCATGACGCCGAAGAGTCTTCTTGTCGTAGAAGTAAAGGCGCCTCAAGTTATAAACTGCCTGCACTAGCCATGGAGGCAACGTGCCGACCTAACAGGCCTGATCTGATGGTCCCAAGTTCAAATTCCTCCTACGGAATGAATGTTGAGCTTATCGTAGGATGACGGATGAAGCAATGGGAGGCAACTTTAGTTCATATCTCGTAGAAAACTTATTTCTACTAAATCTCGTATAAAACTTACGTCTGATGTCGCATAAATAATAACAAAATATTGGCGGTCAAAGGACCCCCAGCTGCTGTAGAGAGTGTGAAGCTCACATCTGCCAAGTACGTGGAATCTCCCATTATGGATAAAGAACACCACTTCAATGATAACCGCAAGGTCTTTCGATAGAATGTGCCTTCTACATTGCGAAATAACTGCTCAAAAATTGATGAGAATTTTCCGAGTTTGTTCTTTTGGCAATTTCGAGAATTTGTTCTTTTGGCAATAAAATATGCTAAAAAAGAACTGAAAATGGGAAAAATACGCTGAAGATTACGCTGCAGGCAATTCTCACTTCCATCTGAAAAAGAAGAACCGAAATTGCACGTTACAGAACCACGCAAAAGAGAAATCACACAACAAGGTGAGTAGATGGTATTCGGTAGATAGCATTAATTCGTTTCTCGAACACTTATCGTGTTTGTACCCGGAGACATTTCTGGCTTGCTCCATCATAAATCTTCGTCCACGGGCGGTGCAGGATCAAGGGCTTCGGGCGCCGAGGGTCTTATCAACATTAAGATTCCATTCCTCTGCGTCGCTCAATTTGAATTCCAGCCACCCACTTCCTAATCCCTCGTCGCATTCTCCTTTGATCTCGCCGCGGAATATTTCCCGCCTCCTTCCGTCTCGCCTTCACCTCCCCCGACTGAATATCTCATCTCCTTCACTCTCTCATTCTCCAATGCTTAACTCATCTGCTAAACTGAACGCGAAGCCCAGTCTCTCGGTAGAGAAAGTTCTTGTTTGTCTGCAACCTCTACGTCACATGAACCATCAATGCATATCGCCTTGCTACGCTTGACATTGGCAAAATATATTCCTTTGATTCTCAGGATGGTTGTTGAGAAAGCATTTTCCCACATATTGTTTGAATTCGTATCAGTTTCTACTATCCCAGTTTCTTTGAAGATAAATTAGGTACTAGGGTGGCGCTTGTTACCTTTATCCCCTCTTTATTGTTATCTAAGGATTTCCTTCGACATTTATTCTCATTGAAGGCAGTTTTCTTTGCATGGATTTATTTTATATGTAAATAAATTGCTGAGATTGCTCAGGCATCACATCCATTTACATAGGACACCGATTGGAAAGCCATGTTTTCTCGCGTTTATAATCATTCATACTTGTGTATGTATAACAAATAAAATGCGTGTTGTCATCACTAATTACGGAGAAAACAACCCAAAAACTTCGGAAATTTATAAAATAAATAGTTTTTTGGAGAAAATAATCCATTTGGCACAGGTTTTAAATATCAGTCGAGTGTTGGTTTTGCAAGTCCTAAAGAACTTCTTTTAAGATACATAAGAGTCGAGTTGTGTGATTCATATGCTGGAGAGATATAGAATTTTGAATCATTTTTATATAGCATAGTTCCAGCACCAGCAAAGGAACCCTATAGCAGCCTAGCTATACAGTCCGTGTTGGATAGGTAGGTACATTTCATGCAAATCATTGAGATTGATAACTCATTAGCCAGAATATTTTCAACTCGCATGAAATACATCATTACCAAGGCATATTACTGCACATTTAGGCAAAAAATAGGAAAAAATGAAAATGACTATAATTTAATACACAGCTGTAATCAAAACCTGGCATTTTATTGACCTCGGCCATACCTTGTTGTTTCGTGTTAGATATCCTGATCGCAAGCCGCTCCGATGTCATCAGAGTTTTGCAAGCATGAATACTAGCATCCAAGCATTTGAGAATTATTGACATAGAGAAGCAGTCATCGAATTTGAGCAATACGTAAATGTCGTTTTATCTACCAAGAAAGAATATTCAGAATGCTTTGTCCTTCGCGATGCAAAAATGTATCATTCCTGCTCTATATATTGGGCCATAAGTATAAGAAAAAAGGATTTTCTCGAAAGGAAAAGGTATGAGCCGAAGCAAATATTTTAGCAAAAGTTAGAAGTAAAAGGATATCCTTTGCTTAATGTGTATGATAATTTGTTTCTTCTTACGAGGAAATCCTTCAATTGACGAGTAAATATCAACTAGCTTTTCTGAAAACAAAGGATTCAGCACTTACATGACTAGTCGCTACCTGGAGAAAATGAAACAGTGCAGTTGTGCTGTAGCGTTTTCACGGTTGGTGTGATCGAGTTTTCTTTTACTTGTCGGTTGACAAAGGGGTTAGAATTACTTGAACTCCATGCGGTCTTCAAGAGATGACAGACTTGAAAGTGCGCACGACATTAAATGAAATAATAAACTACGGTTTATGGCAAAGAGGTATGGAAAATTCCTCCTAATTCTTGAAAAGTGTCAAATTCCAAAAATTAAAAAAACTCAAGAAATAGTCTATGTATTGGAAAAATCATAGCCAAATGTAAGCCATTGTTTAAGAAAGAAATGGACGCAAACGCCATAATGAAGAAAGTAAGTACCATTTTACTCAACTAAATGAAAACACTAACATCACAGAAATAGGATATAAGAAAATGATATTACTAGGTTGGGAGACAAAGATGTTGATAGCAATGAAAATCAACTTAAACCCCTCTGTAAAGCGCATTCCAGGTAGTTTAACATTTAAACTATCGATTAACAAATTGGATTCATTTCGAACAGGCGATGGTTTTATATCTTGCTTAGGAACGGCAGCCACCTTCCGGCAAGACAAATGGTAGTTTTTAGTGCCAGTTTGTTCAGCACCAAAAGAATCGGTATTCGGCGTCATCAGACGACCATTATAACCAATAAATACCGTGTTTCTGGTTGTACGTACAGTTCATCCAACTATTGAATAGTTTATAGCTTCCAGCGTTATCAACACATCCAGTCTAACTTATTAAATGCTTGTGAACCCTCTCACGTCGCCTATATAGTTGCCTATATATTTTGCGTGGTATAACCTTTGCGATCGGTATACTCGTTTCCATGCAGCATACCTTCATGAGTACAGTCCAGTATGTCAATAGCAGTGGAGAAACTGCGTTTCCTTTGCCATGGGGTAGTGATATCTAGCTACTAGGTAACATCTCCATCTACATATACGTCATACCCTGCAAGCCACCCAAAGGGTGTGTTGCAGGGGGTGCTTTCGCACCAGGCATGCATGAATGATAGGGTAGAACACCGACATTACACTAAAACCCGCGCACCACACATGCAAAGCGCCAATTAAAAATCTAATACCCAAGAAACATTCTATCTGCAATCATGCCAACATGCAAGGGATACAAAGACTGCTACTACAGATTCAAAATATCATGCATAAATAAGAACACCAATATTTACATCATGCATAAATAAGTGAATAGAGAACATAATGAGAAACATTTACTGCCTGCCTATTGTCAATACTCGAACTATTCATGACGACGATCACAGCTGTTATGGTCCCGAATGGTACGCGGAAAAAATGACATTTTATACCTATCGGTTCTACAATCTAGCTCTCTAATTTTATTGGCGCGATCTAATCGGCCGTAGTACGAAGGGGTTAATAGTATGTTTTTTACGTCGTCAGTAAAATGATTTTCCTGAAATTTATTTAGGAGGTTAAGCCTATAATTTAATCTACGCTGTGATAGCGATTCTGTTGGCGCAGGGTGGGTTATCGGGAGGTATAGAAATAATGTTCACTCACTTTCATGATCAAAAGCAATCTGACGAGCAACCGCCAGTTGACCCGCCTTTTATTGATGCAGTTGTTTTTCACATACAATTCTAGTCATAGATGGCACTACCAGTGCAGCACATTATGCCTAGCAAATATTGTAACTCCCAACACTCCTCAATATTTGCAAGGCATATTTACAATTGTTTACATTTTATTTCACACATACCAAGTTCAGTGCGATGCTTAGAAAACACATCATATGGTAAACCCTTGGTTAAAACATCTGCAATTTGACTTTCCGATGGAATGTATGTTACATGTATGGTCTTATTCTTAATTAGGTCTCTAACAAATTTGTAAACAATATCCATTTGTTTTAATCTTTTCTGCTCCCAGTTTGGTAATGCACATATACATGATTGATTGTCTTCATACATTGTTATGGGTTGTGTAGTTTCAATTTTCATCTCAGTTAATAACTGTTTAAGCCATAACAATTCTGCTGATGCTGAAGCTAGTGCCTTGAACTCAGCTTCAGCTGAAGATTTTGACACTGTGCTCTGTTTGCGAGAACCCCATATAACTGCATCACCAAAAACTTTAAGTAAATATCCAGTTACTGATTTTCTATCAATGTTATTGGCATAACTAGCATCAGCATACGCACACACAATTACATCAGTATTTCCCTTAAACCAAAGTCCATAATGCAATGTCCCCTTTATGTAACGTAGCACTCTTTTTAAACCTTCCCAAAGAGCCTGTGTGGCTTTACTTTGATACTGACTATAGAAGTTAATGGCTGCACATAAATCAGGACGAGTTGCTAAGCATGCATACATCAAACAGCCAATAAGTTCTCTATAAGGTTTACTGTCTATTGGTTGTGAGGGAATATCATTAAATTCATTTATACCCAGAGGAGTTAATTTTGGCTTACAAGAGCCCATTCCAAATTTCTTAATTACCTTATCCAGATACCTTGCTTGACTTAAAAACAAGGAATCATTTATACGTTCAATTTTAATTCCTAGAAAATATTTCAGTTCACCCAGGTCTCTCATTTTGAATTCTCTCATTAACGTACTTTTGAGATTACTTAATTCACCAAGATCATTGCATGCTACGATTACATCATCAACATAGAGAAGTAGATATATTAATACATTGTTAACAGTACTTACATACATGCATAAATCAGTTTTACACTGAACAAAACCAATATCTTTAGCAAATTTATCAAACCGGTCATTCCACTCCATTGGTGACTGCCTCAGGCCATATAGCGTTTTCTTAAGCTTACATACCAGTCCCCTTTGGACTTGCATACCTTCGGGAGGTATCATAAAAATCTCCTCCTTCAGGACACCATTTAAAAAGGCATTTTTGACATCTAACTGATGTATATGTAACTTTTGATAGTTACTAACACTTAACAATGTTCGCAAAGTTGACATTCGGGCCACAGGTGCATATGTTTCTGTGAAATCTTGACCAAACTTTTGAGAACACCCTTTTGCCACTAAACGTGCTTTATATCTCTCTCTTTCACCATCACCACCATACTTGACAGAGAAAACCCATTTACATCTAATTGGTCTTTTACCAGGTGGAAGTTCAACTAACTCCCAAGTTTGATTAAATTTTATTGCCTCCATCTCATCACTAACTGCCTTTAGCCATTCACTTTTATCCGGTCTACCAAGGATTTCATCATATGAATTAGGAACATCTTCACTATAGGAAATAGCATTTAGCACAAGTCCTTCATGAGCAAAATTTACATACTTAAGATTACCAAAATTAGGAATATTAGTTAATAAAGCAAATTCAACTCTTTCTCCTTCTTCCTCTGATACAAAATTATGATAATCATCTGTAATATAATCCTTGAGGTATGATGGGGTTTTCTTAAGTCTCATACTCCTCCTTAATCCTACTTCTGTGTTGCAATTAGTTGTTTCACCATCTACTCCATCATCATCCATATTTACATTACCTTCCCCAACATCTGAACCTTCTACTGACTCTGTCATTTCTTATATGTTTTCAAATGAATCATTTGTTGGCTTTAGCTGTTCACTCTGGAAGAAATCTTCCCAACCATCTTGGAATTTAGTTCTATTTTCATCAAACTTAACATCACAAGCAGATATTACTTTTCTATCGGATAGGCTCCACAATCTATAGCCATTTGGACAGAAACCAAGCAAAATACGTTTCTTTCCTCTCTCATCAAATTTGCTTGTTAATTCAGATTTGTTCTTACGTGAAAATGCCACACATCCAAAAACTCTCAACTTACTTACATTTGGACGGACACCATACCACAACTCTGCTGGCACCTTGCCATTATTCAATGCTTTAGTTGGACTCCAGTTAATTAAATAAGCTGCACTCATTGCAGCTTCCACCCAAAAAGTTTTTCCTAAACTGGACCCCAACAGCATACACCTGGCTTTATCTAAGATGGTTCTATTCATCCTCTCTGCAACCCCATTCTGTCGTGGTGTGTGTGGGATGCTTAACTCATACTGAATTCCTTTCTCCTGGAAAAAATTCTTAACATTCTCATTAACATACTCTGTTCCATTGTCGCACCTAAATTGACATATCTTAGTAGAGAATCTACTAGTTGCCATCGCCTCATAAATTCTTAAATGATTAATTACTTCACTTTTCCTTTTTAAACCATACACAACAGTAAAATGAGAGAAGTCATCAATCAAAGTCAGCAAGTATTTCACTCCATTGTAAGCAGTGGGTGATATAGGTCCACAGACATCACTATGAACTCTCTCAAGGGGTCTACAGGCCCTTTCTCTACTCTGATTGTGTGGAAGACATGACTGTTTCCCTTGTACACAAATATCACACACTTCATATTTAGCATTTAACTCACACAGTCCATCCACAGCTTTGCTAATCTGCTTCAGCCCATCAACTCCTATGTGGCCTAATCTCCGGTGCCACAATTGCCCATCACTGATTCCAATACATGCCTCTACATTAGATAATTCTTTTAACTCCAACTTATACATATTTGCATCTCTCCACCCCACAGCTACTACAGCTTGATTTTTAGTTATAGTGCATGAACCTTTCTCAATAATAACTTTGAACCCTTTTTGTTCTAACCTAGAAATAGATATCAAGTTGCACTTTAAATTTTCGACAATCAATACATTCATAAGTTCTATTTTCCTTGGTTTCCCATCAACATAAGTCATTGCATACACATCGCCAATTTCTTTTGAGATTAAATAGGTACTTGCTTTTGCTACACCAATCTTAACAAATTCTTTTAACTTTCTTCTATTTACAACTGGAGTATCTGCCGTAACCAGATGGTCAGAAGCACCAGAATCTAGAATCCATACATTATTTACCTTGTAATTTACAGTTCCAAAGGTAGCAAAACTATGGGCTGGCAGTTCATCCTCAGAGGACTCTTGCACTATACAGTGTGCATTACCTGATCTGCCACGATCTGCATCATGTCCACCTTTGTACATCCGCCCACCTGGTCTCCAACACTCGGTCACCTTATGGCCACGAAGCTTGCAATTGTGGCAAACAAGGTGAGACCTGCCGACCCTCTTCTGACTTCTATCTTCGTACTGAGGAACACCTGACCACTCTTGACATCTCGAACCGGCAAATGCTATGGGAGACGCTTCGGTGACATCCGGTCGACTTCTCCCAACTTTCCTCTCCTTCCTCTTTGCCTCCTCCTCACCAATGCGAAGACGACAGAACTCCATGGTTAGCCTCTCCGAGGCCAAGGTCTCCAACCCGGACACTACAGCATCATACTCCACAGGCATGGTCATTAGAAATTGTAAGACGTTCCCCATATCATCTATCATTTCCCCGACTCTTTTCAAATCCATAATAAGGGCGTCATACTTCACACAATATTCATCAAATGTTTCTGATGACGGCCGAAACTCAAGGTTGCTTAATTTCTTTTTCAACATCATTCTCGTCACGGGAGTTTTCTTTTCAAACTTGGTTTCTAAATAGGTCCATATTTCATTCGCAGTTTCTTTACTTCGCACTTGTAGTAACTGAGAATTTCCCAAGCTCTGGATAATGTACCTTTTACACTTTTTGTCTAGTTTCTTCATCTCTGCTGCCGCGGTATTCTTACTTGCCCGAGTTTCGGTACTATCTCCTCTCTGGATTTCATGAGGTTCCATCCGTTTCTCAAATGGCACTTTCACATGTTCCAGCATTTCCTTTTCGTCAAAATAAATCTCCATCCTAAACTTCCACTCATCATATTCCTTTCCGTCGAAGAGTGGAACTTTACACCTTTCGTCATCCATGCTGCCGGAAACTAAATCTCACTCCTTACGATTTTACTAATCGAATTTAACTACGACTTTCTTTTTCCCGATGCAGTAATGGGTGGTACTGGGCCCATAACCTGTTGGCGCAGGTTGGGTTATCGGGAGGTATAGAAATAATGTTCACTCACTTTCATGATCAAAAGCAATCTGACGAGCAACCGCCAGTTGACCCGCCTTTTATTGATGCAGTTGTTTTTCACATACAATTCTAGTCATAGATGGCACTACCAGTGCAGCACATTATGCCTAGCAAATATTGTAACTCCCAACAGATTCCCATCCTAATTCTTCTAACAGTCCAGACACACTAGCCAACTTATCGTAGCATCGTTTCACAAACCTAGCTCCTCTTCGCTGTATGCGATCTAACTCTGATATCAACCCCGTTTCGTATGGATCCCATACACTAACAGCATATCCCAGATGAGGCCTAACGATTGAAAAATAACAACGTTCCTTCACTTTCTCATCACATTTTCCGAGTACTCTCTTGATAAAGCCTAGCTTCCTATATGCTTGACCGCATATTTCCCTAATATGTTTTCCCCAAGATAGGTCGTGGGTAATTGTGACCCCTAAGTACTTAACAGACTCGGCGTGAATAATTTCCGTATTTTTAATTCTGTAAGCCCTACCTGGCCTATTTTTTCTTTTTCCAAAAGCTGACTCCTACGCACTTTTTTATATTTATTTCCATCTGCCACTTTTCGCACCAAGCATGAATAGCAAGTAGGTCGATTTTTAACCAGTCGCTATCTTCGGAATTGTTAATATCCCTATACACAACCGCGTAGTCTGCGAAGAGTCTAAGCTTACTTTTAACGACGTTGCTAATATAATTTATGTACAAGAGAAATAAAAGTGGACCAATTACACTTCCCTGAGGAACACCCGATGTAACGCTAACTGTGTTTGACATGATACCGTCTATGACAACCCTTTGTTCCCGCCCATGTAAGAATTGATTAATCCAATTAATAATGTTTTTATCTATTCCATATGCTTCTAGTTTTGTGAGCAACTTAACGTGAGGTACCTTATCGAAAGCTTTCTTAAAATCGAGGAATATCGCGTCAACTTGAACATTATTTCACCCGAGAGCAAGATGTCATGAACGAAGAGGGCCAATTGGGTTTCGCAAGATCTACCCTTTCGAAATCCGTGTTGGTTATTTATTAATAATTCCTCCCTATCTAAATGACTCATAGTGGAGCTTACGATCATGTGTTCAAATACCTTACAGAAAATGGATGTGAGAGAAATAGGCCTGTAGTTACTAGGGTCTTCCCTGTCGCCGCTTTTGGATATAGGTGTGACATTTGCTGCTCTCCAGTCCTTAGACACAACGTGATCTACTAAAGATTTGGTAAATATTAATTCTAAGTAAGGCGCTATGTCTGATGCCAATATTTTATATACGCGAGCAGGTATTTGATCCGGACCGGGGGATTTGTTGGGGTTGATATTTTTTAGCTGCTGTTCTATGCCGCGACAATTTATAATAATTTCAGGCATACATGTTTGGGTACGATCTGGCTGCGGATCGAAAAGATGTGGTGTATAAGTACTGAAAATGCTTTTGAAGAATGAGTTTAACGAATTGGCTTTTTGTAGCCTGTTGGTTAGCTTTTCCCCTTTGATAATCTTAAGCGTGTGTACTGTTGATTTATTTCCTTGAGTGTCCCTAACATACGACCAAAATGCCTTGGGATTATCGTTCAATTGTTCTCCCAGTAATTTACTTTTGAAATCAGCTAACGCCCTTCGGCACGCTTTTTTTGCTAAGAGTTTTGATATTTTAAAATTTTCGGTGACTGTGTATAGTTCTTCGGACGATTTGTTAATTTTTGCCCTTTTTAACCTAGCATGACATGTTCTCTGGTGCTTTAATGTTTTTCTAACCTCCGCGTTATACCACCTAGGCTCTGCATTGGCTCTTTTCCATTTACTTGGTATGTATTTGCTAACTACTGATCGTGTAACGTTGAGGAAAGTATTCCACAAAACCTCAGTATTACTGTTGATACTTTTATTTGAAAATTAGTAAATGGCTTTTGCAACTCTCGTTTCATACCTTCGTAGTCAGCCTTATTAAACAAGTAGATTTTTCTTTGTGGATTATGTTCCTTGATCATGCTCACGGAAAAATTAGCTTTAACTATCTTGTGGTCGCTTATTCCCTTATCCGTACCTATGTTTACAATCACGTGTGGAATATTTGTCGCTAAAAGACCAAGTGTATTTTTCCCTCTAGTTGGAGCAGTGACTAATTGATGTAGTGAGTGAGATGTGAATGTATACAGGAGTGACTCACAAAGGTCTTTGTCTTTCCCCCAGTGATAAAACTGTATGTGTCCCAGTCTATGGACGGAAGATTGCAATCCCCACCGATTATAATATGACAGTCGTTTTTTTGAGTGGTTAACTTACTGAGTTGACTTTCGAGTCCTAATATTGAGCTAACATGGGTATCTGGTGGTCTGTAATATGCGCACACATAGATTGTTTTTGCTTTAGGATTTTGAATGGAGCACCATACGCTTTCTACCTGGTCGTCGGAAAATGACTCCCTCCTACTAATATAACAATCCTTCAATGCAATAAAAACTCCTCCCCCGGTCCTTTCCACTCTATCTTTTCTATAAACTGTGAAATTTTTCGGGAATACTTCATTATCTGCGATTTCGTTACACAACCAACTTTCCGTCCCTATAATTAAGTCTGCGTCAGTAGTTTCAATTAGATGGTAGAAGTCAGCTACTTTATTCCTTAAGCTACGGCAGTTTACTACCACGACAGAAAAGGATTTATCAGTGAGCGTATTCCCGGAAAGTGTATTCTCATTACAACTCGCTTTCTTAGGTATATTCCAAGTTACATTACTGCTATTTTTTGAAACTGGCCTCTTACTGTTCTCGCTAGACTTAACACTATCTTGGATATTTTTTCTATTAAATATTGTTCGCGATGGTACCTGATTCGACCCACTAGCTGACCTACTCTCTGCCCTACCCTCTATCCTAAAAAAGGTCTACAGTGATCGAGTATGGTACTCGCTACACAGCTAGCTACCTCAGCCGTGTAATGGACACCAGAACGGTTCAGAGGGGTCCGACACGATCGGATTGCCGGCCGAAGGTCGACGAAGGAGGCTCCAATGTCCGTGCAGAAGCGACGCAACCTCTGGTTTATGCCCTCCACTCAGCTCCAAACCAGGGGTCCACGATCGATCCCGGGACATGAGTACAAATTGCAAGCGTCATGTCAACCCCTTCGTCGCGACTTACCCGCTTTACTTCGGAGTCCAGTTCCCTGAAGGAATGCAGGATCTCCTCGGATCCACGGTCCATGGCGTCGTTGACGCCGACATGGGCCACAATCTACTATATTTCCACTTGCAACGACCCAGGTAACGCCATCTTCCGTTTGAAAACCCGCTCGATCCAAATAAATATAATTGGACTCACAAAGAGACCAGTTATCATAATTATGTTAATAGAGTCCATAAGGATGGACCGCGGATGAAAAAGTGAAAGAGAGATGCTACTTCGCCCTGGTTAGGCGACACCTTGAACACGCCGCGAGCGTTTGGGACCCTGGTCATAAAAATTTAACCAAATAAATTAATAAATTACAAAGAAAAGCAGCACGCTTTGTTAAAAACTGCTACGATCGTACATGTAGTGTTACACAACTGTTAGAGGGCTTAAGGTGGGAACCCCAAGAGACTCAGTGGCTGCACGCTAGGCTTAGGCTGCTTGAGATATTTAGAACTGATGTGATTCAGAGCGGCACAGAGAATATTATCATGACGCCTCACTGCATTTCTAGGTCTGACAGATGCGATAAAATAAGATAAATACTCTGCCAAACAGATAGGTACAAAAACTCGTTCTTTCCGCGCACAATAAGCGACCATAATAAAAACTAAGCTCCTCAAACTACACTCCCATTGTACATGTCACCATTTCATCTAAAAAATATTACATCTTTACACGGCTGGTGACCTACCACCCCCTTCCACACGCCCATGTGGCGGCTCGCGGGGCATTATGTAGATGTAGATGAAGGTACACCTGAGGGCAAGTACGCCACAGGGACCTTGACTTAACTACCTGAACTTCTCGTTTTTGGAATTTTAATCCAGTCGCCAGCTTGTACAATAACACTTACAACAACCTTGGACATAGAGCGAGGCACTTAACTATGATCAGCCCATAACCACTCCTTGACGCCTTTTTCTATTAAAGAGTCCTGGTTGTTGCAGTTATTAGCAAATTCTGATGCGATCTTCTAGTAGTGATGCGTGGCAGTCCTGAAGATTTAAGCTGCTACGTGAATAAACATTAAGCACAAAACTAACACCTAAAAGGTCTACTACTTAGTTTCCTCCTGTAGAACTGTAAACTACTTGGGTAATAGATTGGTTTGAAACTGTATTTAGTAAGTCTTTGCTTATATCATGCCTCATTATTCTCAAATCTACACCATAGGTTCCCAATTTACAGCCGGGAGGTTGATATCTTCGCCGATGATTATTAGGCTTTTGTGTTGTCTCGAAATCAATGATAAAACTTGAGTATTTAATTGAAACACAACGTCTATTATGGAATTGGAGAGGTGTAAATGATCAAAAACTGAGTTTCTCTTGTTTTAATTTTGAATAGTACATAATACGCTATTTCACAGCCGCCTAATAAGAGTGCGTTGCTATTTAAGCATGATTTATCTACCAAGGGACCTCCGCCACCAGTCCTAACCGGTGGATCACGTCAATGAATTTCATATCCAGTAGGATAAACTTAGCTATCACACATAACCTCTGGAAGGCAGGCCTCTGTTCCAAAAGTCACACTTGCGTTTTCAAATGTTTCTTCAACTTTTGCTTTTGTCATGGTGGAAACCGTAGATGTCATTGACCAACTGCAAAATATAACTGTAATAAAGACCCTATCCAATGCGTTCCCCTCTCAACGTATGAGCAAATGGAACTGTGAGTATTAATGAAAGCTAGGGAAATTTCAAGGAATACCTTATGCTTAACATAATACCTTTACGAGGCAAAGGGGTGGATGGTAATGGTAAAGGAAATTGCAGTAAGCACGAGAATGCGAAGAGAATTTAAAATAAAGGAGATGAATAAAATCAGGACGTAAGGGTGAGCTCACTTTTGGTTTCTCACCAAGTGTATTATCTCTATACACAAAGGGAACTGTCAGTCGTTTCTCTAGCCAATAACTTCGGCCTACTGGGCAAAAAACGATATTAACCCAAAAAATTCGACTCATTGACACTATGGACGCAAAAACCAAAAACTGAATTTAAACCATTTTTCTTTATTTTTTACTTTAACTTGTAATACAAAACCTGCTCTTTAAGCAAAGAGCAATACAGCGCATAAATTTAGCTCTTCAATTACAATTTCTTGCTTCAATTGCAGAAATAACGACCCTTTTCAAGGGGAAGATATTCTTACTTGAGAAGGGGGAGAGAGGGTTCCCCTCTTAACTTAAGTTAAGCAGCAATACAAGATTAGTACTGCTTAGAAACATTTCTTCATCGAAAATTTTTAAGATATTTGTGAAAAATGGTTTCTACGCAAACACCTGCTGCTTTAGCGCTCCTCCATACTGTCGTATCTTATAGATACGTTTTTTCTATTCTTTAATCTATTAATTAAATCAATCAATAAAACCATGGTTTTTCATAGAACATTATAATGGATTTCATATGTTATATTGACATGAATGCTTGCTTCATCATTGCCATTAGACGGTAAATTGCCACTTATCGGTGCTTTAGTCCTAAGTAGCCAAGTACTCTTTCTAACTTCTTCTTTTCTTTTGACCACTAATTGACTCTCAACCAAATATCTAGTAAATGTCTACATCCTTTTTTTATTCTATCAACCTCAAATTCTTTAAAGTGAATGAAACTGGCAATCTGAATACATACAAACACATTTTCTTCATTTCTTTCAATGCTGCTACCATGATATCTGACCGCATTAACGAGCAGTGGTAGCGTAAATGGATGAACATCGGTCCAAACGGACGCTCACTAGGACGTTTGCAGTGCAGCCGATACCGCGGCATTACTTTTCGGGCTATTGTTGAGTGATCGAAGCAAACGGGTGGAGTCGGGACATGAAAGCGATCGCTGACGATCCCGGGCTATGTGTCATGAGAAGGACGCGCAAGATTATGCCTCCGGAGCGCCATTAAACGAAAAACATATGTGGGAACGACGGGAGGTCATTTTCGAGGACACTAGCACAACGCAGGCTCCAGCGTCAAGTGAGGACGAATATATTTCTCCGTTTTTAATTTTCCGGCCACCGTATTCTGCGGGTGCGCAATGCCGGGTGCCCTCCCGCCTCAATCCCCCGGGCGACGATACACACGCCCACGACGG
This sequence comes from Ceriagrion tenellum, assembly GCA_963169105.1. NCBI lineage: Eukaryota > Metazoa > Arthropoda > Insecta > Odonata > Coenagrionidae > Ceriagrion > Ceriagrion tenellum. Next base: position 131,569,353 of record OY720638.1, read on the forward strand.
AATTGAAATGCCTGCAGCTGTCCGTGCGTACAGCAGAAGGGATTGGAAGGGGGATGGACATTGAGGGCTTCTGTCACTGCTCACGCCAACCGTTACGTCATTCCCTGCAATCCATGCGACTCCCGTCGCAAAAACCCCCGGAAATATTAAAAAAAACTGGCACCTAAATTGATTCCACAAGATATTTTTATATATACTTCAAGAGGGATCATAAACCTCATTCTTGAAATCATCAAATATGGATCCCGACACACATTTTTCCCTGTTCCATTTACACAAATTATTATTACAATAAACCTTATTGGCAATGGGGTACCACCAAGAAGCCGTGAAGAGTTTTATTAATTAAATATTGGTGACTATGGTTACGAAAATTTCAGGAAGAGTTCCAAAAGCAAACCAAACAAAATCAAGTCTTATATGAAAATATTCACGGAGGAATCATTCTACTTGTGTTTTGTGTGTATAGATGGCAGGTCGTGAATGCAAACTTTTTCGGGTGTATTTAAATAGAGTATTCCAGGAGGAAAGCCATTGGCGTTAAGGAATAAAAATAATTTGTTAGCGTTTCGTAATACTTTCTACTCTTTTATGCACTGAATAGATTTTAATATAAGAGCCTCCGATATGACAAGAAAAACATGCTATGTCCTTCGAAAAAAGTTGAAATCTCCGTTTAGATAAAGATAAAGAAATATTTATTGTTCTTGGCTCGCTTGGTCTATTAAGAACATACTTAGAGTATAAATTAATATGAGAGCTCGAGAATAGAAAGATATTTACAGAAAAAGTGAGTACAAGTAATAAATGAAAAAATTATAGCAACAAAAAAAGCAATAAAACAAGAATCAAGGTCAATTGAATTTTATTTTCCAGCAGTAGCATTTTATTAAGCAAATAGATTCAGGAGTATTATTCCACATCCTTGTCCCTGCATCAGAAAAAGATTTATTGAAGTTAGTGGTTCGATAAAGTGGGACTATAAAATAATCTGGTGACATTGGGGTTGCTACATTTCTGTTTTTTTCCTTAGGCTGGAAACATTTCTTGATATATTCAGGCTTTTTACTTCTGAGAAGTTAATATAAAAAGCATGTATTCCCGCCTTGTTTTAACTTTAAGCCATCCTTATCTAGCAAGATAAAGATGGCTTACGGTCGGCGACGATGTCTTTGAGTTTCAGGTCCCTATTTGTACGACTACCGTTTAAAACTGCAGCAGTAGTACTGCATCGTAAAAAACGCACGCAAATAGGGGCAGGTCTAGGTGAAGCGTGAGAGTTTGCAGAACGGTTGGAACCACCACGATAGGCGTAATCAATTTCGATGGTATTCACTTAAATTCCCACAGCAATTCCAACTTGGCAAATCAGGGCTCCAGCTATCTTGGCATCGGAGTAAGGAATCCCATGGATCTCAATCACGTACCGGAGTTGCTTTTGCTCGATACGATGAATGCGGGCTTCGATTTCACTTGGCTGTTTCTTGAGGCTGATATTTTTACTAAGAAGATGAATCAGGGAATTATTGATTTTGGCAAGGGAGGAGTTAATCGACTTGAAAGACTTTGCATACCCCCCGGCCAACTCATCCCAATAAGAAATTGATTTGCGAAATTCATCCATATTTAGAGAATGTAATTTTTTTACTTTTCCACAGAATTTTATTTTGTGCGGTACGACGCGTTTTACCACTTGTGGCATCATCAGATACCACACGTGTCGTAATACACAAAATAAAATTTTGTGGAAAAGTACAAAATTTGTATTGTATAAATATGGATACCATTAACTTCCACGAAGGGTAGCCTGAAACCGGAGAGGGTGTTCGCGAATTTAACATTGATCCATGCGGATTTTACCCACACTAATAGATAAATCTTTCAAAATTTTACTCACACGGTCAGGAGACCGACAAAGACTTGCGGACTCGTTCTCAGGAGCTTTTCTGGTTTGTTCTCCATCACTGACAGCCGATCTTGGTCCGACAAGCGTCTTAATACCATGATGGACGTTGGTCACTATGCACCTTAACATTGCCTTAAGATATGGAGAGGCACCCTGGGTGGTAGTAAGTCTTACACTCAAAGCAAGGGAGCGACTTTTGGTCTCGCTTGATAGATTTGACGCAGGCACCACAGTTGGGCACTGCGCAACACAGGAGAGAGCCGGCGAGAACGATCCGAACCACACGAGAGCCGAGCTTTGACTGACCGTTTACGCTCCACATCATAGCTAAGTAAAAGTAGCATTCCATTAGTTCCATTAAAGACGTCCACAAAGAGGGCCGTCTCAGGCATACCTATCAAAGATGACTTTAGAATGGACCTAGTGGTCTCAGTGCTTAGATAACTAGGGGAGAGTCAGTTAATTTAGTCTAGGATCATGATAAAATTTTACAGGCAGGTACTCCTGTGATATTGATTTACACATCACCCCCATTTGGGGTAATCAGTCGTGTAATTAAAAACAAAAAACGATCTTGAGTGTTCACCCTGTACATATAAACTATCGAATCACGCAATATTTAACAATAAGCATTTCTTCTACTCCGTCATCCTAAATGCAATTAAATAAAGTTGCATTTTTTCATGTAAAAGACGATAATTGTTCCTTTTCTCCGCTACGACACATGCCCTTTCTTTCAAGCACTCTCAAAGTAATTTTAATTGAACGATTGTTCACCACATGTGCTGAAGAGCTTCCCTATCTTCACCTACTTTGATCAAGTCACGATATAGTCTTAAAACGATTCCCTGTATCTTCAATAAATTCAGGGTTATATTATGCAACGATTATCTTGCTTTTCTCCTGGAATAGAAGCACCGAGATTGTTATTTCATCGGCAAATAACTAATCAAAACAGCTAGGATACGTCGTAATCTCTCTCTGTCTAAATTCATACTTCCGTTTAAAGCGCTTTGTCCGATTCAGGGAAGCACCAACTTGATATCGTCATTAAAACACTGCATTGAAGCAGACACTGCTCATTGTTAGACCCTTCATACTCCATTTGTTCTTCATTGTTCCTCCAGATTTAACGTTTCATTCTCCAGCAGCAAAGCCCTCACGCCTTTATTTCTGATTAAACACTCGAGAGCGTACGTCGATATCTTCAAAATATTCTGCTAGCCACCTCATGGGTGTGCAACAAGGAATATGTTATCATCAACATGCATTGCACTGTATCCTTATTAAGTTAATGTTACAGCGACTACGGATGTATCATCAAATAAGTGTTTAAAATTGTCAAGAGGCAAAATTTTACGAATATGCAAAGCACAATAAAGCTGCTACAAATGTATAACTGTTAGCAATAATGCTTTTTACAACTACAGAAATTCAAAGGTATATACTAATTACACCGAAAATATGCACTACGCGCCGTGAATAATCAGATAAGTTGAGAGATCAGTTTTGACGGAGTATCACCTTTCTTACGGACTTCACTCTGGTATTAAAGCAGTCTCTAACACTTTTCCAATGAGAGGAATTCACTTTAAAGTCACGATAGGAAGATGGCTTCCCTTCAACTCATCGTCATTGGCTGATGAAGAAGAAACCTCCAAATATAATTCTGTTGATTCCGGTTCTGTCTCTCTCAAGAGATCCTTCTCGACGGAAAATTTCACCGAGTGCATCATCGCCTTAATTTTGCCAAACATTACCAGTTCAAGAGCAGCTACTTGTTCCCAATTCACCTGAATTTTCCATAACATCATATATAACAGCTAGGCGTAGTGATTCTTCTCGCAGCTAGGCGTAGTGATTCAAAGCATAAGAAAATAAAGTGTGCATTTGGTGCCTAAAAACCAGAGAATATATTTTCTTTAGAAGATATTCCAGGTAAAAATACCATGAACATTCATTAAACACCGGCAATCAACATAATGCAATAATTATCATCTTCAATTTTTAAGCTGGTGAGTAAAATTAAATTCATCAAATGCATTTTGGGTGAATAGTTAAAACCTCGATTTTCTACAGCGATGATTTTTTTAAATTCTGAAAAATGTACAACGTTGAAAAATGACAGATAACCCACCATCATTACGTTGTAGGCTTAAAATATATATTACAGAGCCTTAATATAGCACATTGCTAGCCCATGTGGAGGGATGAACGACAATTTAAGCGAAAATTATCCTACTCAACATTTGTCGACTCGGACCTAAATATTCCTTGTATGATGGTAGGGGATATACCACAAGCTATCTAGACTGGCACGGTGAAAAGCAGTGACAACAAATGTGAACCAATGTTCTTCTTGCCTCCAATCTGTGCTGCTGTGTCTTTTCGTTTTTCAAATGTATTAAGAATGATAACAATCCATGTTCCAGTAATCTCATAATTTAAAATAGCAGTAGCTTTTATTTCCAATCAAACAGTTTAGTGCGCGAGCCTTGTGATGTCATAAAATCAAGAAGAAATGATTTTACAGAGCAAGAATACCTTTTCTTTCCCCACCTCTATTGAGGCGTCCCTTTTTTTTGAAAATGACAATAGGAACTGATAGTAGAAAGGTAAGAAGGTCGTAAAAATTCCTAGTAACCGTAAGACGAGATGAACACTGTACACATATAGGATTCCTTTAAACTGCTCTCCCAAAGATTTCATCTGAAACGGCGAATAACGGCTTTGTTGCTAAAAGGGATATACATCAATAGAAAATAAAACCATCCAACTAGAATTTGACAGCAAAAGAAGAACCCTCAAGCAGTACTCCCAACCTTACACACATATATACACTTACATTCATTCATACGTAGCAGAATGCATGGTTACAAATCTACCCGTATATACCCCTTCTTTACCTCTCTTCGCGATAATAGTTTTTCGGAATCTCCTCAAACGGCGCCGATTCATGGCCTCCGTATTCGCCCCTTATCCATCTCCAATTAAAAGGTTAGTGGAGAGGAACATAACCGCAGAGACCGCAGCCTTAAATATAATTTCGGGTTTTCGCCTTCAAAGAGCCTACAAAGCGAATTAGACATGCTGGAGACACTGTGCTGATGCAGAAGTATCCTATTTTGAAGACTTTTAAAGAAATACACGGTTCCCAGCAATGATGTTTGTTTTAGATAATTATTCCCGGTACTTCATAGATAAACCTACTAGTATTATGAGATCATTGCCAAATTTGCAAAGAAGGGACATAGGACTCCACGGCGAAATAGATAAAGGTACGATTAATGCATGAATGAAAAGTAACTTTGATTTAATACATTTAGGATGAAGACGTAGAAGTATACAAATAGTGCCTGGGCATAACAATGGCAAGAGTAAAAATATTTGCTCGCCACGGACCCGAATGCACGACCTTAGGATCATCAGTAGTTTGAAGCGGGGTTGACTGCCTAAACAGTAGGCTGTAGGAATGCTGTGTAAGCATCGTAGCGGAGTTTGTAGATCTTCGGGCGGTGCTCGTGCTCCTTTCAACCGTTCTGTGGTGCATTACTCCGCCAGGGCGTCAGGATAGAGTGGCTCGTAGGATTTCCGAGCAAGGCAGGTTATTTTTTTAGGCTAGAGAGTAGGTCATTCAGAGGGATTCGAAAATATAGACCATATATCACCCTCAAAGTAAATCCGTGTAACGTAGACCTTTTTTGTCGAAAAAACTTGGAGAACCACAAATAAATAAATGTTACTTACATAATAAAAAGAATCACAACACACGCTCTGACGATAACTGTGTAACATATAAGAAAAACTCGTTTCTCAGAGGTTTTAGATAATATCAAAAATATAACTCACAGAATCATAGAACATACCTGCATTAAGCTAAATGCAGCATAAATTTCGTAATAGTAAATTTCTATAGCGTAAAGAACAAACTTTCCTAATATCAGCATATATTTGAAAACGAATATAAATTAATGTGAATAGAGAGTTGGCCTGCAGAGGATATTTAACAAAGTGAAGTCTTTCCGACAGGACATAAAATCTGTAGACGTTATCGACTGGATAGGACTGGTTGTGGAGTAATCTTAGCAGCAAAATCATATTTGAATTGTCCCGAACATATTATACGATAGTAAAAGAGAGAGCATTTGCTGTACTATTAAACAGCAAAATAAAATAAATATACATACATTTTCACTTCACAGCACAACGGATTCCAATATAGACGTCTTGTACAAATTAGAAACTCAATTATCATCATTTACCTCGAGAGATAACGAAAGTTTGAGAGTTATCGGTAGAGATTTTATGTATAAATTGGAATAACTTTAGAGATGAAACAAGTTCAAGGAATTGTTATATAAGCGAGGCCTTACTTAATACACTTTTATACATCTTTCTTACAGAAGTAGAGAACGAACCTACGAGAAGTAATAAAATACTAAATCATTTAGCTGTTAGTCACCCTAATTCAGTGAAATACGCCGATATTCTTGAGGCCAAAGTGATCATAAATTAGTTTTTACGACTTTGAAAACAGCAGTAGAGTCCACGGTAAAACCTAATCGTAATGTAAACTTATTTGAAAAATACAATTACAAAAAATTTGAAGAGACGTAGGAAGTTTCATTCACGAAATACGTAGACAATAAAAGACGAGAAGACCAAAGTATTATGGAGATATTTCTTGGAAATGCATTGTAAATGAATCTATGATATATCTTACACAAATTCAAACGGCAGTGTAAAGAACCTCGTTGGTATAACCACGAAGAAAGGCGGGAGCTCAGGAGACAAAAACCCTTTAACTTAGATAAAAACTTATATAAAAATTCTATTAAGTCAAAAGGAAACAAAACAATCGAACTTGCGCCGAGAGAAATATACGTGGCTTACGTTTAAAATATGGAGAAAATAATGCACATTACTCCACAAAATTTCAAGAGAAAAATCCTAGGTGAATTATTAGGTGGAAACCTCAAGTTGTCTTACACGAGAGAGCTCCAGGGCGTATCTTTGAAATTTCGAATCTTTATTGGACACAATCGACAAAGTGGTCACCAATAACATTGAAAAAGCCGACATATAAAAACACTTCTTCGAAAGTGTATTTAATAGGGTTGACATAATATAAATTTAGACATTCCTGACTTTTGCAAGTCGATTTCTGACATTAAAATTGAACGTGATGGAATTACTAAACAACTAAGTTCAACCAAATGTGACGAATCCCCAGTTCCAGAAGGAATACCTGCAAGCGTGCTCAAGAAGTTTGCGTCACATATTGCACTATTCATAGAAATTATATTTAGAAGATCATTATCCGAAGGCAAGGTGCCCCAAGACTGGAAAATAGACAACGTCACTCCGATATTTAAAAAGTAACATTCATTTATTAGTTCTTCCCCTAATTTATTCGGCAATGAAGGTCTAAGTTATACGAATTTACTCGGAGGCTGAAATCGGGTCTATACTTTTTAATCCCACTGATTGAATCTAGCGTAAAAAATACCAACAATGCTCAAAGATCCTATGAACTACCCGTTCTGGGTGGAGTAATGCACCCCAGAACGGTTGATGGGAGCACGGCCCCGATCCAAGCACTGTTCAAAGATCTACGGATTCTGCTCCTATGCCTACACGAATTTCCACAGCCTCCTGTTCAGGCAGTCAATTCTGCTCCAAGACCGCGGTCGGTCTGCGGAACAACACAACAAATGGTCAGCCGCAAATCGGCACCAGATGCCCTCCGGACGCGCTCCACCTCTGAGCTTAAATCCCTGAAGGAATTTCATATCTCATCAGCTCCACGCTCGGACGCATCGTTGGTGCCGACATGGGCCTCCACCATCAGCCTGGCGCAGTCCGCATCTCCAACCACTGCTCGCATCGCAGCCGTTGCGTTGGGTACTAATCCTCCTGCTATACACCAGGAGGTGACTCGTTGGTCCGCTCCGTCTCTCGTAGCCCTCTTCCGCAATAAGGGCACAATCCACCGGACGTTAGAACTCCCTATCAATAAAATTCCCAGCATTACCAACGGTCAATGTCCTTGAGCAACAACAGAATATTCCATACCGATGTTTTTATGTTCTTTGATTTAATGATAGTTCTACTTTCTTTCGACATGACAGTGGTTTTGTTCATCATGAATAGTCATTCATTCTTAGCTATGAGATATTCTTTTATTGATGGACGCTGAATTAATTCTATCTCTGTTTATGAAGTTGCCGATGAAGGTGAAAGATTTCACTTGTCCTGGGACCTCTACCTCAAGCTTATCTCACACAGATAAGGATTTTTGTTGTCTTTCCTTTAAACTTTGTGTTTCATTGGTGAATTCTTTAACAAAATCAATTCTGATCAATCAATTTCGTTAAAGTAATCTTAGTTGTCTTATTCTGTCCTTGTTATGAATAGGGAGATATCAGTAAAGCTACAGTTTGTGAGTTCAACAAAATCATCACACCTATTTATAATTTAAAATATATATATTATTTAATCATTTAGCTGCAAATCTACATGTGTTTTATTTGAGCTCCCAGTGTATATTCTTCCCGTACTTCCTTTCTCAAGGGTCAACAATTTGTACTACCTCACTGTATTATTTCCCCAAGATGGGAATGAAAATAAAGCTCAACTTACAATCAAGTAATCAATGATAAGGAGTCTATATACATTTATTCACATCCAAGCAAGAAAGAGGATATAGAAAATATAATCATAATTTATCTCTTAGACCATGGAAAAGTATTATCCGACATCTAATTACCAACACTCATGTGCAATACCATATCGATAATTCTAACATGTTTTTCGAAATTTAGGCTTGTATGACAAGACACTCACCAGCACATATGGAAAAATTGCGTTGCTTTATTGCTTGGCATGTAAAAAAAGATGGTGCCTTAACTTTAAATTGTTTTATTTAAATACAATTTGAGGGGATTTCAATAAACATACCGGATACAAGTAATTTAGCCACAACCAGTAAATCACCCATGAAAATCTATCGAAATAAAAAGTGAATTTCAGGATTCAGATCTGAAAAAAAACGTTTTTTAGAAGAAGGAATGACTGAAAAGTTGATACAATATTTCATTGCCCAAAATTTGATATAATAATTTTCATTAAAATGAGACTGAATTCATTGAGTTTTTGGTGAAAGGATATTTTGCTCAAACTACCTTAAATGAAATCCCTTCGAATTGTGAGGAGGGATTGGAGAGAGAATGGATGGGGAGGAAGCGGACGCTGAATGGGGCTCGTGGGGCGGTGGAGGTTCGTTGACGCGAAAGGTGTGCCCACAATAACACCTCCGCGGTCCTCCGGCGACTCCCCTGTTCCCAAGACATGCCATACAGTCCTACGTGGGCGGCCGAATGCGGAGATACCGTCCTTCCGCGGGCTCATTACGAGGGGCCGAGCCCTCCCAATAGTGGGGGTTGATGGTCAGAGGGAATTTGGTAATCCGGGGACGAGAGAGAACGGGTTGGTTACGTAGGTGCGTTGATAACTGCAAAAAAAGATATGAAAATGAAGCTATTTGGGGCCGAAGAAATCAATCGGCTTTGTACGCCGCGGTCTTCCCCGCCTCTTAACTCTCCTCATGCATACCAAGCATCTCAAGGAGTCCTTCACTTTCCCCTCGAGTTATCCCCCAACTGGGACAAAAAGCCCGCGCTGTCGGACCAAATCCCGTAGGCCACGACGGATTCGGCCGAGAGATGCAACGGCCGTGGTGAATGACGGGCAGGAATCGCTCGGGTGGATAATGGTAGGGAGAAGGGGGGACGAGTGCGGACGGGAGTGGGGTGCGACAGGGCTCGAGGAGGGATCAATCCCGGATTAAATGGAGCGAAAAGATGGTTTTTAGAATCTTTTTTAGAAGTCCCATCGGTCGTGGATTTGTAATGGATTGATGGTCACACAAGTTAAAGTGAGTCATTTATTTCCCAACGGAGAAAGTGCTTTCAAGTGTAAAATATAAACTGCTATAGGGTAAATTATTTTAAAATGCGCTATTAACACTTATGAAAACGTCTAATACATTGAGCTATTACACTGGGTGATGGCACAGACTGACAAATGGAAGGAAAATACATTTGAAGTGGAATTTTTGGGATTAATATGGCAATGCACGGTTACTTCAAATCCACGTAAAATAATAAAAATTCATTGATTTGCACAAGTGGACAGGTAGAGAAGATTATATGGTACTGTTTCCCGTAACGTCAAAGTTTTCAAAACAATTTAAAAATAGTACACATTCTTCCATTTAAACTGGAAACTAGTTATAAAGCGTGAAACACAAGAAATATTTATTATTTTCTCTATATTCCAGTATAAAGACGGATCATACATAAATGACTGGAGTGAGCCATTTTCTCTGTGCAACTATTTGTTAAACAACCACTTCACTTCATGCCTAACTTACTTGCCATTGTCAGATGATCGAACTGGATCATGGCTATAGCTGAACTATCAGTACAACGTTCAATACATAATAGTGTTATGCAATTGCTTAATCTAACTACCCCATCCATAGGAGAGAAATCATTGACTGAAAATTCTTATGTATGGTATGTAACAACCATGTTGACTTACCTGTTCTTCTTGAGTCTCTATGTTTCCAAGCACCGATAGTCAATACACGTGAACGAAAGTTTTCCGATGTCAAATTTTGTTGAAATAATTTCTCTTAATTTAATGCTATTAATAGAATGATGAGACTACACAATGAACCACCAAGCAACATCGGCCTGCATACCCTGACATTATCCTTTTCTAAATGGGCCTGCAAAGCTGGTCTACAATAGAAATAAGTAAACTATTTTTCTCCTAGTAAACCTAAGTCACAAACTGTGACTGACTGGCCAAAATGATATTATCATTATTTTATTAATGTCCACACTGTACAAAAATGTAAACAATGTCCATTATCTTTAAATATGAAAAATAACAAACTTCAAGAAGTTATTGTATTGAATTAGTACATAGAAATATCCATTTTTGTATAATATAATTCAAAAATGTATGCTGTCACATTGTAAGAAGAACTTATGTCCGTGAATAAATATATTATTAATGTAATATTATTAATAACAAAAGGTTTGGACAAAAGTAGACATTTTCAACTAAATTTATCGCTTATAAAAGAAGAATATCAAGCTCTTACTACTTGGTAGATGTATGTGGATATATTTGGTTTAATCCCATTTTTCGATAAGAAAGCTCATAATTGGTACCTAAAAATCCATTCTACCTCTTTAAACGTTTTTCCTTATCTCTCCGCCAAATTTACCACCACACAAATGTTCCCCAAATACCCCACCCTACCTTCTCACCCAACCTTTATAGCATTCTCAAAACTTCTCAAAATTTCTTTATAGCATTCTAAAAATCCTCTCTCTAAATCCGAATCCATCGATTATCCTAACATTCCTACCTACAGTTCCCAGTTCGTCTCAGTAGTGAACGGACGTGTCTGTTGCTACTGGCCTCTGGCTTTTGAAACGACCTTGTACTTTCACTGTCTGCTACATGACCTATGCCGAGAATTGGTCACAGGAAATGCCGAGAAGTTGCATTTCCTGTGACCAATTGGTTAAGCGATCGCAAAAGATATTAATTTGTAATATGTGCAACGGTAATTATCATCTTTCTTGCCGCCTTGATGGATAATGACCTACGGGCGCTCGAAGAGTTACAGCAATTATGGTGTTGTGACGTTTATGCTTCTAAAGCTCGGTCGAAACGCGGGGATGAAACCTCGGTTTCTGGGAGACCCGGAACCCCGGTGAGACACCCGGCAGACGTGCAGTTGTCACCCAACTCCTCCGATTCCATGGCAATGATGCTGAAAGATCTTCTAGAACGAGTTAAGTCGCTACAGGACAATCTGAGTGAGTTCAAGACGAAACTCTCTTCTCTGCAAGAGTCATCGTATGAACATTCGCAAGCGCTAACCCTCATGAATGAATCAATATCAAAAACTCATGGTCGATTAGATGAAGTGACTGATGAAAACTCGGCTTTAAAGACACGTGTTGCCCTTCTTGAGGCTCATCTAAATCAAATGGAGCAATATTTACTGAGGAATGTTATAGAAATTCATGGTATTCCTTATAAAAAAAGCAGAAATAGTTGAAGCGCTAGTTTTCCATACAGGGCTTGCTCGTGGAGTCAAACTGGAGGCTAATGATACTGATGAATGCTATCGGCTTAAAACTAGGTCATTGACTACCTCCAATGTTAAGCCGTCTATTATAAAGGTCCGTTTTACGCGCAGTAAATTGGCTAGAGAGCTTCTAGAGGCTCGTCGAGTCAAAAGAGACCTCACCACTAAGGATCTAGATTTCGGTGATGACACTGCCCAAACCGTTTTTGTAATTGAGTGCCTTAGTATTACTAATCGTAAAATCTATACCTTGGCGAGGGAAAACAAAAAAGTAGGTAAACTTAAGTACCTGTGGATTCGGGATAGGATGATGTTTGCAAGGGAGAAGGATGGGGCAGAACGACTAATAATCCGTAGTGAGGCGGACTTGCAGTTCCTGAAATGACAGCGGTCAAATTGTGCATGTGAGGGCAACATGGCCTGCAATGTCACCCCTAATAACTCCGCAAAATAGTAATAGTACATAAATAATAATAAAATAATAATAATATGTCTAGTGTATTAAATCTGTGCCATTTTAATGCTCAATCTATTCCAGCGCATATTGATGAATTTCGTGTCCATTTTTCAAACAAGGGTTATCATGTGATCTGTGTCTCTGAATCGTGGTTGACAAGTTACCTTACTAATGATGTGGTAGGGCTTCAAGGATATCAACTTGCTCGTCACGATCGGGTTGATATAGAGGTGGTGTGTGTATACATAAAGTAGATACTTTACTTTAAAATTATAGAAATGTTAAATACTGCTCATTATCAACATGAATACATTTTCATTGAAATAACTGCTCCAGAAGGTAAACTTTTGCTTTGTGTCTTATATAGACCACCCAAAATCAGTTATATAATGAAAGAATTTGAAGACACTATTTCAAAATACCTTTCTACTTATGTTAATGTTATATTATGTGGTGACTTTAATGTTGATATGTTGAAACACACTTATGAGAGTATGTACTTAAAGAATTTTCTGTATAGTTATAATCTCTACCTTATGCCACTACAACTAACACACAACCTGCCTGGAAGTAACACATTGCTGGATCTAGTTATTGTTGATGATGTGTCTAAGATCGTAGATTTTGCCAAGTGTTCTGTAAACTTTCTGTGCCAGCATGATTTGGTGTATGTCAAATATAGGTTTAAATTTCCTAAATGTAAGCCTCCACTGATCAGTTTCCGTGAATTCAGCCAATTCGATCTCTCGAGGTTTGAAGACGACTGGTATGCCTTGCCATGGCAAAATTTTTTTACAACCCATAATATTGAGAAAAAAAATAACGCAGTTTAATTTTTTTGTTACTATTCTGTTAGAACTTCATGCTTCAATAAAAAATGTAAAGGTTAAACGAATTCCTGCTCCCTGGATTACAGGGGAGATTAGAGCTATTATGGCTCAACGAGATCAAACACGTAATGCGTTTCAAAGAACAAAACTTGTCTCTTGTTGGGAAACATATAAGGAATTAAAAAATAGGGCAAAGAAGATGCAAACTCAGGCATTCTCTTGGCATGATTACGCAAGCCGAAGTGCTCTAATGCCGCCCTAGCATGGTTTAAATCATACCTCTCTGATCGCCAACAGGCGGTGAAAGGTTTGAAAGGCGTTTATTCTGATCCATCCCCATTGCCTAGCGGAGTACCTCAAGGGTCCATTCTAGGGCCATTGTTATTTAATATTTATGTCCATGAATTATCAAATGTGATTCGCACCTGTCAGTACCATTTTTACGCGGATGACCTACAAATTTATGTAGAATGTTATTGTAATTGCATTGAGAAAATAGTTTCATTGCTTGATAAGGATATTCACGCTATATGTGCATGGGCATCGACCAACGACCTAAAACTTAACCAACAAAAAACTAAACCAATAATAATAGGAAGTCCTTCATTTATAAACTCTCTTGAATTTGATTGCCTCCCTAAAATAACTGTTGAAGGAGTACGACTTGATTATGTTGATGAAGTGAACGATCTCGGTGTTGTTATAAATAGAACCTTGACTTGGAACTCACATGTTCATAGTATTTCTTATAAAGTTTCGAAAACACTTTATCAGCTGAAGCAATTCAGACACCTAATACCTTTTTTGCTACGCCAAAAGCTGGTAATCTCTTTAGTTTTACCACACATAGATTACTGCTCGCTGGTGATCACGAATATATCATAAGAACAAATTGCCATTCTACAAAGATTACAGAATCTTCGTATACGATATATATATGATATCTCACACGATGAACATGTCAGCCCGTATTATGAGATGTTAAGTTGGTTAAGAATTGAAGAAAGACGTATGCTGCAAATGGGTGTATTTATTTTTAATTTATTAAATGTAAAGATTCCATTGTATTTATATGACCAATATGTATATAATAAGGACAAAAAAGCGAATGACTAGAAATAATTCGAACTTAATAATACCATGTCATAAAACAACTACTAATAATAAATCATTTTATGTATCATCGTGTAAATTGTGGAATTCTCTTCCTCAGAATGTAAAGACGTTTACATCAGTGTATGCATTCAAGCGAGCTCTGAAAGAGTATTTATGTTCAAAATATTAGTATATAAAATGTAACATTTACTTATTTATTTGTTTTCTTTTTAGTAAATTGTGTAATATTAGTGGTTGTTTATACAAAGCATTATAAGTGTATGCCTTTAATCTTTTTATTTAATTTTTCCAGAGACAATACCAACCTCTAATATTATGTCTCCTGCAGGCCATTATGTAGCTATTACTTTATTACTTTACGTTGTTTGTAAATATTATCAGCAGCTTAAAATATAAACAAATGTAAATGCCATGCATGTACTTGTGTTCCATGGGATTATATGGTCCCAGAGTAAATAAACTTTCTCTCTCTCTTATCTTACCCCTGCGGTCACCCAGATGCAAAACCTGCCGCCTCCTCATCTCTAAACTCCTCCCTCCCAGAATGCGAGCCTTCCCACTCCCCTATTTTTCCCTCCCACATGCAACAAACCCGATGCGTTATATGTAATTTTATGCAATACCTGTAGGATTTATTTCACATGAGGTTGACTAACGGGGCTCTCAATATCAGATTAAACGGTCACAGATCTTCCTTATACCCCTCCTACCAACATATCTCTCTACCAGTCCCAACCCACGCCTCCTCCCACAACCTTAGGTTAGACAAATTTTCTAGCATAGGCAACCTTGTCTCCCTCCCCAACAACCTAGATCTTATAAAAACAGAGCAGGTGTGCCCATCTGCTCCTGGATGACCTCTCCTTTCCAGGAATCAACCGAACATTCTAATGCCTATTCCCACCCCTTCCGCAACCACTCCTTTCCCTTCCCTCCCGTCCCTTCCCATATCCCACTTCCTATTACTCATTTCCTCCCGTGCAACAATTCCGGCGGCAACCGTGCACACATTGTATGTGGGCGACAATTTAAAATTTCTCATGTAAGTTTTCCTCTTATTCTGTCAGCTTGTTACGACGACGCCAATATTCGTAGATTATGTATATGTATATGTTATATAATTTTTTTTCGTGTCACCCTCCTCTCCTCCCGTGGCATTTTTGAGCAGTAGAATTTTCTTAGATTTCAATTTATGTCATGTGCATAAAAAGAACAACGTATGAACACTAACACACATGCCCTGAGTGGGTATAATTACACCCAGGTGGGATTCTAACTCGCTACCCTCCGTTTAGCAGGCGAGGACTTAACCGCGTCACCACCGGAGACGACTAGAATTTTTTTATTTACAATTGTAAAGTTGATGTTATTAAAAACTGATAGAAATAATACTGATTGACTTAAAGACTGATTTTTTCAGAGATATCTTATAGCAATATTTTGATAAAAATATTTCCATGTTTTATCCCAATGGAGAGACATCTTTTAGTACATGTTAAGACATCATCACATGAGTAACAATCAAATAAATGAAAATAAGCTATACATTACTTAAATCCCTCAGTAGAGCCCTAGCAGTTATTATGCATACAGGTGTTATTTAGCAATATAAACAACGCATATATTAAACAGGTTGTTAATTATATTCCTGTTAAATGCTATCTCTATGACAGAGCATGCGAAGGTAGGTGTGAGAAAAATGAAAATTTGTAAAAAAAAAAATATAAGCATGTTTATGAAAAGCTATGGAATATTTTTCAGGAAAATTTAGTTGGCTACTTAAAGATTAAGTTTGAAAAGTTTTGGCTGAATCATAGGAGTATTTGAAGAAAGTTAATAACAATTTTTGAAGCATGAAAATTAGCAGAAATAAGAAATATGAAATTTAAATTAAATCATAATACTTGAAAAGGAATCAGCTTTAAAATGAGGTATTCATCCATCCTCTGCAATAATTAGAAGCCAATATATAGTAAAACATGATTTTGGGCTAATATATTATGCATGAATGTGAATGTATTTAAATGCGCATAGAACAGGTCAAAATTAATTTTTTTCCCTAAAGTTTCAGGCTACTCCTTATGAAGTCGTATGCTACCCATACACCATATCTGAGCAGCATCTGAGGACCTACCCCTTAGTCGTTTGTTGAATTTAGCTGCTGTGACTCATATATAGATGCATAATTACTTATATACGCTACACATATATAAACATTTCATACAGAGAGAAGAAGAAAGAAAGTGGATTGGAAACATATGAGTGGACAAACACACTGGTTGTGTGAACATAGAACGGTTGCCGATTCCAAGTGAAAAAAGTCGACTGGACCGGGAATGGAACCACGCACATTCCGATTTTGCAAAATCCGAAGATCCAATTATTGACTGATCAATAACCATTCAGTCAGCGTAAAGATCCAGTTCTATGTCGCAGCATAACCAGTGGAAAAAACATATTTATAACGGTGGATCTCCAAGTGCCAATTGTCATTTTTCTGTACAGCTATGCAAACATTATGGCCATAATCCATGTCATTCACCTTCTACACTTCTTTTGTATATCAATGTTTCTCATTTAGAAAGCAACTATCTACGTTTTGAAAATTGATCGAGATCCAAATCGGGTATACAATGACAAGAAACGATGTAACAGGTTGGGTAAACAAGCTTGAGTGACTTCACTGGTTAAGTATAATAACAGTGTTTTGAATTAAGGGCTTTAGATGATGTCACGGAAGATATCATTGTCAGTGAAAAAAGTTTTTTCTCCCATACTTTATTGCCGGTAATTTACCTGCTGGCAATAAAATCAAAAACATGAAAAACTCACCTCCCAAGGATATGTGAACTTAATTTTATAATAACTATATGTAATTACCGGAACTAAATAATCAGGCTTCTAACACAGAATGCCTACAAAGCTCACAGCCTATATTTTAATGTAACTGGAAAGGTAATCAATCCACGGGTTATTTATGATTCATTTTAATGGTTTATTAGGAAAATGTACGGTATATGCACTGTTAGGAACTATAATAACTGCGTGAAATATTTTACTTTACGTGTGGAGGAAAGACTTTGCACATATAATCGAAACTCATTCCAAGTGCAATGGGAAAATACGTAATAATTACATTGAAACGTAAAATAACATATTGATTATAGAAATTCTTTTCAATTTTGCTCTTGATACTCAAACTTGAAGCGTAAAACGAAAACTGGATTCCACTTAAGGATTTTGGCTTGCAATCAGCTGTTAACCTGGGCCTGCGTAAAAAAACGTGTCCATCGTCGTAGATCTTCATTGCTTTATTTTTCGGTGGATGTTTACTAAATCATATTAAAATGACCACTATGAGTGATAACATTGATATGATATTCTAATTTACGTGGGATATGATTCATGTACGAACAGTAAGAAAAATGGAAGTATACTCGCTGCAATGATACATATTAAATTGATATCAGGTAATATAAGTGGTGTGCTATGCGCGGAATCACGAAGGATTCAAGAAGGCATATAGATAAATAAAAGCTGAATTTAAGGTGTAAACTATGTATACAAACAACAAAACAAAAACTTTGGAACTCGTGGAACATTGGATTTGTTGGTATAAAACATTACGGTTAAGGTTGACACTTAAGCGTGATTGTAAACTCTACATTAAATACAATTCATACAACTCGCAAATAAAGTTAAGCTCGAATTGACGCCAAATATAAACCGGCATTCAGGGTAACATCATAACACAAATACGATGTCTTGCTCAAGAAAGACCTGCATTTTTGCCTCCTTTACCCAAATCTTGTCAGATGTTTCACCCGCATCCCCCTAATATTTACACAGCTATAATTCCCACGCATCGGCGAACAGTCAAGCAGCATGATCGACCGTATTCGTTTGGTCGCTAAAACAGCGGCTCGAAATCGGTCACGTGACTCTCTCAACTCGCAAATGTTGAACTTGGGCGTGGGAGAAGAGCGGCAATTCCTCGACGAGCGTCCTACGATGAATGAACCGAGTGGCTAGGGGGAGCGGATGGATAGCACGCGTCCAAACAAATACGCGACACTTCCAAGTTCATTTCCGTTTTCGTGAACCGATGGTCCCACAGAGCCCTTCACTCGAGCGAGCTCCACGAAGCGGCGTCATCCTGACGAATTATGGCGGCACCAGATATATACGTTTATGTACCTTTTGGCGTGAAACTTTGCATACATGTACTAATTAGTAATTTTTAAATTACTATTAGCTATATGATTTCTTGGCAAATTACTGTTATTTAATACCATAGCCTTATGGCACTCGACAAATATTTTGAAATAAACCAATTCTACGTGTACAGCTTTACCTATTAACGCGAAATAAAATGTTTCGTGGCAAAATAATTCTTGTTAACAAATTCAACTAACATTCTGAACAATAAAAAACAAATTACAAGGGATTTTTGTTGGAATTTGGATTTCCGCGCGTAAGGCTAAGTCATGGCAATGCTTTAATTTTGGTAAAATGACTGATACATAATATGTGTATTATTCACACTTCTACCTGATGAATTGATATTTTTACTGCAAACACAAATTTAATGTGGTCATAGATTTTTTCCATTCGCTTGAAAAGTATTAACATGTGCAACCAATTACTTGCGATTACCTCTTCATGCATCTTATTGTGGCTCTGGCCTACGTAAGTCAAAACAACAGCTAAACTACACATTTTTATTTATCTGGCTTCATAACATCTTCTTTCGCGGATGGTATGATAAACCTATTGAAAGCTGTAGTTTAATTATTCCATCACGTATAATTATTCCATCATGTATTGGCTCGTTAAAATCAGGAATGTCTAATTTGTGTATTGTGTCATCCTTAGTAAAAACACTTTCGAAGTAGTGGTTAAATAAATTGGCTTTGTCGATACTCTTGTTGACCACTTTGCCGTTTTTATCCAGTAAAGACTCTACTGACTTGACTACGAAAGACTTGACGACGTAAAAAATATACTATTAACCCCTTCGTACTACGGCAGATTAGATCGCGCCAATAAAATTAGAGAGCTAGATTGTAGAACCGATAGGTATAAAATATCATTTTTTCCGCGTACCATTCGGGACCATAACAGCTGTGATCGTCGTCATGAATAGTTCGAGTATTGACATAGGCAGGCAGTAAATCTTTCTCATTATATATTCTGCTCTCTTATTTAGGCATGATGTAAATATTGGTGTTCTTATTTATGCATGATATTTTGAATCTGTAGTAGTAGTCTTTGTATCCCTTGCATGTTGGAACGATTGAAGATAGAATGTTTCTTGGGTATTAGATTTTTAATTGGCGCTTTGCATGTGTGGTGCGCGGGTTTTAGTGTAATGTCGGTGTTCTACCCTATCATTCATGCATGCCTGGTGCGAAAGCACCCCCTGCCACACACCCTTTGGGTGGCTTGCAGGGTATGACGTAGATGTAGATGTACAGTCGAAGATTCGCCCTGGAGCTCTCTCACGTAAGACCAGAATGGCTTAGGGTTTTCATCTAGTAATTCACCTAAGATTTTTTTCTTGAAGTTTCGTAGCGTAGCGCGCATTGTTTTCTTCGTTTTTGAGCTTTGAGCAACGTAAACTTCTCTCGCTGTAAGCTCCGTTGTTTTGTTACTTAACTTAACCCTTTAAAGACCGAACTAACTTACCAACTGATTTTTATTATTTTTTTTGCATATTCTATTTATTTTACAGCTAATTAAGAGATGTTACGAAAGAAAACCCGAACAAAAATTTTTAAATGCGTTTTCAAGCATGATCCCAATTGGGAACATTGGACACTCCAGTGAATAAAATTTCAAGGTTTTACTTTTTTTTGAGCATGTATATTTTTCGAAAATATCATAAATGTGGTAAAAAATACATGTTATAATGACATCATTCTCATTATACAGTGTATAAATTGCATTTCTGGATTACTCATGATACATTGAAAAACAGTGAAGATGCATTTTTTTTCATATTCGGTGCATTGGAGGCGAGTGTTTTTTTTGCAGACTACGCATCTTCCCTGTGAAGATTTATTTAGAATGTGCCCCCCAGTTTTTCTTCGTTTCACGGAAGAGTGCGTCTTAGGTCCAGGATGAGAGATTATTTTTGGTCGTAGTCGCATGAGACTTGTCGCTACGTCGCGGAGAAACTCCAAGTGTGTTTTCGACCCTTTTCCATGGATTTCCCTATGCAAAAGCCATGCACTGACGGCACTCATATTCAAAGCATTTGAAAAAAGATTCCACCACCATTTCTTGCTTCGAAGTTTTGGTCGGTAGCTACTCAGAAGTTTGTCCAATACATCAACTCCCCCCATTCCCAAATTATATTTTTTTATCAATTGCGGTTGTGTAATTTCTATCCTTTTCCCTTCCTTCCTAGAAAATCTCTTTACAGAACCCAATGGCTCATTAGTGTAGCAGTTGGACCCTAATGTAACCACTGAATTATCATTCCATCGACAGAAAAATACCACTCCATCACAAAGGAAATCAAAATCCCCTCGGCGAGATTTTGCCATCACTTTTGATGGTTTTAGCGGGCATTTGGCTATCCTTCCTTCGCGAATTGTACCTGTTGCCTTTATGCTTCTATCTGCCAGTTCTACTAGCAGTGAGTGGGATGAAAAGAAATTATCGAAGTATAACTCAATTTGCTTAGGGTGCTCTACAACAGCCAAAAGATCGCATACTACCCTACTTCCCAGTGGTCCAGTAGAATTTTTTTCTTTCCCTGCATATATTTGCATCGCATAGGGATATCCTGATGATGAACATAGCATCCAGATTTTGTACCCAAAACGAATTGGTTTTCCTTTTATAAACATTTTGCTCGAGTGATGGCCGTAGTATGGAACCATAGATTCGTCAAGGCTTAGTTTCTTATGGAAGATTCCAAATTGCACGACGTTTTTTCCCAACTCTCTATACAAATGAGAAATTTTTCCTAATTTGTCACACTTTTGCAACATATTGTTATCGGACAAGTGAAAGTATCTTTTTATGTCTTTGAAACGATTCCTGGGCATCACTGATGGAATAATTGGAATCGACATATCCTCTGCAGAACACCAATACAAATTTTCTTGGGGGACCGTGTGGTATCCACTAAACAAAAGTATTCCGAAGAACTGACCAATCTCTTCCCACGTAACATCAAGAGATGAGCCTTTTTGTTGAGCATAAAGAGAGGACATGTTTGCAACATGACTCAAGTACTGCTGTGGTAAATACTTGAAGAAGAGCTCAATCGGCTCCAAGGCAACCAGTTCCTCCAGATGATAATCTAGCCCCCGCATTGGTTCTGACGGAATTTCTTTTTCAAATTGATTCAGCTTCTTCCAAGCATTGCCTGTGAATGATACAATCATTCAATTACTTCATGGCTTTGGAATATATAAAATGAAAAAAATGAAAAGTTTTGAAGTCTTAAAAGATGCTGAATTGTAATTTTAAAAAGAACATAACTCCGCAACGAAGTAAGAGGAAAATTTATTTTACTGACCTTTTCCCATAGTACTGCTTTTCTGTTTTACTCCTTTCCTTCTAGGTAGACTGCCTTTCTCTTTCTCTCCATCATCATCTCTGTTTGGTAGAGTGAGGCTGATTTTCCCACATGTGTCAGCCGGAATTATTTCCCCTAGATCATTTTCATTGACATCTTCTTCATCCGTCAAACGGTGGTCTTCTACAGGAGGAAGCTGGCACAACTCGTATTCCTACAGTTCATCGTCACTTAAAACGTCTAAATATTCGACTACTTCTTCCAAAGTAAGAAACTCCTTTGAGCTCATTTTATCAAAAGTGTCTAAAAAAAGTATGTTCTTCAAAAATTGTGATCACAAAACCGACTCTCAGAATGACTCAACAGAGGAGCACACACAGGACGTCACAACCTGAAGGAACAAGGCACATCGAAGAACTAACCTCAATCAAGCATTTAGAAGAAGACTGTTCCAACTCACTTGGGTTGACCGGGTCTATTTCATACCACAATGTCCAACAAGAAACTACAATGTATTTATAAAGCTGCAAGCAGGCTGAGGTGGCGAATTCAGATATAATTAGGCCAAAGAAGCGACAATGTTTCAAAACTCCTTTGTATGGGACGAAAAAAATAAAACCACAAGAGTTTAGGGATATCTCATCGGAGGCAAAAAACAGCAACTGACTTAGATATGCCGACAGTCCAATGTTCCCAAATGGGAACACACCTCAAAATTTTGTTATTGCTTGGTAAATAAATACAAACTTGACCAAAAAACTAAGTTTAACAATGTAATGTATATTGATCTTTTGAATAAATGAGTATTTATTACTTGAGAGCGAGTGTAGAGAAAAATATTGGATAAACCGCATACTCACATCAGAGGTAATGAAAATAACCAACTTTGAAAATGTATAATTAACGAAAAATGTATGAATAAGTCATACGATACACTTTTAAAAATACTTCCATACTTTATTCACATAACAAAAGCTATAAAATTAATCACAGATACGAAATATAATTTTTATGAATTTTTATAAATCTGTTCCCAAATGGGAACATTGGACTGTAAACGGTTAATAGAATTTTTATATAGATTGTGCAGTTTCCTTTGTCTCCTGAACTCCCACCTTATTTCTTGGTTAAACCAACGAGGTTCTTTACTTTCCCGTTTGAATTCGCTTAACTCGCGATTGACTTTCCAACTAACAGAGTCCCTGCTATTGAGTCACTTCGCTTGATCCCGGTAAACACCGTGACTTCACTATCAAGTCACTCATCAACAAAGGTTTACATTTCTTGAATTAATTCAAATTTTTGGACAAAATTTCACTTAAAATTTCTCTCAGTCAGTTCTGTCAACGCAAAAAATGCTTGTTAAGTAAGGTTTCCTTGATAATATTCACAACATACATTATTTATAATGAAAATCGGGGTCTGAGGCAACTTTCTGATTATATCATGGAAATAAGTTTTAAGATAATCCATATTTGAGGCGGCGATTATTTGAAAACATTTACTGAGCCTCCAGCAAAGTACCCTGTTGACCTAATGATCATATGCATGCTGGATTAAATTGTTCTTGTTTTATGAATGAAAATAAAATTCTAAAACGTCAACACTAATTTTGTACACCCAACTTCGTTAGCAAATGTCTATAGACTTAAATGGCTTGGTTTAATATGTTCACTGGACCCCTGGCTTTCCATCCCTGGGGCCTCCCACTGTCCTTGCTGTCATTGAGTTATTTTCAGTAGACCCCAGATATATCTCAAGTGGCCCACTAACCAACTTAAGATTTATGAATACATTTTTCTGTCTATTAAAGAGGTTCTTACGACAAATTTGTGATAGCAAATTTGTGTTAATATTTGTTCTTTTGGCCATTAGATATAAGACTACGGTTAGCATCATGGCATGAGACTTCCGCATGGATTTGACTCACTTTCCTGATTCCTAGAGGGAAGCTGCTCGTTCCACTATTAGCACTTGAACCGCGGCAATTTAGTTATCCCTAAAACCGCGATCCCACTTTTTTTCTTTTTCGATAATAAGGTAAAGGATACAGAAAGCAAATGCTGAGTATTTAGCCACGCAAATATGCAAGATTTTTATTTGAAAAACAAAAGGTAAATAGATTTCTTACATTAAATTATTGTTGAAAAGACAATAAAATATCACTAAAAATCTTGCTGACTAATGTCACATGCCGAACACACTCATAATAATCTCGTGATTTGAATTTTCTGCAAATTGTTTTCTTACATGCATTAATCTTCTCAAGAGTTTTGCTTCCTGTGCAATTACCCTTAACCTGACATCGTATGCACTTTTCCTGTTTCTTAGGAACTTTATTTGGGATAGCTACGCGGGCATTTTAAATTTGGGTTGTTGTGTACTTTACAGCGAGCTCTTCCGCCAGCTGTTGAAGAAAATCTCTCCGTTTCATTTTCTTCACATTCAGAGAATTGTACAATACGCAAGCATTTATTCCTGCCAAATTCAGCAAGTTATAACACACGTGAACTGGCCAACGTCTGGATGGTGGATGAAATATTTGAGAGCCATTTGATCCACTATGTCTACTCCATATTTGGAGCTATAATAAAATGTTATAGAGTCTGGGTTCTTTCTGGTACTATTCGCAATTTTGACATCAAGATGCATACTGGTTAGAACGAGAACTATTTTTTCATCTTTCCCTGATAAATTGTAAAAGAGATGTCACCTTTCTTCAGTAACATTGTGCTCTATAAGTTACCTTTCGCTGTCATGACACACAGCGAAATTTCCCAGCGAACTCTGTTTATGGTACCGACAATACTCGTAGCATTTTCTTTCAAAGATTCACAGAGATACAAGAAGGTGAAAAAATTTTCACATGTGACATTCCTCCCCTTATCAATAAAGGCTTCATCTATTTCTTCATAAAAAAGTCACAAAGACGCTCACCCTTGGGTCTATTGTCTTCTCTTCCGAGGTATGGGAAAGCATTCAAAACATATTTGGACTCTTTGTCTGCAGCTATCCAATAATTCTGCTCTTACTTATCTGGTTTTGATGACTTGAACTGAGTAAATTTGCATCGGCATTTAGATGGGAAAAGTTGCTCATCGATAGTTATGCATGGACCTCGAATGTAGCTAAACTGTGCGGTTACAATAAATTCATACCAAATCTCCGATACCATTGACAATTTTTCTTCTTTCAATCTTTTTGACCTTGTGGATTTAATGTCAAACCTAAAAAATCGCATAATTTCTCTGAATTTATCACGAGCCATCGTTGTCTTCACAAAAGAATTTCCCCACTTCGCAGACCTAAGTGATTTTTGTTCTAAACCCTTAGCTCTAATGGCTTCAAGAGCGTACAGTAAAGATAGAAAAGCTTCCAACTCCTCAATTTTCAAATACCAATCATCTGACTGCAATACACGACGTGCCTCAGTCTCGGTACATGACACAATATGTTTCAAAATATTATCACTGATCATAAGTCGCCGAGCATGACGCAAGTTTCATTCACATAGCGTTTTGCATGCGGCGAGGTGCCAGTACGATCTCTGAAAACATTGTGATACTCACGCCTACCACCTGCAGCATGGCCCACGATCCCAACTCGCCATGTCGTGCTGTCTGGAGACAAGATCTCTGCACCTGCAGGCAGCTGAAAGAGGCTATCAACATGGGTCCTTCATTGTTTCGCTTCTGGTTCGAACTCACCATCCGTAATACCATCAACTCTCGTGATACCTGGATTACTCGTGGCGGCATCTAGTTCTGGTGAGTGAGCCGACCTACGCCCCTGGCCACTACCTCTTCCACAATTCCGAGGACGACCTGCCCTTGCACGACCTTGTTAGGTATGCAGATAATAATTATTGTTAAAAAAAGGCGTAATAATAGCACAAGGCGCTGTTACATGGAAACGCAAGTAAGATTCCCTAAGCACTAATATAATTACCACAGTGGTAAATAAATAAAAATAGCTGTACGAGCATAGTAATGTATGCATTATAGAAAATATTTATAAGTACTTACATGCTCCACTGGGGTTTTTTGGAACTGAAAGTGGTGTAGGATCATCTTCTGATGTTGACTCTGAAGATAAGAATTGTTGCGATTCATCGTCAGACGACAAAAAAACAACGGCTTGCCCTCAGATTTG
Organism: Ceriagrion tenellum; assembly: GCA_963169105.1. Lineage (NCBI taxonomy): Eukaryota > Metazoa > Arthropoda > Insecta > Odonata > Coenagrionidae > Ceriagrion > Ceriagrion tenellum. The sequence continues at coordinate 131,595,525 of OY720638.1, forward strand.
TTCTCCGAAATCTCGTTTAGGGTTTCAGCAACATCCTGCTGAGTCAGATATTTGTGTAAGCGCATAATCAACGACGAGCTCCCACACTATATTCAATAGAAGAAACTGCACTACTGACTCCGTATTACTCCGGTCAAGCAGCGACCAAGTGGAGTGCCACTAGCGAAAGGGATTAGACTTCATGGAAAACAATTAAAACATTGTATAATTTCACGCCCTTTTATTTTTCGACCCGGCGTCAACAACTACGTGTCATCCTCCAGGTAATACATCACATTCAGCTTCAGAGATTAGGCTTGGCTAACTTTATTAGGGTTGGCGAATCTCCTGTCCTCCCTCACCCTACTTCCCCTCCCCCGATGTAAGTAGGGGCCAGCTAGTCGCCGAGCGAGCCGGGCTCAGAATGTTGAAGCAGAAACAAAAAAACACAAATGAACCTATAAAAACACGTTAGTACTCCCAGTGGGTCAAAACTGACCCAACCGCGGTTTTAGGTAAATCTTAATTTATTTCAGAAAGGTTTTCCCCTAGTAATGTGGGATAACATATAGTAATTAGACGCACTAATATATGAAAAGTCATGGAATATTAGCCCTTCTAATGCGAGTCACAAGGAGCAGGAAAAGAAAGAAGTTTCAAATAGGTCAAAAATGATCCAGCCGCGGATCTAGTGTTAACGTATTACACGTGCCTATGCTAGCGGAATATTGGGATATTTTCACATCGCAACATAATTCTAATGCCCATCCGTCTAACTTCTGATTACAACAGGAGAGCATGAAGAGTAATTGCGCGAAAGTCGACCCAGATAGCGTTAAGCAGCAATCGCAGAGAGCATGCTCATGGAATGTACAAGCGGTTATCTCATTAGGGGCTGGTTTCTGGACTCAACGACAGACGCTACGTGTTTCAGAGACCACATGCATTAACGTCCGGGCTTATATGATTTAGTGTTATCTTAGGAACAAATTGCATATTCTAGTATGCATAAGTATATTTTTAATTTTACCACTTGTCGTCCAAAATTATTTTAATGACCGGATTTTGGGGCCCGCAGAGGTTCTCCGACGAAATTGTGCGACAGGGTGCAGAAGAGGGAGTCGAAAATAAGGAGCACGTACCGACTCAAATTAATGGGAAATAAAGGTGGGAAGAGAAAGCGTTTTACATCTAAACAGAGGCTAAGATTATTTATCCGAAGCAAAAGATAAACAACTCCTTACATCCGAGTTTACAATCCCTCATTAAAATAGTTTAGATTGAAATGATGTCATTATAACTTTAATTTCTCTATTTAATGAAATAATAAGTTACTTCAAACAAAAAATCTGTATAGAACTGTACATTGCTCTTTACATTATTCCCCATGTGAGACGCAAGGGATACATGAGAAAATGTAAATAGTTAAAACAAAACGGTCAAATGAATAACGTACTCATATAGCATGCTTTTGAGTGCCCGCCAGTCACTGAAACGGAGAATAAAGTGCTCGGAGACAACACCAAGAAATTGGGATGACAACTAATGATGGACATGATTTAATTTTTTTATCAACTCGCCATCTTTGTTGAACCTAATTAAAGATTTTTTACATTATTTATAGTATGAAATGATACAAAACATCCAAATGCAATACTTCTGATTTAAATGCTAAGAATATTGTCCAAAAAACCACAATTATAGACCATAATTAGAATATGGTATTGTCTGCAGTTATTTCTAACGAATTTCCCAGGCAAATCAATCCCTGAAAGTGATAACAGTGAGTAGTGTGAATGACAGGTAACGTGATAAAGGCTGTTTGATATTCCATAAAACAAAGTCCATATATGTAAACATATATTTTCTATGTGTAAGTTTTTGCAAACCTAGTTTCAGCAACTACGTAACACTGATGCGAAGTTAACCCTTCAGTTATTTCACTAACAAGTTTCAGGTCACCGAGTGTTGGACACGAAGGAAAATTGTTTTCTATAATGAACGCAAATAAAATGTATAACTGTAATCTTTCTGCTCAGTTATTTATCTATTGTCTTTAACGCATGACATTTTTAAAAATACATCACAATAACTTTTATCAATATATGACGCCCTAGTCGTTTTCACTGTTTTCAGGGTAATTCACGACAATTGTATCGGAAATATTGCCAATAATTTAATTTTCTCCCCCATAACTTCTTAAAGTTACAATACTCTTGACTTTCTCTTTCGTACGCCATACTGAAAACTAAAACTTATTTCTATAATTTCCCCAAAATAGAATGATTCAAATATAACAATTGTACATAGCGGAATATCAAAAAAATGATTTTTACTTCAAATAGAAATATCCATTAGAGTGATGAATAATGTAAATGCTCATATTTACCTAAAGCTAGGTAAAGTTTCAAAACTCTCGTGTTATTTTCAAGGGTACTCTCCATGGAGAGTAGTCATGAACAATCCGGTAGGGTTTGGTATTCCAAATAAAGTGAAAAATACATCAAGTTCTATTTAATTATATCAAAATCTATAGTTCAACTGACATGACTAAAAAGAGAGAACTCTTAGTATTTTCCACACCAGAAACTTTAATTTCCGACCCAGGTTTCGACTGCCTTGCAATCATTTTCAAGGTACTACAAGGTACAAGGTACTACAAGGAAAATACTAAGAGTTCTCTCTTTTTAGTCATGTCAGTAGATACATTCCACAAAGTTAAGCCTTCAACAATAAAGTTTACTATAGTTCAAGTTTTATTAAATATGTCACTTTTTCACAAAGTATCGCCTGACTCGATTCAACTTTGTTAATTGGAAAGCCTCGAATCCCGGTGCATACTTTCTTTTCATGCCAAAAAAAATGAGTGTAAGTCACGAAGGTCCCCTCATCTATCTATGAGGGTCATAACACAAGGCAACAAATTAATTGCGCCTGGACTCTAAGAGGAGACCGTGAGTCAATGGCTTAGAGGGGGCCAAAGTTTGTCGCACAATTACCTGGCGGTGGGTTCTGCACACCCAGATTTGCTATAAATGTTTTTTTTTACAATAGGTTAGAAATTAATCAACCTAATTTAGCGTTCAATAAACTAAAAATGGCTTATAACTTACTTACTAGATATATAAATTTGATAATATGAATGGAATAAGAAATTGCATTTTTAAATGCTTCTGGGTGTTGATACGCAGGCGACCGTACTCAAGGGTTAAAACCACAGTGGAAATGTTGGCAAATTGGCGATGAGTACAGTAATTTTGAACCATATTATCTGCAATAGTTACAGTGGAATTAAATGGTATTGTCTACGACAAAATCTAATTTGTGCTATTTGTGCATGAGTCCTAATTATGAGCTGGAATTAGTCACGAGGCTAATTTCAGCTGAAACCAAAGAAAATTAATTTTATTTCTTCCTTAGTTCACATGATTTCCCCAAAAAGGAAATTGTAACAAAATATTACTGACAAGCTAAAAGTAACTACTCGTTTAAAAATTAAACCTCATTAATTAAAGTCTGTCACTTAACGAGCTAATAACTATCGTCAATCAAATACCAGCTAGTACGGAACACATTGTTTTCCAATGCTGGCAAACTGCTCTGAAGTATTTGGTACACATATCAATAGCTACATTTTGCATTTTATATTTATGCTTTGTAATATCAGTATAAGTGATATTTTCAATGAATATCTGCTAATATATTTCACTTTAATCAGTATGAATTCAATTCGTTCATTGATCATTCTATGAAATTTCATCGATCATTCTATTTGAAATTACTTCAACCGTTCACTCTTGTCATATTTTCGTCTATATTATGTATTCTGTTTTCTAGCTCAATCCGAATTATATTTTTAATAAACAAACCAAATGTCAAGTATTTATATTAATACGGTTGTTACGTGGTTTCACAGAGAGAAAGACTAGTTTTTATAAACTGCTGTTTTTCAGTATATACTATATTGCACCACTGATAACGGACACGTTATAGGGATTTTACGGAAAAAAATTGGATTGGTTTTATTCGCCTTTAATTTGCAGGCTATATAAGTAGTATAAACTTCCGAGTCATTGATTAAATAATGACCTTTCACAACCTATTTACTCACATTCAGCCTTAACACATGCTGTGAATGGTTCACACATTCTGACCTCTAGAACTTTACATTATATTCACAAAGATGTCATTTGTATAATTCGACTCCCTCCTACTCCCTCAATTACGTATGTTTTTCTTACTCAATTATGTTTGATGATTCCAAAATAAGTTGCTCCAATGCAACAACGGACACACTCCTTTCAGAAATCACATTCAATCCTCAACTTAGATACACGAGTTAACAACAATGACATACTGAAGCAGTATTTTAAACTGAACAAAATTTTCCCTTAACAGGCACTTCATAGTAAAATTAAAATACTCTTCACTAAAATACACTTTAATCGAGAAATAAGTTCATGGACAAAATAAAGAGGAACATAGATACGAAAAATTACTAGGAAGTAAGGAACCAGAAATAGGTAGGGAAGGGTGGAGTGTTGCAGTCAACCAATCATAGGTTTGAGTGACAAATGATGATGATACACTTGCATATTCGACGTCAATCTCATTTATCTCATTCTTGAATCACAAATACAAGGTTTTTGTACTTTTAAAATACACTTTTGTTCATTTCATCATAATTTATTTTATGATACCTCTTTTAGGACGATTTCTCAAATTTTTTCAAACCCTGTTTCTTCGGTTGAAATTATTACTCTATTTCATTATTTTAAGTATCAAGTGAAAGCTTTCATAGTTATCAAACTATTTGTAGTAACTAAAGGATGAATATTTCATTTAAAGAGGAGACTATACATTAATTACGCAATATTTGATTCATGTTAGGTGGCTTAACTTTGAAGACAAAACGATGTCTTCATATGTTGGTGAAAGTGGCCGAGAAGCAGACAAGAAGAAATGGTCAAGCATTTTGTTTCATTAGAGGAAATGTATTAATTAACAAAGTTTTCTTTCGGAAAGGTTTCAGCGCTGATAAAAATCTGTTAATATCAAGGTGTGAGGTGTCACCTTCTGGAAGCTCACGATATCGTGCCAGGAGTAGGGGCAAGAATTAAATCTAAGTAAATGCACCACAGTGCACTTATTGCGGAAGTCAGCACACCAACGTCTTATCTACATTGTAGGTGGAGTGACCTTAGGGACTTCAGATAAATTCAAAAACCTTGATGTTACTTTAATTTCAGATATATCATGGGGAATACACATACAAAACATATAGGAATATTCGCACGCCCCCAGTTACGCCTTCAATGCCACCAACTGACCTTCAACATTTTTTCTATTTTTCTTACCTCCTCCTTTTCTCCCTAATGGTCCCCCTCCTCTCCTTCCCCTCTTTTTAACCCGGGATATACAAACGACGACCAAAAGTATTTTTTCGGTTATATACCTTGAAAATGACGGTTTATACATTCAAATCGATCGGGAAATAAAAAGTCCTGAATTGTACTAAGTGTTTCTTAATAATGGGTGACCCCATGTGCATCTACTTATGATCATGCAAGTATCCCAATTTTTGGTTTTGTGTGTGCATTTCCTACGATACTTCTGAAGGTAAGATAATTATTAGGTGTTTGACTTTAACTGAAGATAATGAAGAATTGTACCAAATGTTTCATAGAAACGGTTAAATAAAACTTTCTTCGTCACTCGAAGATTGCTCCAAAAAGCATTTCCTTTTCTGTTTTGAAACCGATTAACACGGCACAGTCCCGAAAACAATGTGCGATCAACTGCAAGCGTACTTAAAAATCAGAACAAATTCTAGGGCTATGGGATGGAAAAATAAAATGGAAGACATGTTTGACTTACTTCGGTCGAGGAATCTGAACGTTCCCATGAATCCAGAGTTGTTTCCAGGCTTGTGATCGGAGTGGAACTCGAGGACGAGACCGTGGCCAGAGCTGAAGTGGTGGTGGGGCACGTCTGCGATGCCTCCACACAGAACGCTTGACCACGGTGTATACTCGTTCACCTCTGGCCGCTCCAAGTGCAAAAAAAGCTTGACGAAGTCGCCGCGGACGCAGCTGGAAAGAGAAGAGAAAATCAGTGAGATTGGCGTATGACACGACCACCGATCTTTGCGAGTCGCATGTGGGAAAATGCCATCCCGGATGGTACATGAGCGACGCTTATTGACTTCTCTCACTGAAGTTATTAGGACCTCGTACTGGTAGTTACGACCAAAAGGGCATTTAAATATTCACATTCAAGTAATGAGAGTTTGAAAATATCACACAGCTTGATAAAGACACTTATGAGAGTTCTGAGCAGGTAAAGGACGGCAATTCTAGTCAGAGATTTTGCTTAAGGAATAAATAAACTCCAGAAATGATATGAGTAACTCAAAGAGTTTTCCACTATTCTCAATTTATGTGCTTTAATATGTTTTATATGAAACCAGGAGCTCAACAAATTTTTGAGCTCACTCTGGACACTGACTCGTTTTCAATATTTCACTATAAAATTCCTATGATTTTCCATGAGCTGTTAGCCATATTGCTAATAATCTCATGTTAATATTTTGAGAGAGAGAGAATATAATGGTATAAGTGTATACCAAGTATTAAATAAGCTCCTTCCTTAAAAATGTAAGGTCAATTTTGATAAAAAATGATTGAAGAAAATAAATCCCAACATCAATATTATATCCTTGCCATTTGTAAAATTATAAATAAAATGTTCAAATTATTTAATAATTGAAACTTTGAAGAAGATCCTTAATGAATCCTGGCTCCGCATTGTGAACGTGCTGTAGGCATGAGTATGCACTGAGGCGTTATCCGTGGACGGTATGGGTCATTAAAAAAAATTATAAATGCTATGTTGTTCACCTGTGCAATAATACAGACGGAAGCGCCATATAAGGTTTTCCTTTATATCACGAAGAACGTAAGTAAAATAAAAGCAATACAGAAGATTTCCGCCGAGATGAACGTCGAAGAAAAATCAGCGCCAAAACATTTTGTTTAGTCTTTTAAGACCATTTCAAAGATTGTGTCCCTGATAAACGTAATCAGCTACTGGATTTGGCTCAATCAGGCTAACTGATAACCTACTCAAGAGCTCGGCTTGCTCGTAAAATTTACTTTACTTTTCTCTTTGGTGTTGGAAATAATTATGCAAATTACTTTAAAATGTACGGCATTAGAGCTCTTCTTGTAAGACGCGGTGTTTATTCGAAAGAATAAAACTCAATATAACTCCCTTCAAAGTTAGTTGATGTTAAGAAGTACTTGCGTTCTAAATCAAAGAGTGGACCTGTGATTAGAAAAGAAAACATTCCTCAATTCTTCGATTTCCCACTTTGAAAAACAGTCCTTTTTTTAATTCCACTAGAAACATCTTTATTTTCTTGGGGCAGTAGTTGAGAAATCGTCATGAGGATAATAACTGTTGGAAAAGAAGAGATCATACAGAATGTCCAATGACAGCTATAAAAGACTTATTATTTCCAGAGCGGCGGCGTTGGGCTAAGCCAGGGATAGTGATCCATCGAGTGGGATAGAGGTACGGTTATTTTCATGTCTCTCAGATGACAAAAATATCTTTATAAAAAAATATTTTAGTAATATTCAAAATTATTTGTTTTGAAGTTTAAATATTTTATTAGAAAGTACAACTAGCATAGTTTTGTGGTATAAACATAATAGAAAATTCAAAATCAATCATTTATTACATTTTTATGCGGTACAGAATAGCATGATATATTGATTAAATTATAGTTTATATGACACAAAAAGGAAAACAATATCAGAAAAAAGTTATTATAATTCAAATTAGTCATAAATGCACAGAATATCCATGAGAATTAAAGAATCCTTCATTAATGTCAGTTTAATATCTGTTGTTGAGCAAAAGAAGACGAATGAATCACAACAGGTTTCTTCGTTTGTTGTATTTTAGGTTGAAACCAGCTTCATTTGAGTCATAAGTTAGATTACTCTTCAAATCAGACCTGACTAGACACATTAGGGACAACGGTGAATCACATGAAAATGTAGAGGAACATTTCACGAGTATTGCCAAGGCACTGATAGCTATCAAGTAAAAAATTTCATGGTTTCAGTTCTTCTTTTTCTGCATTGTTTAGTGTTGACTCAGCAAGCCAATTTCTTTCAATACTGTATAATTCATGTCTTAAATCAATAATTTTTTTCTCCAACTACAGCTACGCTGTAAATCAATCAACGGCATTTCAAAACCATGCAAATAAATCCACTGGAGCATATCTGACTTCAGTTCTTTCAATTTTATCTTGTATGCATACTTAATGAATGTTACTCTTTCCCAAATAACCTGAACCGATAGAATATATGAGAGAACTGTTCTGAAGTCGATTTAATGACGGATAAAGTAGTTAAGAGTCTATGAACATCTGATATTTGATCCCAGAGATTAGTAAGGTCTTCTAGGATATTCTTAAAATATTTAAAGTTGCAAATTTTGATTTTACGTAAAAATAATCCTAATTTGATTTAAAAAGCTTAAATATCAAATGCTCAAAAAATTAGGACAATACAAAAAATCTTCCCTTTTTCAAATCTCAATCAATTAAATATTTGATTCACTTAAGAGCTAGGAAAAATTTGTGAAAACATTTATGTGCAAGACGTCATACTGTTCTAGAAATGACAGTTTCTCATTCATCATAAACAAACAAATTTCATTGAAACATTAAAAAAATCCTTGAAGAACGCTACTTCTGATAACCCAACGAAAATTATTGCACATGAGTAATCATTCGTTCCCTGAATTCACCGCACTCAGTATATTTTGGAATTGTGTGTCTCTTAAAGGACGCGCTGCCATAAAATAAACCATTTGGGTTACAGTTTCCGCAACTTCGGTTCAAAAAATTCACGGAAAATAAAATGAAGAAATTTAAAAGAATTTTACGACTTAACATGAGAACTACGGTGGTGGCTGTGGCATAATAATTTTCGCAGGCAATACAAAAACTATCCATAATACATAGAGGCATATAACTAAAGATGATAAAAAAATACGTCGGTGAAGAACACAACTTAAAAATCGTGGTAACTTTCATTTTACAAGTAAAGGCTATGGTTGAATGATTGGAATTTAGATAAAATAAGGGAATAATCTTGACTTATCTACATGACTTCTTTACCTCAAATCCAAAAAAGATTCTCACAATATACATTGCATTCCAAAACATTGTAAATATTGCATTGATTTACGAATTAAACTTCAATTTTAATAATATTTGTGATCCTATTAGAATATAGATTTATTTCACTAATGAACGAATAAGGTAACTTAATTCTAGGAGGGAACCGAAAAGAGTAAAAATGTTTTGTTAGCAAAAAGTACACCATTTGTTTCGTTCCACAATTACGTTTCTCCTTAAAATGTTTCTTTTCCAAACATAGACACGTAGGAAAATGTTTGCTAGTAGAAATTTGAGGAAAAATCAGAAAGTTTTTTCATCGTTTTTCGAAATAATAATAACATGTTGACCGAATAAAGATAGGGATTTTACAATAATGATAGATTGATTGATGATCACTGAATCACGTAACAAGTCATGAGTTACTATATTACAACTTTGTAGTCAACGTTGATATTTACAGTGATTTCAGCAAGAATTTGCGAAAAAAGCAAAGGAAACATTAATAAAGGAAAAAGGAAAAATCGATTGTCGTAAACAGTTCTACGCAAATTTAGAAAAAATAAGAACATTTTTAGGGTTATTCCCCGATCCCTTTTCGGTACCAATAAATTCAAAAGTTGTAAAATATTGTAAGCATACGAAAATCAGTATAAAAATGATTTCATTAGAGATTTTCCTTGATTAAAATTAATGTCTTTCAAACATAAATGAATTCTAGCAACTACGGGAAAACGTCCGCCCACCCGACGGGACGGGTGTCGGGCCCGGCATCGGGGAGGCAAGGCCCCCGAGGACGTCATCTCATGAAATCCTCACAAAACAGATCCATTACAGAATACAAGGACCCCGGAAGATAAGAAGAAAAAGAAGGGTAGGAAAACACCAATGAAAGTAGGAACTTGGAATGTTAAGACAGCGATGAAGGCTGGGAAGCTAGAAAATATTAAACGAGAAATGAAAATGCATATAAGGAACATGGATTCCTGGGGTCTATACGAGGTAAGATGGAAGGTTAGTAGGGAGTATTGGCCACTACAACGTAGTAGTGGGGGAAGGGATAGATGAGTATGAAGTGGGAGGGTTCGGATTAGAAACGAGAAATGACCGCGGTGAGAAGGCAGTTGAATTTTGTAACAGAATTAAATAGTGAGTTGCAAACACTTGGTTTGAAGTCCATCACAAGCAAGAGTGCACATGAAATATGCCGCAAGACACTGGTAGCTATTTAATTAACCACATAATGGTTAGAATAAGATTCAGGAACAGTGTCAAAAACTCGCGGAGCTATTCGGGGGCATATACAGACTTGGATTAAAATTTTGTTATGATGAATATTTAGGTAAGATTCAAAAAGCAAAATAAAAATAGAAGAATGAAGAGGTGGAGCTAGAAAGCGTTAAAAGAGGAAAAAAGTAAAGGATGCAAAGAGAGAGTAGAAAAGAACACAGGCAAAGCCAAAGAAATAGACTATCAAGAAAAATGGGAGAGAATAAAAATGGAATTATAACAGCGGCCGAGAAAACAATAGGAGCAGCGGAAACGAGAAGGGTAAAGAATCAGTGAGTTACGGAAGAAATGAATAAAAAAATGGAGGAGAGAAGGAATTGGAAAAACGTCAACACCGACATAAGTGAGGCAAAATACAAGGAGTATAATAATAAACTGCGGCGAATAACCAATCGGTTGAAGGAAATGTGGTGGAAAAGACTATGCGAGGAAATAGAGAAACTGCAAAAAGAAGGCAAGTGGGTGCGTTATACGCTAGGGTAAAATTGCTACCGGGAAGTAAGAGAGGGCAAGCGGAACCAATGATTAAGATCACTGCAGGTAGGATATTATTCGAACAAGAATATATTCAAGGTAGGTAAAAAGAATAGGTCGAGGGGCTATATTACAGCGATAGTAGACGAACTAATTTAGATATTCAGGATGAGGGAACACTTGACGAGGACAACCTCGGTCCAATGATACTCTACAGTGTAAAACAGAAAGCACTGAAAGAGATGAAGGCAGGAAAAGCATTAGGAGTAAATAACATGCCATCGGAGCCATGAAAATAACAGTAGGAAAGCTTTTTACGAGCTTATACGTAGGATATAAGAGGAAAGAGTAGTGAAAAAGGCAATGCAAGAAAATGGAGACGCTGAAAAAAGAAGGGAAGTGGGAGTGTTATACACTAGAGTGAAGTTGCTATCGGGAGGTAAGAGAGGGCAAACGGTACCAAAAGTTATGGACAGAAGGGGTAGAATATTAATCGAGCAGAAAACAATTCAAGAAAGATGGTGAGAATAGATGAAGGAGCTACATGACAGCGATAGTAGACCAACTAATTTAGATATAGAGGATGAGGGACCCTAGGTGAAAATAACCTCGGGCCAACGATACTCAATAGTGAAATAGAGAAAGCGTTGAAGGAAATAAAGGCAAGGAAGGCTGTAGGAGTAAACAATAGGTTTACGAAAGAAAGGTAGGCAAGCTTTTTTCGAGCTCATACGTAGAAAAACGGGGAAGGAGTATGGCCAGAGGCATTCGTGAAAACAGCCCTGATCCCAATCCCAAAAAAGAATAATGCATCAAATTGTGAGGACTGTAGAACAATCCGTTTGATTTTATATGCAGCCAAAGTTTTACTTCGAGTAATCGATAAAAAGTTGGAGAGCAAGGCTAAAAACTATTTAGGCGATGACCAGTTAGATTTCGGTAAGGGAAGGTTAATTCTGGTTGCAATTGCAGTGATGAGAACACTTATAGAAGGAAACAGTATAATCAGGAGGTTTTTTGCAAGCTTAATTAATTATGAAAAGGCTTTAGACATAGTAATTTGGGACAAGTTAATAGAAATACTCCGGAGAATAGAAATAAATTGGCGAGGCAGGAGACTATTCCAAAACTTATAGTGGAACTTGGATAATTCGAACCCTAAGGGACCTGTGACAAAGTTCGAATTATCCAAAAATTTGAATTACAAAAAGTTTCCAGAAATGATATAAAAATGCCAGTTATAAATCCTTAAAAAAATTAAAATGAAGGAAAACTTTAAATCCACGCAATATCGACTTATCGAAACCAAACTGCAACAAAATTCATTGAATAACACAAGTTCTGCAATATATGGACTGATTACGCCATTTTGAAAATTACACAGAAGATTATTGTAGTAATGTACTTAAGCAACAGTATAATAGAGTATGATCAAATTCCATTCAAACTACGTATATAATGTTTGACATTATGACCAATAAAATATTCTAACGTGACTATGAATAAATGCATTGTAATATGATTTTTTAATTAGTTTAAAAAAGTGAGAAATCTTTACTTGTCTCTTAGCATTAAGTCTCTCAGTCATAATAAAACGACTCTATTTGATTTAATGACTTAAAAATAGATTCACTAACATCACTTTTACTTTCAAAAAATAGCCTTAGTCCTTCAATATGATTTGATGCTTCGGCTGCGCTTGGAACAGATCTTTCCTCTTCCATTGGAGACTCGGCGTCTTCATCACCAGATGCTTTGTCGCCTTCTTGTTTCCCCTTGTTGAGTACATCAGCGATAATTTCGGCTTCAGTAATCTCTCCACAAACAGCAACATATTCATCTGCATTGATGAAGTCCTCGAAAGAAATCACAGGCTCAGAAATGACGTCCTCCAAGCCGTCGACTAAAGAGGGCACTGCTTCTGCTCGAGTTTCATCGGAACTTTCTCCCTCGGTTTCTTCCCGAGAAACAAATCCGGCTTTCCTAAAACAGTTCTTTATTGTTTTTGGCGTTACTTTGTTCCAGGTCTGTTTACAAATACGAGAGACTTGCAGCAAGTCAAGTTTTATTTTTAGAGCATTGCCATCTTCTGTAAAAATATTCTTGACCAATTGGCGCCTGTAAAAATGTTTCAGATTCTTAATTATTCCCTGATCAATTGGCTGAATAACTGAAGTCATGTTGGCAGGAAAATAGATCACTGTCACGTATTCCATGAGTGGTATAGTTTTTTGTGCAATGTAGTTTTCAATAAGAACAGTAACTTTTTGTTTTCCTTTTTAAAACTGTTTGCCAACATTTAAGAGCCACTTCTCAAAAAGGTCACTTGTCATCCAAGCTCTTGCGCTATTCACGCACTCCACTGGTTTTGATTTAACGTTTTTAAAACATCGAGGGTTAGCCGATTTGCCAAACATCAATAAAGGCAGCTTTTCCGAGCCATCTATGTTTGCCCCAACCAACAACGTAACTCGTTCCTTACTTAGCTTGGCATTTTTCATCTTTAAATGCAAGGGTTTTGTCGGGAGTGTACTTAAAGAATAGACCCGTCTCATCAACTTTGAAAATATTTTTGGGCTCTCTATCCTGAATCGTTTCGTTCAAGTCTTTCTTCCTTTGCTCTTCATCACGCTGATTAACCAAACCACTTTCATCACACTTTAACTACTTTCACCACAAATTTATTTGAAAGAAATCGTTTTCTGCTCCTTAAACCCGTCTAGCCATCCAGTGCAAGCCTTAAAATCATTTGTTCCAAGCTGATAGGCAAACTCCTCAGCCTTCGCCCTAAAAAGTTGGCCATTCAGTGGAATTGTCTTGTCTCGCGCTTTTTTAAACCATTTCAGTACACATTCGTCAACATCTGGAATATCTGGTGCTCTCGCCATTTTCCGGTCTATTCCACACTCACTTTCACTGACCATAACTTTTTCGTTATTCTTTAAATAAGTTGACAGTGTGTTCGGAGGAATTCCAAAGTCCTTGGCATTCTCTGATTTTTTCTTGATTCCCTTTTCTAATTCCTTAATTTTTCCTTAATCCTTCCTTCATTTTTTTCGCCAATGCTTAAGTTTTGTAAGTCCGTGGTTTATACGACGACATTGTTAAACAATGCACACACTATGAAGGAATGAACAATAATTCTACAAACAATTAGGACAGTGTGAAATGAATCACTACGTACACGCACCTAGACTGATAGGTCGACACTTGAACTAGAGCTTCAACTACGACTAATGAGTCACGAAATCAAAACAACTCGGGGTGGAGCGGGGATGGTTCGAGAGAGGATCGGAAGAAGGTTCGAGAGAGGAAGAGGGGGAGTACAGTGGCCTTGAGAGTCGCGCAGTGGCGTACGGGCATCGGACACTGGCCGCATCCCAACGCTGCACAACCTGATTCCGGGAAGTCAGTGTTTTGATAAAATGTGGAGAAAGGAAACGGTCGGGATCCTACTATCCAAGCTAATAACATTGGCTAAAGTGTGCACATTTTTTTATTCATTTTTTATCGATAGTTTGAAGCAAGCTAGTTGTTTGTTTTACGTCCCTGGTGATGAATTCCTTACTCAACGCTGTTCGATGGTACCTGTATCATGTTAGAAAATGTTCAAATTATCCAAGATGAATTTAGAATTAAACACAATTATTTGACATTATTTATATACAAATGTCTAGGGACCAGAGAAAAAAATCGAATTAAAGAAACGTTCCACTGTATATGATGCAAATGGAGGAGGTGATGGCGGCTGACGGTGAATCTAGGTGAGCAACTATAGGTCGCGGGGTAAGGCAAGGGTGCCCCGTGTCGCCATTACTTTTAAATAGTTTTACTGAAGAAACGGTGTGATAGGCATGGGAAGAACATGGGATGGAAATTTGGTTAAAGTAGGTTAGGTAGGTCAAAGTATGAGGGCATCTGATAAAGTCAGTTTGACTCGCGGACGGTCATGCATTGTTCTGCGGAACTTCAAAGGGACTGCAAGCTTTGGTAGATGCATTAGAGAGATTCGAGAGAGAGTGCGGGATATTCGAAATGAAGATAAACCATAATAAAACAAAATTAATGAGATTCTCTACGACAAAGAAATTGAAGCTCGTATTTTAAGTTGGAGGACACAAATACGAGCAAGTAGAGCATTTTAATTAAATAGGTAGCACGCTAGAAGATAACGGACATGGTAGCGATGATATACAGAGTAGAATAGCGCTAACTTAAATGGCATTTAGTAGTAAAAGAGAGCTGATGACATTGACCTTGGGTAAGAATGTGAGGAAGAGGCTGGTGAATATCTTGATATGGGGCGTAGCGTTGCATGGTGCAGAAACATGGACCCTCAGAATGGAAGGCAAGATTAGACTGCAGTCATTTGAGATAAGGTTGTAGAGAAGGATGGAGAAGATGAGATGGCTGGAGAGGAAGACAAACGAGGAATTGCTTGATATGTGGGACGAGGAAAGGAAGCTTCTTCATGAAATCTAGGAGAGACAGGGTATATGGCTGAAGTATATATTAAGGGCGACGGGTTGCTGAAGACTGTGATAGAAGAAAGGATGTTGAGCAAGCGGGGAAGGATAGAAAGACAATAGGTTTTCTGAACGGGATGAAGAAGAGTAGATCGTAAGCTGAGGCGAAAAAGGATATACTAGAGGGAGATAGGCCCCTGATAATGTAGAAAACTGGAAAAAGATTCTTTGAAATTCAACAAAACCAACTTTTACCGGTGGAATACTTAAATAATGATAAATAAATATTATTCACAAATTTTCTTAAGCTTGACGTCGGGTAGATCCTGATGGGTGTTCTTCAATTTTGAATGCAGGATTAGTTGTCGCATGAAAGAGTTCCGGGCATCCACATTACACCAGCTAGGTTCAAAATGGACTTATTTCAGTTTACATAGTATTTCGTTATTTATGAATTATGATGGCTTTCGGGATAGCTTCCGCATTGCGTTATTTTTATGATGACAGTTTCTAGAGTGCTCCATCTTGCTTCTACAGGTCTGAAGTAATGTAAAGAAACGTCTTCAGGTCAGGAGGAAAGTGGAGAAGAGAGCTGAAAAGCTTGAAAAACTTTCATCATAAGAATGACACAACGCGGAAAGTATCCCAAAAGCCATCATGTGCAAAGACCACTCCGAGGAAGCTTTCACTACAGCTTGCTTTATAAATTGCTAGTCGCGTGGTGCTATTATAGGTTCCACAATTATTTATCAAGGCCACCAGTTTCGATACAAGATATCATCATCAGGCACTTATACAAGAAGTCACGTCCAATGTATAGGTGAGAAAAGGTGAGAGGATAGAGGAGGAAGGGGTGGGGGGAGGTTATGGGGGATTGGGCAGGAGCGTCATAGTCAGCGACCCAATGAGGGTGGGGGGGAGAGGGAGTGGGTGGAGTGAAGTAAGAGGACTTTTGAGGGATGTCTCATGGGAGGGGGAGAGTTGGGATGTTGGGGTGACGGTGGGTGGCACTGGCTTGGTGGATAAGTCGTGAGGGAGTGTCTTGTCTGGGAAAACACATTGAGAATTGGAGAATTCCATGAATAATTGTTCATTAACTAATGTCACTGACTGGGAGGTTTGGCCTTGAAGAATTTTCAGCTGTTCCAAGGCATCAAGTCTGAGGCCGTTGCTCGCCTTGTGTAGATTTTTTTTGGTGGAAATTACTCTCATGACAGCATTATAGGAGATGTTTGGCAAAGTTCGAAGAATTATTGTTATTGATAAAGCACGAGTGGTGATCTTTGATACTAGTGTCGAAGTTTCTCCCAGTTTTATCAATATGGACACTATTACAATCACAGCACTCAAGTTGATACACTTCACTGTGCTTCATTTCACACATTTTATCTTTGGTGTTGCAAATGTTTCTTAACGTCCTGTAGTTGTAGAACGCTGGATTCATGTCAGTTTTTTGGAATGATTTAGTTATTTTTGATGACGACTCCCCGAGGTATGGGATTCTGCACCACTTCACTCTGTCTTCTTTCCCTTTCGTTCTACATATTTGGTTTATGGCGATACGTTTCACTTTTTTCTGATACATCTCTCTATCGGTTTTTTCGGGTATCCGTTGGCCGTAGCAATTTCTTTGATGTTGTTCAACTCTTTCTTCACGTTGGTGCTAGACATTGGGATCATATGTAGCCTGTGGAGCATCGAGTGTAGGGCAAACATTTGTGGGAGAAATGGTGTCTTGACGTTATGGGAATTATATGATCGGTATAACAATTCTTTCTGTAGATTGAAAAATCGAGTTTATAGTTAATTTGTTTTACCTTTAAGTCTAAGTAGTTTAGGGTTCCTTCTGCCTCTGTTACACTAGTGGATATGATATTCTGGTTAATATTATTTAGGAACGACAAACACTTTGTCTAATTACCTTGATCAAGTCATCTTTGCAAGATGCGTTGACGTAGTGACCAATGGAATCAATTTCAAGGGACTTGTACGAATCCTTAAACACTTAAAAACGGAGTGCAAGCAGAGAAGATTAGCAAGATACATGAAAGGCCGTTATAATAGTTTCGTTACTGTTACTGACCTCTTGCAACAACTTGAATGGAAATCACTATCAAACCGTCGATTGAAAATTAAACTCAACCTTTTATGTAAATTTAAGACCAATTTATTTTCAGACGAAGTGTTCAATATCTTACGAACTCCAACATACTACAGTAGATCAGATCATGAGAAATATAAGAGAAATATACTGCAGAACAGAAAAATTTTGAATGTCTTTTCCCGCGATCGATAAGAGACCATAATGGCTGCGTTAATACTAGGAAGTACATGAGTTAACAGGTTGTGCAGCTGATTAATTCGTATATTCATCTGCGAAATACCGTGCAAGCCACCACTAGGGTGCGTGGCACGGGGTGATTCCACACCGGCCTTGAAGCCAACGTCTCAGCTGAAATACGAACCGCGCACGTACCCCGGAATGCCATGCGCAGGCCAAAAGTAGTCAGGACGACAATACGACGACAGATTAGAAACAAGAAGAGTGCCACATGGACGAACATGCTACCATGCCGTACACTACTTAAGATACGACTACTGGTTATAATTACTGCGACAGATAAAGAGTTGTACGAGGTACTAAACCATGCAAGAGCTAAGTCATGCCGGAAATTTCATGGAAGATTAGGAACTAATAATGATGTTAGGATATTTAACAATAGTACAAAAACCGATTTAACCTATTCAGTAACCTAGAACTGATCTATCGCAAACATTATGATCCCCTATTTTACGTGGAAAGAAATGACATTTTAAACCTATCGGTTCAGCAGTTTTTTCTTATATCTATTGCCTGTGATCGTTTCTACCATAATAGTTCAGATCTAGCAAAATTTTATGAACGCCGAAAAAATAGATGCCAAAAATTAGAGCTAGCTATCGTTTCAGTTCTGACAACCATAACTTGTCTTTGTGAGATGAATACTGCCGAAAATTACATCCATGTGAGATGAACACATCACATTCCTGCGCTGAAAAAAAGGAGTTTCGACAACTTGCCATTAGAAAAGCACAGCTGCCGTACATAAACGATTTTAGAACCCATGTTCGTCTTTGATGATTTGCCTTACATCACCACTGTATATTTATACTAACTTTCGGGTCATGTAATGCTTCAAAAAAAGGCATCTTCCACCCGCGCACAAGCATTCTTTTTCCGTCAGTGAAAAGCTTCCACTACCTACCAATTGCGGCATAGCAAAGCCATAAGGGAGTTTATCCTCTTAAGTCCCGTGGAAGCGGCGATAAAGCACGGACCTTTACTATGGCCTCGTGCCCGACGCGAACACGCTTATCAAGATACTCTAAAGGCGCCTTGGGATTTTTATCCGGCCGCACCATACATGTGACGCCAGTTCACTCCAATACCTCAAGTCAGTGAATTTTTTGACATTCTCAAGGCCAAAAGAAAAGGTGAAGGTGGCGAGACGAAGGAAACAGAAATGAAAATTCTCTTGTAAATTGTCCCGAACCGGTGGCAAAGCTAAGGGGCGAGGGACAAAAGTCATAGACTGTCTCAGGAGGCACAGTGGTCACAAGGATGAATATACCGTGAAAAACGGACATGATGTTAACAGGGGAAAGATTCGAGTGTATCAAAATATAACTTTCCAATCTGCAGCTAATTATGCCCTTAGAATGTCACCTAATGTTTTATTGAATGGCTAAGAGCAAATTTTGTAACGTTTTGCAAACTTTAAAATAATAAAATTTGTTAAACAATTTGAGCCCTTCCCAAAAAAGTAATTGTTAAAAAAATAGGTGAAAGAAGTAGAAGGTTCCAAGGTTTATTCTTTTACTCGGCTGTTTTTATTTTTACCACCAGGCCAACAGCCTACTTGTATCTTTTTAATCGTAATAATAATAATATATAAAGTATATAGGCCTGCTGCATAAACGGCAGCAAAATACAATGGCATTTCCATGGGAAAGAAATTGCCCTCGACCGGATATGGAACCACGGATCTTCTTCTTTCCGGGCCTATGCGCAGACCACTACACTATCCAGGCATTCTCACCCACGTGGTAATTAAATGATACGTATGAACTAGATGTTAAGCCATTGCGGTCCATTAAAGATGGCAACGCTCACTTTCTATCCATTAAAGATCGAAGAGAGAATAACGGACAAAGCTCCCTTTCGTTGCCATCTTCGATGGACCGCAAGGGCTAAACATACGGTTCATACCCTACCTTCTAAATTTCCATCTTATGAAACCTTAATATGGTAGTGTTCTGCTCAAAAGGAAAGCCGAAGGTCCGTGGTTCGATTCCCAGTTCAGGCCGATTTTTCCTTATGGCAATTTAATTGTATTTGTTATGCGGTTGTTATTATATTCTCTATTTACATCGGTTAACGCTTATTATAACCTATGTTATTAGATGCATTATTCAGTCCATATTAAATCGAATTAAATATTAACTAATGTAAAGGAAGGGCAACGAACTATAATTACCTTCGTCAGATTTTCGGGGCCGTTAGTTTTTCTACACTTTTAATGTCTCTTCAACTTCTCATTTCAATAGGCTAACAAATTCATACATGCTTGAGGGTGGGGAAGTGAAATACCACCCTGAGTGAAATAAGCTGTAACCGCGCCACGGTCATCATCGTAACGTTCGAGTTTTAATCAGCTTAATTATGAGGGTGTATTTGTCATCTTCCAGTTCGACGTATCAACTTACACTGCAGACATCGTTATCCAATGAAAATACGCTCTCTCTCAAGTTAGTATTTTTCCTTGAGGTCAGTTTTGTTATAGAGCCCCGTTTACATGAAATGGAACGGTGATCAAACAAATCGGGGTGCTTAAGTGATGCAAATAATCTTATCCGCATGTGATACAACTGCACGTAATGATGAAGGAAATTTTTTTAACCAATTAAACCAATCAGGCTACCCCTGCATAGTATAAGGCTCTCAAGCACGCTATGGATGAGATTTCGAAGGGAATACCATAATGCGGGAACAGAATTAAGGAGTATTGAGTTCACAGAAGACATTTACTCTGTATTCTATTCAGAGCAGAGTTGAATTACAGCAATATTCTGCCCGGAAAAATGTGTGCTTGATACCCAGTCAATTCTGCATCATTACCTCCAATGCTGATAATGATTTTATGAAGATAACAGCAATAACTGATGTGACCACATGATAAAAACAAATTATACGAGATTCATTCAAAGCACAGTAGATGGAAGTTAGATACACTTTTACGATGGATATTTTATTCTCTACTGAGGCTTTATTGACGGTTGGTGGAATTGGATAAGGTTTCACCTTCCACGATTTTATTTTACTTAAAAGCGGAAAAAATTTTTAAAAATATTAAGTATTGTAACATAAAAAAACGAATTTCGTATTGGAGGTGAAATCAGCGGTTTCTTTAGATCAATTGCATATCCAAAGCTGCTCACAATATTATCAATACGCGTTCGCATTTTTGTCAATAATATAATAACTGTCAATGCTTTAAAACTCTGGAAAATAGTAGATGAATATCGAGTAGTTGAAAAATTATTTAAGTAAATGAAAAATTTTTTATGCAGGCACAAGATTGCCGTCAGGAAATGATTTGCAGATGAAAATGTTATTCCTGTTTATAAGGCCTTTTACACAAAAGTTTTCGAGAACAGAACTGCGAAAGTTGTGCACTGTTTTCACGATAAAATATAAATTAAACTTTTTATAGAATAATACTTATTATATGGGAAAACAGTTATTTTGATTTTGTTAATATATATCATGGAAGTTCCTTGAAAGGCAGCGAGGGTAACATGCAACGCATCCTTTTGGTCCGCGTCAAGAAGCATAAATCGCTGCCAATTCATGGCTCAGCAAATATCGAATACATGGCAGTAGGCTAGAGTTATCGAGCTTCGGTGCAGCAAAGAGTAGGAATTTACGATTGGTCATCCAGGTAAGGATATCTCGGGGAAAGAAATACGAGGTAATGCATTCCCGGTGAAAATGCACCTCATGCTACCCTGAACTGAATTGGTGATTCCAATTTCCATGACGAGGGGTCGTGGGGGAGGTAAGGGGGCGAAGGGTTGCACACTAATGGAATAGATCGATGGGGGGAAGAAAAATCTTCAAAGAGAGCAGCATTGTGGCGCTGCTTAGGAGGTTGAATGCTGAAAATATAAATTCACTTCTAAAAGGGAATGCGAGCCGGAACATGAGGTACAAGAAAAAAGCATTCCTGTGTTTTTTCATCGCTCAATTATTACATAAAAAAGTATTTTATAACGCTCTTAGGTAATATTTATGATATTTTCATGGAGATATTTTTCAAGCCATAGTAGGTGATCTATTTTATTCTATTTTAGAATTAAAGCAGTCATAAGAGGCATAAATTTGCGACAGTAATACTAAATGCGAAAAAAATTGATTTATATGACTGATCAGCAATTTACAATATCGTAAATATTCTACAAAATTTAAAAAGCCGTCAATTTTCTCCTAGATATACGTATAGTCATCGTAGATTGCGTCCAAATAGCTCAATCGCTCCAATATTTCAGCATCTATTCGCCATTTGCAAGCCACTAGAGCATGAACCATGTGAGGCGACAGCGCATTTAGCCCTTGCCAGAGAAAAAATATATTCGGCCACTCCTTGTCTTCAACCGCATTCTGCACCTTTGAAAGAGATGAGAGGTTGAGTGGCAATGGAACGGAGTTTATTGGAACTGGTCACGAGCATTGGAAATAGTGCATTAATACGGATGAAAAATTGACAAGTATAATGCTCCGTGAAATTAGAAAACCTACCCGCCAGTAATATTTTAAATGTCTTGACTGAGTGAGAAAATACTTACAATAGGAAACAGTAAAAGGAAATTAAATATGCCCTTATATACAGATCCTCGGCATTATTTCATTGCCATTTGTTGGAATTCAGTCAGTAATTTATTTTTGTTATTTTAATTATTGCTTTATTCAGTTAGTAATTTCGCAATTTGTCAGCCCCGGTGGCTACGGGGTGAAGCGCTCGCCTGATTAACCTAAGGTCGTGGGTTGGAGTCCCGCTTGGGTCAATTTCTCACCACTCAGGACATTTTTGTATGTATTCGTCTATTGCTTATCTTAATTAGCCGACGCTAAAGGTATATGTTGGGCTGTTTTTGGGATTTTGAAAAATAAAAATAATTAAATAATAAAATTATTTTTCAGTGTATGCCGTTTCCTAGTACATTAGCTGTTTTTTCTACCTAAAAGTTTTAAATGGTTCGTCATTTTTTGTCACTTTTATATTTTTATCAATGATAGTCTTTTATAGGTTTTTACCTTTTTCACTTTCATAGTCATTTCGGCATTTTCACATAAGTCCACCACATAGGTAGTAAAATACGATTCATTGATGCATTATACACAGACAACAAACATAACAATATCTATGAAGAGCATTAAAAACATAGGAAAAACTTGCAGAAAAGTTGTTGTTGAGGCCAAAGAGGTTTGTGTGAAATGGACGAGGCATGGCCGTGAATTATAATCAAAGATAAGTCTAAATAATAAATGATAGCAAAAAGGGTTCTCACTCCTATGCGTGCAATTTAGGCATCCAAGTGACCATCGACAGGGAAAATTATAATCTCATAATCGTGTGTGAGATTCTCAAGGTTGACTTCTATCTAATCTAAATTCAAATTTATTTGCAAAAGGCTCTCATCATGAAAGGTCGTAAGCGCTCATGAGGGAAGATCGAGCAAGATTAGGGGCGAAGAAGAAGGATTTTGTGATAAGTAGGCGCGGTCCACCAGTCACAAAACGAACTATCTTCGGAGTTAAACTTAGACATGGCGTAAATCTGACGCAATCAATGTAATTCCAAATGGATATTAGAAGAGAACTGACATTACCAGAGGCAACAAAATGAATTTTCTGTCCCAACACCACTGACACCAACGGAAGAGTTCACTCGTGATATTTGGATGTGCACACAGAATAGAAACGGCAAGAAAGGACGCATTTAAATGCTTCCTTTGTGGTTCACCATAGCATGAGAGACTCATTGATCGAAGGAAAGGGCAGGATATATCAAAATGCTTCGGAGAGAGAATAGAATAAGTCAAGGCGAGTTAAAGTGAGAGAGATGACGGGGGAAAGCATGAACGCGAGGTAAAATGGACTTTGAAGAGTCACTCGGGGGAAAGGAAGACCATCGAAGGAAGAGCAGATTATTATGGGGGCCATTGGATGGAGGAAGTGGCGAGTCAGGAAATGGAAATGAGACGTGCCCGTAAGAGCGGCCGCAAGGCTTGACCCCGAGGGCAGGGGAGGAGCCGATGCTCACTCGGGGGATGGTGTCGGAGGGTGGAGGGGTCTCCTGCGTCAATGCGGCGAACGCAAAGCATGGGGAACCAAAGAATGTTTCGATGAGGAGTGCACGGGGAGATACAGGGAGAAAGAATATCGACAACTATACTCGGGGTCATCGAGCAGTTTCAGCTCCAGATGTAATACTGCTTATATTCGGTGGAAAGCAGACGTGAAGCTCCTTCCACCACATTGAGTGTCCATGTTTAGGTCTAAAAATATTTATCAAAAGACTTGCTGACCATAAAATGTCGAATTGCTTACAGATTAAGATAATATCGGTACATTTTTTCGAATAATTTATTAATAACATTTGGTGCATTTCCACACTTTATTTAAAACCGCAAACGGCTTCTCCCAGATTAGGCATCTCCCGGTGCGTTCTGAAGCTTAAATTATTCTATGTACAAAGAGACACATTTGTAGGGGAGATAGATAGAGACCACAGGATGATTGAAGCCTCAGAATGTGCTATAATATGCAGAGTCAAAGTAAAATCGGGTGAAATTTCAATATCTTTCACTTCCACGACCTTAAGTATTGAAATTCATTCATTGAAACTCAATGAAAGTAATTCATTGACAAGAAAATATGTTTCCATTTCCTCCAACCCATTTCTAAGAGAACCTGGGAATGAGGGGCAAAGATAGGCATAAGCATGCTCAAACAAAGAAAAACCAAAAAAAGCTTTTGACGGGCATAAAATATTTCACTTCAAAGCAGAAAACCCATGAACTCGTCGTTCAAATCGTCCCGTACTATAATCTCATACGGAAAACGCTGCATTCTTCTGCTGACCTATGTACTTTAAGCTCAAGGCACAATACCCCAAAAAAATATATAACGAGGAGTTGTCGCTAAGTAACCTCCCACATGAGTGATGACGTGCAAGACAATTTCTCACACTCAGAAGTATGGAAATTATCTGCATTGTATTTCACTTAATATTCATTTCAAACAAAGATATACACTGTAAATGTCCATTTACCTATACACAATCACCACTAAACAAACCAGTACATGGGGGGCTATTACGAACCGCTCACCTCATGCGGTAAAACACCGCAGGCGGAGTCCCAGCGCTCTCACCGCCCGATGCGATTGCGAACGGACCTCCGGCGGTGTCACACCACGCCAAGGGGTCGGTGTTTCACCATGGCCGGGGAACCTGCCTTCATAACACCGCCTGCCTATATTTTCAACGTGGCCGAAGTTTGTTTACGTTCTTTGACCCTAGCCGGTGGTTATAAAACATCATATCCGACGCAAGGGAGGTTGTAACGTTATTGTAATATAACATTTATAACTAAAATATCTGAGAAAACTCACGTAAAGTGAAATATAATTTTTGTATACTAATAATAATATCGTGCACAACTACTCCGCAACAACTACAATGACGAGACGAATAGCCGGAGCAAGGGTACAGAAATTACCCGAAGTAACTCTTATCATCCGAGTTGTATTCATATTTATGGTAAATATTATTACATTAAAGTGCTTTCGATGTGTGGAAATGCCCTTTCTCTTCACTTAATCAGTTCTGGGAAAGAGTTGCAGTGTCCACTTCGTCGCTTGGAACTGCCTGGTATTTATTATCTGCATTACCACTTCTGTGAAGGACTTCTTGGGAATCAGCAACGTTTATGCCATTATATTGAAATATGAATATAATAATCTGCTGCCCCTGCGAGTGAATTTGTGTATTAACTTATCCTCATTAATCCTATGATGTTGTTGGCCTTTGTAATTTACAGTGATGAGTTCGTAATTTAACGCATATATTTAGGAGAGAATGGGATGTTTGGACATTTTCTCGAAGCTTTATGGTGCTTGCCAGTCTTTAAAGATGAAACAAATTTCATTTTTAACGTCCAACCCCCTTTTATGAGTGTAACTATGTAGGTACGACAACAGCTATGATGATTGACATGCTCCGAGATGTATGATGACTTAATGACAAAGTTATTTTGCTATACTTTTTACGAACCTCTGATTTGTGTTTTTGGTATGCAGTGGGATGAGCTAGTGGTTTCCTGATCCTTGGCAGTATTCTAGGTAGTTTCTTTTGTATCTTGTTCATGACTTTGGTGGGCAGTGCTTGTGATCTGTGCTCGTTATTCGACTTTGAGACAGAATTTATTTAAGCCATTTCGTAACTCCAGAAAAACCTAAACAGTGTTGACTGATATCAGCAACGATTTTGCCTTTAAAATGTAATATCATTGCGATGAACTACTGGCCTTTCTTAAAAGTATTAAATAATCCTTCGGTGTCATAAGTCCCAAAGGATTCCATGTGATGTTTTCGTAATTTAACGTATGTGTCTTAGCTAATAGACTGTTTCGATATTCCCTCACAGCGGTGTGGTGCTGGTCATTCTTTTTTAATGAAGTATCTTTCATTTCAAAAGTCTTGCGTACTTCTAAGAGTGTACCTGTGCTGCTTTGGTTAAAAGATGTTATGCTCGACATAGTCCGGGGTATATAATGCTTGAACTATTTCAATTTTAATTAATACGGGACTGAATTGTGTTTTTGTACGCTTAATTATATTGCTAAGGATTCTAGTTCTCGGGCTTTCTGTGTTTGTGGATGTGCTGATAATTTCCTGCTCATTTGCTGAGTGCTAGTTTGTTTCTTCTGTGATCTTGTTTATGACTTTGGTGGGCAGTGCTTATTATCTATGCTTGATATTCTGGATTAGAGGCAATGTTTGTAAGCCACTTCTAAACACAAAGATTTACCTAAACTGTAATGATTGAAATGGTTCGTAATGAGTGTAGTTACTTCAGCCCACATTGTCATTGACTTTTATCATGTGAATGTATGATGGTGGAAAGTTGTGACTGTAGCTCATACCGTCAAAAGTAGGTTAATAAACGTTCTTTTGTATCAAATGGGTTTTCCATCTGTTTCATATTCCTTATTACTTTTCTGCAGATGTAAGGCTTTCTGTTAAAGTTTGCCCTGGAGGACTGACTGGTCCAGCAGATCATTTCATTGCGTGCTCAACACCTAATTTCCGCAAGTAATATTTTAATATTTCGATATATAACATTATAATTGACAGCTATTTTTCCATTGTTTATCAAGTTATAAGCTCTGTAGATCAGCACGATATTTGTTGCATAATTCCGCTGGTAGTTCACTAGCGAAACATAACGATGATCAGCTATTCCGTGAGAGTAGTAGAGTCATTCTTTAAGCATTTCAATTCTGGGTTAAAATTAAGTTGGAACCGACGGGGTAGTAAAAGATGAGAGTTAATGGTGACTGGGAAAGGGATTATTTATCTTCCTGCTTAATACCTTCTCGAGATGGGATCCGATCCTTGCTCTAAAGCCCCGAACATAACAAAGATTGAAGCTCTATCATTAAATTTAGAATTACTTGAGTTAACTCATTCATCATTTTATTCCTGGATTCACCATCATCTACCCTATTGAATTCGTGGTTATTTACATTTATTTCCCAATAAAGGCAACTTTGCGTATCACATTACGAAGTTTAAACAGTATTTTGGAGTGAAGCATCTGCCTCACTTACGGTATTTGATCTTCAATTCAAATGAATACGCCACCACGTCTTATGTAATTCCCATTTAATTTTTTTAAATTTTTTTATTTACACAGATCAGTACAAATAGACAAAGGTTAGGTGGCACTGTAAGGTTACGTCAAAAGATACCATATGAGATGAAATATAAACAAAACAAAATCATAGATTATCAAAAACATTGTGAAACAAACATTCGTATATATTAATATCACCAATCAAATTGCATAAATGGTGTACATCAAAGTCTTTGCATGCATTTATTATATTTCTTTTTGAATGCCTGTATGTTAGAAGGTAAGAGTTTTAACAACTATCCAGGTAACTGGTTCCATTTAATAATTGTCCTGTTGAGAAATAAGAATATTTTGACATTTGTTTTTTTTTGGGATCTCTATTTCACTTTGAACATATGATCATTCTCGCTGATGAAGGATGTTCGGCGATGAAGGATGGTGTCTTCGAGTTCTGTTCGAAGTTCGCCCATGCTGTTTCGTTCTTAATAGTTTTAGTAGTAGTAATTCGTAATTATTCTATACAACCCGCAAATTGTACCTCTTTTCCGCCTGCTCTGTAGACTCTCCCATCCTAAGACTCTCATCACCTCTTTCACACTTTCAGTCCTCTAATTTTGTTATATAGTAATTATTATTTTATATAAAACTAGAGAAATAATGAAGAATTTAGCAAACTCATTCCCGCAAGATTTTTCAGAAATGAGTATCTCGCAGAATTTGTCTGCTAGGAACGCTCTCCATTGGCTAATGTCATTCCGGCTAGTGAAGAGCACGGTATTTTTCATACTTTCGTAACATACGCCGCACTGGTCCTCACCGACCCCCCGTTCATAATCGCAGGGGTGGTAGTTGCAACATCAGTGGTACGAAAACACCGACGGTCGATTTCATACGGTCCCCCTGTTCGTAACAGCCCTCATGGATTGACAGAAAAATATCTCAGGAAGGAACTGATGAAAACAGCATCCCATTATGCAGCAGAGTGCGTGCTAGTCCTGAGCGTTGATTTTATACCTTAACCTTCGATCATAGAAGAGTCATTACCACTAGACTGTTGGTAATATTTTGAAAATAATTGACGATGCCTGCTTTTTAAGTCATGTTCGAACGTTAATTTTCCTCACGCTCGAATCATCGGCTTCGACAACAAAATACCAGACAAAGCGCCCGTTCTTGATCGAAGAATGATTTGTTTTGGTTTATTATTTAAAAAACTATTATCGTG
This sequence comes from Ceriagrion tenellum, assembly GCA_963169105.1. Classification (NCBI taxonomy): domain Eukaryota; kingdom Metazoa; phylum Arthropoda; class Insecta; order Odonata; family Coenagrionidae; genus Ceriagrion; species Ceriagrion tenellum. Next base: position 131,624,118 of record OY720638.1, read on the forward strand.
CGCCATATTTTATGGTCTATATAAAAAACATATTCTAATTGACCTTACTTACAATTGGTGACCTAGAATCACTTCAGAGTTACATTGGAAGAGTGATACAATTAGATGTTTCCATCATGGGGTTTTTCCGCAGTAGTTAACTCAGCTAGGTTAATTATTTTAATGTATATAATTATAAATTAATTGATTACTAATTTATTTGCCGTAGAAATTTGGATATTTGTGCATGACAAGGATTATTCTCTTATTTGAGGACGAAGTGTGTGGTCGGTTACTACCAAGTAAAGGGTGATGATTGATTTTGTTAACTTCTGTGTGTTGTTTCATTCTGGTTTGAAATATCTAATATTTATCATGCAATCATACCTTTAAGTTGTTGAAACAATTTTTGAATGGTGATTCGGTGACTTTCAATGATAGAAATTATTATTCATATGCTGTGATGGATTACACGAGTGTCTGTGGTATTATTTCTGCCATAAGGGTGAAATAATAGGCAATTAGGACATAAGATGTGCTATATTAGTAAGTGCATAACAGTGTTGTTATTAATCAACAAATATGTGGAGGACTGCGATTACTCACCTCAAAAAGGATCTTGGTGATGGAATGAAAACTCATGGCATAAAGCTAGTGACACTATTAATCTGGTTTTCATCATGAGACTGGTGAATTTCGCCTAAATTAAAGGTTTATAATTTATCTATTTATGCAATAAGCTTCGTTATTTAGCATTCATTATTTTGAGACTCCTTAACTTACATTTTTCTGTACTTATTTACCTTATAATAATTAGCAAAGGTCATTTCATTATTTAAATAAAACTCAATTTTACGTTACGTACGTGTTAGGATGTGGAAATGTAGGACATGATAAAAAATGCCCTAAAAATCTAACGGAAGTCGATATATGATGCAAGAAATAGACTTGTGAAGGTGGTTTAGAAAGTAATATTTATTTATCGTGATCATGCGCATGAACATTGTCATGAACGTAGATAGGCGTTGATTGCAATGTGAATGCTAGGTATTAGCTGGAGGACAGATGCTAAGTATCGAGTAATATCATAATCAATTGATGTCTGAAATTACATGTTATGGTATGTCAAATATAATGGAAACGATCAAAAACGGGTGCTAGATTTGGATATTGACATATTTCGTGAATCATTGAGCATTCGCTACATTTAGATAATAAAAATTATGAGGAAGGGTGTGGTGCTATTACAACTTAACGAGAGCACAGTTTGCTCTTTTTAGTTAGACAAGATCCACTGGTTTTCCGAATAACATAAAAATTTGCTGCTTTCGTTTTCAAGACGATTATCATCAATGTTCCTTAACGCATAATTCTTCATTAAGGAAAAATGCATCTTTTAGTTGATTAACATATGATATGAACGATATGAGAATATAATGTTCTTCTAATACATCTTCTTTGAATGGTGTCGATGAGAACTGCAAGTATTATGTTCACCGGTTTGAACAATTTTGCGTGTATCACTTTCCATAATAGAGGTTTAAGATACAATAACAGAATGGTATAGTATATTTCGTCTGCTTTCGACTTGAGCTAAGAGACTTAAGTTTTTATTAAACATAATAAGAGACAATTTTAGCTGGTAATTACGTTTTTAACCGCTAAATTCTTAGAATGTCAAGGTAATTGGACTGAAATTATAAAATGGAGGCACTAAAGGCAGTATATAAAATTTGTGAGGAAATATAAATCGATTTCATATGCATTGTGATTCCTAAAATTCTTACTGGGTATTCACAAAGATTCAAGCATGCGCAATTTTTTAAAACTGCGCGTGCGTTCGAGAGAAAAAGTGAGAAATATGCTGTACATCTCTCAACTGCGTAAAGTTCGACGATCTTCTGTACGATCGACTGTATAAAATTGCTCGATAAACCTCACAAGAATAAAGTGAGCTCAAGCAAACGTAAACGAATTCCTAACGTTCCAACGTAAGCCAAATTATAAAAATGGCCCTAAGGAAAGGCGAACGAGTGAAATAGAACAGATCCCAATAATGATCGGTTCAGAGTGATCGAATTCCCAAAAATGAATGGGCTTGCCTATCTCCAATACCGACCAGTACAATTCTAACTAGAGGTAATTAAAGACTGTAAGACCTCAAAGGAGACTTGGGAGGAGGTACAAGACATGACTATGAGAGGATATACAAAACAAGTGAGAGCAATACGATACTCCTATGGATTACGATTGAGAGGGAGAAATGGATATCTGGAAGAGTTTGATTAAGGAAAAATGGAGAGGAGAGACGTATAAGAGTTAATTTTGCCCCAGACATTTTAAGGATTATGCCACCATAGCAATGGTTTCTCAAATTTTCGATAAATATTCTGACAAAAATTTCTGAGTCAGGCGATGATGGAACTGATGTCTATAAATTGCACTCTGAACTAAATTCAAAATAACATTTAAGTAATATAGCTCCTAATACCATGAATTGCGTCATAATATTCCACGATCTTACGAGGTATAAAAAAATAGATTAAGTAGACTTATGGATAAGTGCTGTCAAAGACGAACTGAACTCTCTGTGTGAGAAATACACCTGCGATTTGGTGACCCTACCTAAAGGAAAAATTCTAAGTATGAGTAAGTGAGTTTTTCATTTTAGGGAAAACGGAGAAGGAAATATGAACAGACACACAGCTAGACTTGATATTAAAGGTTGTCCTCAGATAAAATCAATTTATTACACGGACACATGCTACCGACGCCGGATTGTCTACTGTGCGCATACTGCTTAGTTTGGTAAGCTTGTTATATTTTCAACATGATGTTAAAAATGAGTTTCTCTTTGAGTTTCAATAAATGACTCTATAGGTTTAGTATGTAAGCAAAAACTGATCCTATATGGCTCTACAGGCCACTTTACATGGTGCATTTTACTGTACAAACGAATGTACAAATTCCTTCATGAAGGAAATTGTACCGTGTAAAGCGGAAAATTGTATGATTGTCCGAATGACTTACCGGGAAATAGACCTGCTTTAATCCCATTCAGTTTCTTGTACATTCTATGATACATTCGTTTGTACAATAAAATGTACCGTGTAAAGCGGCCTTATGACACTAAACCAGCACCCATAGTATGAAACAGGAGGTTTTATTAATTAATGAAATCTCAAGGGTTTTCATCAATGCCAAAGTGGTGTTAGTATATTCGCTTCCAGAACCATGATGTTGTCCATCTAATGTAATAACTGGATTACTTTCTCATCTTAAGTAATGATTTCTCAATATTCATCTACATCCACATAGTACCCTGCGAGCCGCCGCATGGGCATGAGGCAGGGGATGTTAGGTCACCAGCCGTGTAAAGATGTAAGTTTTCGGGAGATGACATAGTGACATGTATAATAGGAGAGTATTTAGTACAGCTCAATTTTTATTAAACATTTATTATTTTTTAAAAACACGAACACTCCTAGTTATGTTGTGTTAGTTTAGTGAAATAGTTAATACTGGAACAAAAATTTATTTTTAACTTTTATTATTCAATAACCCTATACTTGAACCATGCATCGCCAAAATGTTGCAATTTCAAGAAAAATAATTAAAACCTAAAAAACTTAGCTCCTAATGAGACAGAGTCACTGATCAGCCTAAAACGACTAACTTTGCAATTCGAGTCGATGTAAATCAGGAGGAAGAGGTTTTAAGAGAGGCTAATTCCTCGAAAGGTACCGCACCATTCAAGATTCAGGAATCATATTGAGGTCAGTCAAACCTTCATTACGGAGGGCTTTTTCACATACAAGATTCAGGCCACTCACTGGGTGTCGGGCGACTAAGATGACTGAATTTATATTTAATGAAAGAAAATCAAATTTTAGCACTATTTATTGACTAACAAATTTTATATACGTATGGCGGTTTTATTTAAATGCCTCACCGTACTATTTACTGATACATAATGCTTTTGTAGTAGTCACTGTCTTGCCGGTAATATACGTCATTTGTGCCGGATATATTACCATAAATTTCTTTTTTCACTCCATTACTTTAAATATTTGCAGTATTCAGTGTTCTCCCTTTCATATACCACGTTGAAAACTAAAATTTAAATGTTAAATCACTCATCAATAGAATCATAACAATTGTAACAATAGTAAATTGTGCCACATAAAAATAAAATTGAATTTTACGCTAAATTACAAAACCCATAAGGGTGATGAGTGATACAGATGGTCCTAGCGCTATTCACTGGATAGCTGCATTCAAAGGCAGAAGTCACTATTTGTCCGGAACAATCAGAAATTCCACACAGAAACACACATCACCAGGATATAACGCAATAACACAACCCATTCGCTGAGAAAGTTTATCGGAGGATACGCTCCAGGTGTTCAAAACGTAATACAGACACACAGTCACATTTAATATACTGTTTTGTTAGACGCTGGTTGGCTTGGAACTAAAAATTTGGAGGAAGGTTCCACTTGGTGTACACATTTCTGTACACATTCCTGTACAGGTTGATAATTGGAAAGCCTCAAATCCCGGTGTATACTACGCTTTTATGCTAAAATAAATTATAATTACAAGTTTATACGATCCTCTCATCTCCCGACGAGAGTCCTAATATAGAGCGACGTATTCTCTGCGTCGGGACTCTCTGAGGAGACCATGAAACCAAGTCTAAAAAAGGGATGAAGTTAGTTACACTATTACGGTCGGTGGGTGTCAGACATCCAGATCCGCAACAAATGTTTTTTTGCAGCAGATTATAAATAATTCAACCTAATTTTACGTTAAATAAACTAAAAACTACTTGAAATCAGCTACTAGAGATATTTATTTCACAATGAGAATGAAGTTAAAAAATATCGTTATTAATCCCTGTGGATGTTAAACATCCAAACGACCGTGAAAGAGTTGATATAAATATTAAAAGAACAAACTTGGTAGAGTTCACAGCGGTACACACACTATAAAACTTAACACTAATAAGGATTCTACAAAGTTTGTTGGCATGGTACGTGCATCCCTTTTCGAGTTGAACACTGTTGTTGGATCAGATAGAATGAAACACTCTCTCTGGTAACTTTGTGCTAATTCATTGCAAATGGATTTATTGAAACACTTTTACAAACCAAAATAATACTACTCAAAACGCAAACGCGTTTAAACCCGGGTCGTGAGTTGCATTTTTTGTGGTTTGTAAAAGTGTTTCAATAAATCCAGTTGGATCAGATAAATCGTAAAAATCTGGAAAAATATCTCCTAATGAATCATGGCCATTTATTAGTTTAATAGTACAAACAAAGAAAATATGAGTGGATAAAATTCAGGAATAAAAGGTTGAAAGAGATGAGTTTCACCGAAGGAATTTGGACAAATTCTAGAAACATGCCAGCTATTGAGGTCAAGGGCTTCCTGGTAATGTTGATGGCTAGAAGGACCACCTTAGGGGACAAGTTAAATTGGCTTATACCTACTGAGTGCGCACGTGGAGACCGGGTATGGCACAGGTAACTCATCCCGTGTTCTAGGGATTGAGACTCAGTTATGCTTAGCCTGACTTAGTTGACCATTCTTCTGAATCTGGCTGAATCCTTCAATACCACCATCTATCGTTACAATTTGAGCATACTCTCGTTTTTGTCAAAGGTTTTCGAGGTGATTAAGTATTCCATTAGGCATGTTTCCGGGATTCGTCCGCGTTGACATGAAAGATGGCATACTCTCATTTAGAGCATACTCTCATTGAGATTGACCTCGACGACTATAATAACCACCTGGATGATATGAATCATAGGAATTCAACTATAAAAACAGGTGTTTAAAGATTCAAAAATGACGATTTCCACATATAGATACTATACCGTGGGCCTCAGAATGCGTTTGGACATCCACATAATAAAATACCTCATGCTCTCTTCTATTATCCCTATCACGAACATAAATTACAATCAACACCCACCCCACATTTTTTAGAAATGCTAGATTCCGACTGCAAGGAAATTTAGTTATATGCTCCACGGCACTGCTCTGGACGAAAAAAGTACCCTATTAAGGATAAATTAATTGATGAGAATTCCTAGATCACTCCTCAGGCATATATTAAATAGCAAAAATTAATGGCTGAAGATTGAATAAGAAGGCACCAAAAATTAGATGGTAGGAATTAGTCTTAAACCGCAATCATGTGAAGCTGGCAGAATCGAATTTAAAATTTAAAGAAAAAAAGTACTAGCTGAATTGAAAATTCTTTTTATAGTACTCTTTAAATACATATTCTTTTACCTTGCATTAATCATTTACCTTAAATATGCCAAAATTTAGTGGCAGTGTCTTTAATGACCCATAGTTAAGTCGATCCCATATTAATATCTCAGTTCATATCAACCTTTGTTCATCTTGGAAGATAAGCATTGAGTTCAAGTGAAATTTCTAAAAAAATATAAAAGAGCAATCGGTGGCGTTAGCTGGATACAGAGACTTCAAAGAAAATGACTTCATAGCCGACCTGTGGTAGCAGCCATTATGTCGGCAACAGTTGCGCTCGCGCGCAGATGGCTGAGTTACAAATCACTTTTGTATGAGTTTCTTCGACACATGTGACACTTAACAGTGCAATCACGGCAGTCACTTTTCAACAGGCAAAAATACTCTCGTTCAAATTTGTACTTGGATATTGAGGAAAACCGACTTCTGAGGTTAAAAAAGATTTGTATCCCCCACTTGACAAAATTTCCTTCGCGAGAGAACATATGATGATCCGACTTCTCGAACAATTATCGCATTTACCATACCGTGGATTCGTCATTATTTACAGCTGTAATGACGGAGTCCCTCACTATTTTATCACTAAAATCGATCACTTAAGTTGATTAATGATTGACCATGTTCAACGCAGGAAAGAAACCTACAATCCAATCAGTATTGATCTTGGGATCATATGAAATTCGTATGATCTCAAACTTTTAATTCAAATTCGTAGAACCCAGGTACTAAAAAACTTGAATTTAAGTGTGAACTGAATTAGCTTTTGGCAAAAGGTGAAGTAAAGTGCCAACATATTTACGATAGCGCTGGTATTGAGTTATGTAGTGAAATGAGTAGGAAAGGAGTCATGTTTGGATCTTAAACTTTTACGGCCGCATTAATTGATTCCCTAGTAAGCTACTATCGGCTTAGTAGCGCTTTAACTAGTCGCCAACTAACAAAATGGTATTCATAGATAGCTACTAAGATTATCAGCGCCAAATGGGCTACTTTTTTAGTAGCTGATTCTTAAACACTCTCCCGCCTGGTTTAGAGGCGCTACTAAATATGGCGGTCTGTTACAAGCAATTCACCTTGAGTGATAAGCTGACACCAAAACGGAGATTTTAGGCAAAAATACTAAAGGTACTGGTGGAATTGCTTTTCTCCAGCCTGGCGGATACGGCGTGTAGTGTTGCTGCTGAATCAAACTCAGCATTTTAATTATAAGCTCTTAGCCGGAGACACCACGTTGTGTTGATACTGAGCTGTGCTTCATGAATGTTTTTTCAGCGAAAAAGAAAGAGTAACTGAGGTGATTTCTGTGGTTTTAAGCGTCGGAAGGTGCTTACCACCACTTCTTAACCTCGTTCCATTAGTGCTGCTCCTCATAGCACATAAAAATGCATTTGTGAAATAAGATAAATGTGCTGCGATAATCTAGCCCATTTTAAAAGAATGCATCGAGGAAGAATTCTCGTCAACAACTAACAATGTACTTTAGTTTTCGTGACATTCGCATCAAGTGAGGTGCTCAAGAGTAATTTACCCGAGCATATTACCCTTGTGTTGTCGTAGAAATATATATTACATTGATATAAAGATGTACAATTGTTTTCTTAAAGAATTGTAATGATTTTCTATAGATATTAATGATAATAGCAAGGTTTTTTTATATCAGGGCGCAGGTCGTTTTAATTCTGTCGAAAATTCCTTTCATGTGTAGCTTTTTTTGTTTTGGTTACAGATCCTTGTTAAAGGTCACACAGTGAAATAAGATGTTCTTTCAGTGCTTCAGCAGTTTATAACATCTTACGCTGTGTTTTATTCACCCGAATAGATATATGAAATCACTAGCGTTTTATTTGATGCTCATAAAGGATTTTTGATGGGACAAATACATATTCAGATTAAATAGTAACAATGTCATCTGTTCCATGCGCATGTTAATTTATCGTTTGTAAAATGATGATTTTTCTGAGAGTGTGAATAATTTTACATTTTCTGTATTAATAACAGTTATTAGCCATTAACTTATGGCCAACATTTCTCTCTGAGTGTTTTTTTAATTGGTGGAACGGTGAATACCTCAAGAAAGACCTGTGTATGTGCAATATCTCTGATACCTCCATTTGATGCGATTAGATAGAGTAAGTTATTGTTTGATGTAAGTCTGTGCAAGTTTGTAGCGTATTACTACGAGTGGCATGGAATAAAGTTTATGACAAGCATGTAATTAAGGTTTTTTCTATACAATAACAATCAACATGTATAGAAGTTTAGCCGGTATTTTCATGGCAATGCTAAAAAATGTGCAACTTAGAGTATTTACCGATAGAATGTAGAATGAATATTAGTTAATTTTCCGAAGTTAGTACTTATTCTTGTTCATGGAAGTATGATTTATGTTGTTTCGTATCCATTTATGATATGAATAAAGAAGATTACCACCGAATTTTTTATCCAAACGAAGCATTTTTCGAGATGACGTAGAAAACAGGATAAATAAAGAAATGAATACTCCAGGGGCGGTCGGTGGTATATTGATTGCATTTTAATTCCTAAAGAGAGAATTTTAATTTACATTAAGCTGTGATTTGCATATTGTTAAATAGATAAATTGAAAAAAGTGTTTAATTCATATTTCAAAATAAAATATCACCGAAGATATTCTTAAGCTATGGAAGAAGTATGCGTTTATTACCTATGTAATGTAATAAAAATGGGTTATATTAATTGATTTAATTGGCATTTATTGAATAAGCAATATTAATGAATGACATGCCAATTTTCGTATTATGAAGCCAGTGTCAAGGATGCCAAGCGTTGCGTCATTGTTTTTCAGGCAGTCGCTACCAAACATTTGTCCTCCGCTTCGATAATTGCGATAGTAGCATAGTAAGTGAGTAGTTCACTGGAATGGATCTACGAATATCAATTTTTACTGTGCAACTAAGTGCTCTTAGTAGCCGACTAAGTTAGTCGCCTTACATGCGCGTTTTTGCTGTAATCTATGAATACTGACTTGAATGCTAGAGCGAGGATGCGTGGCTGAATAACGACGATAATGCTCCCTCAGAACAGATTTGGTGGAACTTCAAACAGGAAGTGGGCCTCTTTGCCATGTCGAACGGATAAATTTATGAACTTTATACATTCCTTTGAAAAATAAATTCTCCTTTCGCTAACAATGAATGGCACTCAATTTTTACTTAGCGCACCATACATGCAATCCGTTTGCACACAGTCTAATGGTAATTACTCTGGCTCATTGTACTTTCTCAGAGAAATAATTCATCCTTGTGTTTTGGCAATCGGATTTGCGAGGTGACCAATAAGGCGAACGATTAATTATCAAATGTCGCTTTGGTGGCACTACACATAAGATCTTATACATAAACGCATTGATATCAAACATGCAGATTACTGGTTTAAGCAATAATTTGTGGCAATCGAAGGTTTAAAAGATTTAATCAGAATTGGTTTCCCGTTTAATGACAAGAAGAGTCACCGTCAAGCGATAGTCAGGAGGTAAAAACTCATGAAAAACACAGTGATGGAAATTTGTGTGTATTGCAGGATAACTAGACAAGATACGTCCGCTAAACCTTTTCTACAAAATGGTAGCCAATATTAGTTCTTGTATTAATATTGCATCTTGATTACACCTGGTAATTTTTAAAATGATCCTCTTTGAATTCCATTTATATTACATTAATATTTCAACAAAATCATTTTCCATGTCATTTCCGTATTTATTCGCGACAGACATATGCGTAAAATATCAAGTATTGGTAGGGTTTTGGCGAGCACATCAAAGCCCGTTTAATTTGCACGGTCTCTCTTTACATCGAACAATTTTTAGCACGAAAGGGTGAAAAAACGGCTTAGTGAAGTACCAAAAGACGGCTTTTGAAGATTCCATGAATCACATTCAAGAATTGCTTGTTACACCAAGAGATTACAACAATGTATCCGGTTTCTATAAAGCCTACGACAGGAAGTTGAACCTTGCACCAGACGTAGGACGGAAGGCTTCTTCTTTACTTGAGTGAATCCTGCAGCAACGCGAGACCTTACGAAATAAGCTACTATGGAGGATGTTTTTGGGGACTGAGACGGGAGTGACGAGCGTTTAGTTCGAATGCGGTAAGAATAGTTAATTTTGCTGAGATCAATCTAGACTCCCAGAGCGGCCCCTACTTTGAAAACAAGTTCCCCCGTGTCCTCACGTCTGAAATATAAATACCACGAATTTCAAAGGTGTTACGTAGTCGCTCATGTTCCGCGCGACTGCAGAAAAATTCCACATCAGCGAGTTATACCTTCAAGTTTTTATTATTGCACGTTAAATTTGTTAGTATCAGTTATTTTGGATAAGAACTCATTTCTCCAATGGCTTGAGTATAGTTACAAACTGAATCTTGCACATTATAAATTGAGGCCTGTTCTTCTAGTATCTCATTCACCATAGTATGCAGCTCCTGCAGGGTTCTACTGGTATCACTTTAAGACACAATGACATCGGGATTACTTGGTGTGTCGTTACCACGCTTTTTTAGGCACATATAATTCCACTAGGAGCTTCTAGAGGGTTATAAATATTCTTCCAAAGTCAAATCACTTTGACACCACTCAGAAAAGTTTTAAATGACTTCAAAGCGTAAATGATGAGAGATAACCTTAAAAGATACCTAAGATTTGCGGAAAGGGCACAAATCATTCATTACTACTGTAATGGATGGGGTGATAGAGAGGGATAAATATGCTGATACATGAAAATTCCCTCTTCTCCTACAGTTCCTACATCACAACTTCCCCTTGACGAGACTAAGGCGTACGGGCATTCGTACTGGATGATCGACCCCATACAACCCCGACTGCCCTCTGGCCCTCCTATGCCCTTGAAAGCTGAAATGCACACTAAACGAGTAAAGGTCATAGGCGACTTGTCACGGATCACTTTCTTCCTTCCTTAGTGCCGTCAGAAACACAGCAACCTTGAATGACGCCGAATTTCCGAGGGGATCCTGAGCCCAGTTACTCGCTGCATTATTTTATGAAGACTATATGAATTCATAGGTCCTCCTTTGCAACTTCTCAATCTAACATGTGTTACCCCAGCACTTCGTTCAAGTCTAATCTCATTAGCTTCCGAATCAGCAATATATTCCATCTATAGTGTACTCGCACGGGGCTGACGTCTCGACTCAGAAAAACGATTGTAATTAAACGGGCCGGGACAGACCTTACGTGGGGATACAATAATGAAAATGAAATAAAGAGGAAACAGGAAATCAAAGTGGGTGAAACAGGTGGGAATAGGGCAAAAGAAAATAAAATAAAAAGGGAAGACTCACTCCCGCTGCCACACACCAACAGACACACCACTTTCACGGCACACCGATTGCCGTCAGCTGACCCATCGCTGACGAGACTAGCTTCCGAGAAGCCCGGTGTATTTCGACTGACTCTACTATCTCCTCCTCTTCCGCGAAGCACACACTTGTACCAAAAAAAAAACTAGCGCCCTCTTTCGCCGAATACAAACAAACAAATGAATCACAAAAGGTAAGACGGGAGTAAAAAGGAAGGGAGGTTTAAAGGTAAAGAAAAGAGGACAAAATTAAAATTCGGCCTGTCCCGGCCCGAACATATAGGAGATATGAATTATTACGTTTTAATTTAAATAAGTACTTAGTTATCATGTTAACGTGACCCATTCTCTTCATTTAGCCATCAGAATAATGGTATTACGACTATGAAATTCTTGCTCAGTCATTACCTACTCAGGAATCTCCTTGAATTTTCTGTGACGGACCTACTGAATTTCATGCACTTCCCACTGAGCAAAAAAAGTTAGACTGTTTGTTTTAAATACGGTGGAAAAGGTTCTGGATTAGGGACGATAAAGACTAGGAATTTATTAAAAAATATATGTTTAATTGTCATTTAAGGTGCTTGCTTATAATTGCAACTAAAAAAATCTGCCATGCCAAAGTTAGATGTTATAAAGAAATGCGAGCACTATGTTTATCATCGTTGACCAAAGTTTCACAGCAGCCTAAAAAAATGGGGAAATACTGTTTCATGTTGCACTTAGATAAATACTCATTGAAATACTACCAACGAATGTCTGAATTTGATTCGCACACAACAATTTAAAATGGAAGTGATAACCAGAGAATGTAGTCTTTTCGCAGAAATTGGATTGATGAAGCTCGGCACATGGTCATCAATGGAAAAGGCAAATTTAGAAAAGGATACCAATCTACAGCCGTCATAACTTACGCGATATTACCTATTTCATTATATAATAATTAGCACCAGAGGTTTTAAGTCGAGGAAAAAACTGTCTGTCGATGCATGCACCTGACCATGCAGATACTTGAGCCACTGTAATAGTGCCAATGGAAAATCACCGAGACTGAGGGAGGATATTGAACAAAATGTCATTACTTTTCTACGGCCGAAGCAAGGTTATTGCAAGAGTAGAAGAGAGAACCATACGGATAAGAAGGCCAGGGGGTGCCTAGTGGCCAAAGATGGACGGACACTTAATGGTTTAGTGGCACATATACAATCACAAAGGGGCAAAAAAAACATAAATTTCACCTTTTCAACACACGCATACCCAAACTAAGGATTGAACATAGTTCGCGTGACAAACTCCGGGCGAAGCCATTTTCATGTCATCCTCGAAAATACTGTGACTGCCGTATGAGATCGTAAGTAGGGGCACACTCTAACGATAAGTTTTTTTTTGTGTTTCCTGCTTTAGAGAAGGATCTATTTGACAATTAAAACCTTTTTTCTTTTTCATTAACTATTCAGTGCGCTGTAAGCGGCAATAGGTACATACAATGAATCGAAAAAAAGTAGTTTTTTTCATAGATGGTCCCCGTCACTACTTATTAATATTCCCTGGAATGGTAATGCTAGTGGAGTTTTCTCGGTGTTCGATTCTTTTGATGTGGGAAACGCTACACATTGCGTAGCCACCCAACACAAGGTGACGTACTTTATACAACTCTAGCTTATTTCATGCTGGAAATATACTGTCTTATCCAATCAAGCGATATTATCCTAATTTCTAAGTAATGTATTATTTCATGTTCAACCAACGCGCAAATGAATACGCTTATACCATTGCACTAACGGTAAGCCGCGGACATTCTACATGGCCAACGCAGCTTCACATTCGCTTACGGCCGAGTATAGCCCGCGGTGGTACTCAAGTAACTCTTAGATTGCTAACCTTCGTCCCTCGCTACGGGAGGTAATCGGACGAAGCTCCGAAGATTGGGAAAAACAAGTTACACAGCTCGCTGGAGCTGCAATTGACGGCTCGAAGCGACCAGCAGTGGCGCTGAGGTCACCACGAGGGTGAGGAAGTCGAAAGGCGCGTACAATGCGCTCCAAATAAAAAATAACCGAGACGGGAATGGAGGAGAGAAAAGTGGTGGCGGGGAGGCGTGGAATTTTAAAAGGGAAAGGTTTTTTTTTCCTTACAGAGTGAGGCGGAGGATTCGAGAGTGGAGCGAAGGGGACGCATCACGCTGCCACTAGAGTGCTTTTAAGCGGAATGAGGGAATCGGAGCGTCCGGGGCCCCTTTCGCTCATTACTTTCTTTCAGCCAAAAGGGAAGATTTGTAGAGCGCGTGGCCATGTAGCGTGCGGCGATAGCAAATGAGCATAGCGTAGAACAGTCCTCTCAAAGAATCGTGCGCATATTTGACCGAGAAGTTAATAGCTGTGACGCCCCGCAAAGACCGAGTGTTCAATGAGTGACTAGGAATGAGGAGGTTAAAAGGACGGCTGTTTAAGAGGGGCCTTGGAGTGCGTCGTTGTGGCACGCGGTGCTTATGGCTGGGTTGAAACGAAGGCCGCGATTGGCGTGTGGAAAAAAGGCTTAACTGATGACGAGGAAAAAGAGTGGGATTGCAGGATGCACTAGGAGAGGTGGCAGAGCACGGTAGCCTGGGGAAAGGTAACATGACTGGAATCGCTCAACTCAACACCCCTCTCAATGAGGTATATGACTACTTTCTAGCTTCAGAATGGAGAACATGCTCTAGCAAATACACGAGCAACAGAAGCAAAACTACCTCTATAAAATTCCTTGAGAATATATATCTACAGGCAATTTCAACGACCAAATTATCAATACTAAAGGAATTTTAGAGTATATAATATTTTATCCTGGTATAAATAGTAGTCTCCTTCCTATTACAATTCTCTAAATATAAAGTCGTAACATTATGTAATCTAATACAAATAAGATTAATCAAATCAGATAAAATTACTTATATCATTCATATGTACTAATCTGATTAAGAACAAGATTATTTTCGCATGTTTGGGTGCCAAGGCAACTTTCTCAGTCCCATCTTTTTATAAACTTGAAACTTGATCGCTCAATTAAAGACGTACTCATACAAAACATGACGGCATAAATGAAGCTCATGATTCTTCCATTGTTTACAGCATTTTTTTAACTTTGAAATGAATAACTTTTCTATCCTGTTTTAAGTACTAATTCCTGAAAATGAACAACAGACAAATTGGTATCAATTGTCGTTCACAATTTCGCAAAAAGTCTCTTGAGTACCTTGAACACAGTTCAAAAGAATGTGGGATAAACTTATAAAAAAGTACCGCTCAGATAGACATCATGGAGTAGTTGAAAGTGTTAATACTAATTCTTTGGGGCAACGCAAAAATATCAGAACAGGTGCAACACTTAATGGAGATTTCGAGAATTTGATGTAACGATGACTGTGGCAAGTTGAAGAGCGGAGGATAAGAGCGTCGAGAGCGCGGGGATGCGACACTTACGTTGCGGCGGAGATGATAAAAGCCCTTACTGACTCGAAAGAATTTCAGCGGTGGCGGAGAGTGAGAAGGAATGAGTGGATGAGGACTAAGTACAACACACTTTTTTGTGCAGAGATGGAGGAACTCCAAGTTGAAAGAAAGATGGGATGCCAGAATGAGAATGCCACCGTTGCATAGGGAGACGAAGATGAAAGTTTCCGAGAGGAAGAGTGAGTGGGTAAAGAGGTAAACAATGCTTGGAGAGGATGCTGCTCAGGTGGACGAGTCTGTAGCCATCGGTCAACGCCATTAGGGATCATGCACAATTTTTAGAACCATCGCTATGCGAACTTCTTATTCATTTTGCCGCTAAACATTGTTTATAATATTAAAATATCTCTTGCTAAATTTTTCACACACTTGGCGGTAAAAAACGACTTCAATGGAGGACAAGGGTGTAACGTCACGGAACGGTGTCGATGCCAGCAGTGACATTTTTCCACGTACATTAGAGCCCAATAACAACATCATCCGATGATAGTGGTTTCTATTTCCGAAATTGAAGAGAGGGAGGTAGTACGGTTTCTTTTCTTCTGTTAAAATACACGCGGAGGTAAGAGTGTTCCCTTACGATAACCTCAGGAAATTGAATGGCCGTATTGAATCACGTAGATTTTTGTAAATTTAATGCACCATTTTATATTTTTAGTGACTGCGGTTCTCGAATATATGCATGGGTTATTCATTTGATTCCTGCGGAGAATCTTCTATGATGGTGCGCAGAGCTTAAATGTAAGAAGTGAGTTTAATGCTTGTTCCCCACTGTCTTTCTCGAGGAATAAACATTGGCGAGTCGATTAACCTCATATTTTAGTACATAGGTGCTGCATATTATGATCTTCTCAAATTTTCACAATTTATAGATCGTTAAGGATAGATATATTTTATATTTTATCGCTGTAAGAATACAACTCGAGTGTGTAAAACGGCCGTAAAAACATAGGGAAGCTCGAGTGAACTTCGCACTGAAGCAAAAGTTCTGCGCCCTTTAGCCCTAATTTACATTAACAATTAACAAATTTAGGACCTAGATAAGCAGCGATGCGTAAAATAAGCGAATCTATATACGAATTTAGTACAAAATTAGGCATAAAATTGCATTAAATTTCGCCCTCACTTTTATTTCTGACCATGGCTTCAAAAATCATTATCATTATTCAGGAACGCTGACCTAATAAGAATGAACGCTGACCTAGTAGGATGAATAAACCATAGTAAAGATAATAATTGTCAATAAAATGGTAGGAAATAAAAATGCGTAGAATATCCAAACTACTAATTAATCATTCAATTACATTTATTTACGAAATCTCTGTATCAAGATGATCATAATAAAGATCTATTTATTTATAGTTGACAAATAACGCTGTATTTTCATAATACACCGTTTTTCGTCAGCTAAATTTGATTTGTCACATTTACAACTATAAATATCATATATCTTAAACAAAGTGAACATTTTTCAATGTGGGGAGTATAGGTGGAAGAAAGGACAAGGTCATCAAAGTTAAGTCCTTTGAGACGAGGAACATGAAATCAATCGCGAGGGACACGCGCAAAAGGGCTACGGGCTCTCAGAGTGGGAATTGGCGTTGAAGCATTACTTGCCAATGATTACGCGCCGCGTATAAGTCTCGAGCAGATTGAATCAAGTTTGGAGAGTGAGGGGTTGGAGGGCAGGGAATGCGGCTAACCCACGCGTGCAAGAGCCTTAAAAGGACGGGAAAGGGCGTGGCGGGGAGGGGTGTGAGATGCTTGGAGGTAGAGTATTCATATGCGGAGAGAGTCCCGGGATGAGATGGGTGGCGCGGAAATGAACGGAAGAGACGGCACATCAAGACGACCTGACGGCCATCTACGTGTGCATTTCAGCCTGAAAGCCGGCACAAAAGCGCTGAGTGGGGTATATGGAAAAAAAACTTATTCTTGAGATCCTATGAATAAAGATGAACATAAGTTGGAAGATAAAGGTAGGGTTATAGTCTGTACTAAAAACAGGAGAAAAAGAGAGTAGATGTGAAAGAGGGGCCTAAGTTATCATTATTCCTTCAAAGACTGTGGGTCTTGCATATTGCCGTTAGGTTGAAACTGCTGATACCAGCAGGCACTGCTACAGGGTTAAGGTCAGAAAACGGAGTACGACAAGGATATCCAAGTACCATAAAAGGTTACAAAATTAACAGATTTGTTTATATATATTACTCCATCATCATCCCGAGGAAATTTTTCGGAACTTTGACTAAGGAAAAATCAGTCGGAAGCAATTCACTCGGCATTTCAATTTACCATTTATCTCCCACGCTGGTGACTTTATGCTCATTTACATGAATAATATTTTGCTATTTACAGCGTCCTCAAAGAATAACTCCATATCTCGGACTTGGTAAACTGCTGAAAACAGATTATCAACATAAAGTTCCCTAGAGAAACACTACATTATGTTTCATGCAAAATGTTATATTCAGTTGAGATGGGAATAAAAAAAACAATCACTTGCTTAGTATGATACTTCTTTCCTTCCTATAATACAAGTACAAACTGATGAACATAATTAAGTAGATGTAATTATTGCAAAACTTTCAGACAGTAGGTTGTAATAAATGAGTAAGGATAATTATAATCAGAAGAAGAAATAATGGCAGCCAAAATAAGTCGTTTAGCCTCGTTGAGAATAAAATCGTGGAAAATCCAAAGTTGCAATCATAGTTTTATTAAAAATTTATAAAGTACTCAATTCATTTAGGTTAAAGTAGTCAATTTCAGTTAAAAGTCATGAAAGCCATCGCTGTTAGTTGAAAATCTCTGAGCAAATTTCGGCAAATGTACTAAGAACTGGAGAGAAATAATTTATGTAATTAAGTAGTGATTTTTACGTACAAGGGAAGACTACGTACCTTGACTCGCCGATTTGAATGCCATATTTTCTATGTCGTGCACAAGGTCAAAGACAAGGCTAATTCGCCTTGGACTTCGTCAAACATGCCACAATTCTGTTGTAATTAATGAGTTTGTAATTGGCAATATCCGCCCCAAGTTTAAAAACTCAGGGAAAACGACCTCGTGCAACTAGCGTCGTTGGTGCAGTGGTTAGCGTCGACGGGCAAGGTTGCTGGTTCGAGACTGCAGATTCCGACTTTTTCCTTCTTCATGTGCGCGAGCGGTAAGACATTTTCCTTCTAGTTACATATATTACCATAGGACTTCACCTCGCTTTTTTTCTCGAGGCACTTAACACAAAATGTATTCCCCAGTTTGAATCTATAACGGCAAATGGCCTCTATGGGGCTGGCGATGGACCACTTATGATGTACTTCAATCTCTGTTATAAGTCCGTAATTGCTTCTTTTACCACCATTTTTGTCATTTTGAGGAGATAAAGGCAGCGTAAAATGAGATCCAGAACTTGAATTGCCAAGGTAGGAATAGTATAATACCTCCATGTCATAAAATTATCCTGGCATATAAATACTGTGAGGAAAACAAAATTGAGGAGTACAAAATAACAGACTAGTAACAGTGCGGCACTTGGTTTAATACATCTAAAAACGTCCGTGCTAATCTTAACCCTTTGTCCTAAAGAAGACTCGTTTGTCGTCAGACGAAGAGTTTATTAGAGGATACCGATTCTCTAAACCCGGAGTTATCCAGTACATTCTTCCTTGAATCGATACTCATTTTGTGACACTTTCCGCGCGGACTGACAGTTATTCTAGTGCTACTGTGGCTCATTGCTTTGAAATTTTACGCTACCGTATCAATGCGGATAAGTTGAGAGGATATAATTGTTCACCAACTGTGATGTTTTGAAAGGGTAAAAAAAAAGAGACGGTTCATGCGTAATCTGGTGGAATGACATAAGTAATGAAAGTTGGCATTTTTCCACAATATAAACTTTAATACGACCGGTTTCGATGTACCTGATGATGATATAGTACATCGAAAACGGTCGTATGAAAGTTTATATCGTGGAAAATTGGCAACTTTTATTACTTGAAAGGGCACGTAACGCATCATACACTTTTCGATAAAGTTATTCCACATCTCAGATGCAAGGCAAAATTTATCTGTAGGCTTTCTAGCATGTCTAGTTTCCTTGTCGTCGATGTGGAAAAATTTAATTGTTTCCTTAAATCTGTCTCTTGCCATCGTCCTAGTAAAGAAAGGTGGACCCCATATTTTGTCCCACAATGAATTAAGAAAGACATTTGTTGCCCCATTAGCACCTTGAGCATATACAACTGAAATAAATGCGTCCAATTCTTCCAACAGTAAAGGCCATGAATTTTTCCCTGTTATTCTACGTGCTTCCTTTTCTGTGCAGTTTTTGATCAGCCTAAAGATGGGTTCAATCTTAAATAACCTCCAGCTACTAACCGGAGAATCTTCTTACATGTATCATTTGGCCTAACTAGTCGGATTCTTCCGTTTTCGTAGAATATTATGTTGACCACGCCTACCGGCAGTATCTCCAGGTTCAATCCTCACCCAGGTTGTCCCAACTTTGACTTGCTCCTCATCTTTGATATCTTCTCTTCCACGTACGGCAATCTGAATGATACCTAGTACTTGATCTACAAAGCATGCAACAAAATTATAAGAACAAATTGGCAGTCCTGCATCTTTGAAATATGCTAGTGCAAGTTTCAAGGTCCAAATCTTGATAATTTGCAATCGCCGCTCTCCTGAGATCACAGGCACCACAAAAACAGCCTATCCGTACAGACCACTCTCTCGCTGCCATTGCACCACATATATAAAATGAAAACCATATAATTTTTCACGTTACGTTGGTATGTATTAAACGGATTGAGAGAACAAAGAATAACTTTTGTGAGACACTTGGATCTTAGGGATCGCTCTCATCACTAGGGGGCAGCGGAGTATAATTTTCGCCTGATCTAGACTTCTTGTCACTGCTAGAAGCATTTTCAGCTTCATCTTCGCTTTCCAACTGCGTTGGAGATACGTCCCTCAGTGTATGCAGAATTTCTTCAGAATGTCCTTGCTTACAAGACATCTCACAGAGCAAACGTGATCTTACAATAGCTATGCCACCGAGCTTGGTACTCCAAGCTCAGCGTAAGCGTTCGAGAATTGAAATACAACCCAGCGTACAATCAACCAAACCTGTGGCTGGGCGAGGGAAGGAAACGTAAGGGGGAAAATTTCACCTCCTCTCTCAATTAATTTCAAAGTGGAAACAATGCTACGTTCTCGATATATACATATGCTGACTGTGCTGGCTTCAATTAAATATTTTTTACCCTGACTTTTTCCTCCAACTTTATTGTGACTAATGATGCGTTTCTCGTCTCTTCACCGACTGATGAAGGCACATTATATTAAAGTCATTTTAACGGAAAGAATACTTTTGTAAGCGATTATTACCCTCATCTTCTTCGTTGCCCGATATTATGTACTCCATATTTATGAGACAACGTACTTAAATACCCGTCAATTGACGGGTTGCCGTCGTAGAAGGAAAATTACGCTAAAAGAGGAAAACAACTTAAAAAGTGAGAAAATGATAAAATACAATCCTTTGAGGAATTAAGGAAAATTAGAAAAAAAATCACGATAAAAATAGATTAAAAGGTCACTTTTATCGATCAGTAAAAACCTAGAACCGTCAAATGACGGGTGACTGGCTTCCTAGAGTTCAACGTTTTAAATTTTAATTCTCGAGATTTGAGCGAATGAATATTTCACGAACCGTAATCTATCCTTAATTCTAATAACATTAGCTTCTGTTGACTGAGTCTTAAGAAACGAAAACATCGTTACCCTTTAGTACGGTAGCCAGGGTGTTTAGCGGCCCGAGAGAATAAAATTTGCTATATTTTTTCTTTCATTAGTATTTTCAAGTTCATATCTCTAGTTCTACCAGAAGAGCAACTGGTGAGTAAAGGTGGACAGGGACAAAGCGCCGAGAGTAGTCAACGTCATCGGTCATTTGACAATGAGAGCATCAAAGCGTTCGAATTTAAAGCCAATGATAACCTGTACGATATAATAAAAAATAGCTACCTAAGAGCAACAGTTCAAGAGGACTTACAAAGGGACGTAATTTATGCAATACCGAAGACGAAAAGGACTGTGAGATGTGAGGTGCACCAAAATTCGAGTCTAGCGCCATGTGCATTTAAAACTCATGGAAAACAAGTCGAAACTGCCGGCCCCGGTGGCGGCGGGGTGAAGTCCTTGCCTGCTAAACCGAGGGTCGCGGGTTCGAGTCCCGCCTGGGTGGGTTTCCCACCACCCATGGCATGGATGTATGTCAAATTCTGTTGGTTCTGTCCCTGGAAAACCTGATGTCAGGCTCAACAACTTATTGGGGTTCCGGGGACATACGGGACAACAGAATCGTCCGGCAAGCAAAAACAATGTGGAAAGGAAATTTGAAGACAACCTCTCGGAAAACAAATTTCTATTAAGGAAGAAGAGAGATTACTGAGGTGGCATACTCTGCCTATGAGGACTGATGGAGATAATAATGCATATAAACAAGCCATTGCATGTCGCATTTGTGGATCTGGAGAAAGCATTCGACAATATTGAGAGGAACGAGAGGTTTGGGCGGCTAGAAAAACTCGGAATGGATTACAACGACAGAAGAATAGTTTGCCAAATATACACGAGACAAGTCGTCACAATACGAATGAGAGACGAAAGATAAGTAGAGGCGAAAATTAATAAAGGAGTAAGACAAGGATACAACCACTCTCCGGCACTGTTCAAAATGTACTTGGAGGAGGCCATACGAGAAGCACTAGAAATTGGACTGAGCGTAACAAAGAAAAACGGAGAAGAAATAAATATGCTCCGCTTCGCAGATGATATCGTTGTCCGAGCAGGAAGTTGCGATGATGTTCAAAGGTCACCAAACTTTATGGACAAAGTTATACAAGAATACCACATGAACAATAAATGAGACGATGACTAAATACTCGTACGCGGAAGAAAAAAGCTGAAAGCAGAAGTCACACTGAGAGAAGAGAAATTAGAGCAAGTGAATTGCTTCACATTTCTCGGAAGTAACATCATATTGGATGCGAGAAGTACAACAGGCATCAAGTGAATAATAGCCCAAAATAAGAAGGCGATCATGGGTAAAAGGCAACTTCTCTGATCAAAGAGGACAGGGTTGCAAACTAATAACTAATATATCAAAACATTCATGTGGAGCGTAGAACTCTAAGAATCGGAGGCATAGACCATTGGAAAATCTGACCAGAATAGCGTGGATGCCTTCAAAACTAGGTGCTTGAGAAAAATGCTGAAGATAAAATGGACGGTCAAATAAGAAATGGAGTTTACAGAACAGTAGAAGAGGAAGAGAACCCATAGAACACGTTACAGAATAGAAGAGTCAGATTGACTGGACAATCTCTGAGGCACAATGGGTGTGTGAAGAGCGAAACTGAAGGTAAAATTTACGGAAAAGTCCTCAGAGGAAGAGCAAGGATTAAGTTCATGGGCTAAATAAAGAAGAAAGTACATAGAGAGAGATAGCAGGAATGAAGGGACCTAACATTAGATAGGGAAGTAAAAAGGGCAGCAGTTAACCAATCTTAGGATTGCATCACCAATGGTTATGACCTCTAGTAGATGTTTTATGTCGTCTTTAGTATGTTAAGCGTCATATTAGGTCGGTTTATTTCTATTCTGTAGTAAAAAGATAATATCAGATCTGAGTGAGCAGAATCCACCGACCGTAATGGCGCGAAAAACTTTGTCCCCCTTTTAACCGTAGTCTGAGGATCTCCTCTGAGAGTCCACACGCAACTATTTCGTCACCTTGTGTTATGATCTTCGTTGCTAGATGAGAGGACCTACGCAACTAACTCTCAATTTTTTTGGCATGAAAACTAAGTATGCACCGCGGTTTGAGGCTTTTCAATTATCAACCTGTACAGGAATGAAATGTCGACGTAGCAACACATAGCTGAACTTTCCAGCAGACTTTTAGTTCCAAGCGAACGGCACTCTATCAAAGTAATGTGGTCTGTGTGACAGTGTCTTTATTTCGTTTTTATCACATTTATCGTGTCCTACGATAGACTTCGATGATCAATTCTCTCCCAGACGATGAGTTGTACTATCGCTTAAGTAATATCTTGGTGATTTGTTTTTCTGTGAGGAATTTCTGTTTGGTTTCGAAGACAAGTGACTTCTGCTGTGGAGGCCAGCTTTTCTGTGAATAGTGCTAAGTAAATTTGAGCACCTATATCAAATATCACATATTTACCCGCTCGTGTCGGGGCGGAATAGAGGGGAAGGGCCGTAGTGAAATTCCGAAGTGAGGTGTGGGAGGGGAGGGGTTAAACGGAATTCAGAAGGTTTTCCAGTGAGGGACGTAGACCCGAGTGAAAAGTTTTTGCAAAGATTAGCTCATCAGGGGAAAGATGATCGTCTAGTTGAGGCGTAGAGAGCGATCTCCTTGAGGGCTTAATCGTCCTCCCATCCTGACAAGCTGTTTCCTCGCCAGAGACAGGGGATTTCCCCGAGTCATGAACGCTGTTCCCAGGTCTTTCTCATAAGGAAAGAAATGCTGGGTGTTCTGAATGCACGGCGGTAGGTGCCGAGAAAATGATTGAAGGTGTGAATCTAGGACAGAGATTCTCTCAGAGGGTGAGTCATAATTGGAGAGTATGGGACAGCCGGGGATACCAGTTTTATGGACTTTAGGGAGTAAGTAGAGAGTAAGGGTGCGGGGATTTGGAGGAATTAAGAGGGCGAGCTCTCTTTTTGAGAAGACCTCTTTGGGGACCTTAGAATGTAACAGTTTCGATATGGAGGTTAGATGCATAAGGTTCCGATCGGAGGTCAAATATTTATAAATGGAAGTGTCATTTAGTTTCCAATTGACTTCCTTCTCGTATCTCAGGTGGTCTAAGATTAGTCCACTTGAAGTAGACATCTTTTAGTTGCTTGAAGAGCTGACAAATGAAGATCGCTTGCCCAAATTCTATAGGCTTCACCATCTGATGACATTAAGGAAGAAACAGGTTGAGTTTTAGAGGATGTCCTGGCCTCGGCATATTCCTCAACCAAGTAAAACTGTAGAAAATCGATGGCATTACGCTACAACGTGGATTTTTTCACCGATTAATGACTTAAAGTATGATTAATCGATAGTAAATACAGTAAGTTTCATTAATTAAACCCATGGTATTGTGGGTTGGTAGAAATGTATGTGAAAATCACCTGCAGAAATTGGAGCCTCAAAAAGTCATGTACAAGAATATACGCAAATTCGCTTACGTGCGGCAGCAGGATTTCATGCAATTTTACTGAACTCATATCCCACTCTGAGCATGGATACCCGAGGCTATCTTCTTATTATCATAATGAAGTAGTCAGTTGGAAGTTCCCAAAGCGTGAGGAACTTAGGACGGAGGTGTTCATACAAAGAGATTTTTTCGTATAAACATATGGAGCTTTAAAGTAAATTACTGAGACAGCTTGGGCTGATTTAGATTTGCCATGAGTATCCAGAAAGAGGTATAGTGGGTCGATATTTCTATGTCAGTTGCAAGGTTGCTAGAAGGGAAAAACTTAGGGGTCTTGTCAAGGCAGTGGACCAGTTTTCTTTTGGAAGATTATTAGCTTATTTTAATGAAGGTTCCCCAGCCCTAATGAGAGCAGACATATGCAAGAGCTGTAGGTATCATTGATTTGCGAAATGCCGTTTGTTATTTCTTCCTGCCGAAACAAACTTATTGCAGGATTATTGGTGGAGCATTCCCCAAGCCATTCTTTAAAATGAATTATTCAAATATTACTTTCATGCACTGCAAAGCTGGAAAAGTAGTGATCAACCTAACTTCTTCGATTTTCTACTTATTTTCCCATTCACCAAAATAAATTATCGGGGTTGTTAGAGTTTTGCAAATCATTTGGAAACACATATATCGCAAAAAAATGGTGGATTCGGCTCTAATTGAAACCATGGGAAAAAGGCTTCCCACTGGCCGCAGAAGATAGCCGAGGTCCACACCCGTTTTGCAAGCGGACACTACCCCACAGAAAATCAATACTAAATTTACTTAAAATAGCCTCGCTTACGAGCTACCCGGACCAAAAGAGCTCATAATCTTTCTATTTTTGATACCATCCATATCTTTCAATTCGTACCACCAGAAAATTCATCCCAACTAGTATTTCTCGAACTCTTCCGAATGGGACAAACATAGCACAGTCAACCGAATGCTCAAGTTTGTCCCGGGTTCGTCATTCAATATTCACCTCTCAACCTCGACTCTTATCTTCTCGCCAACTCCACTCCTCCAACGCAAGGACGTCTCCCAATCTGCGTGTTTATGAAAACGCCCCACAAGTCAATACATCGCCTACCTATGCACCTTACTTCTCTCTTGCGATGACTTCGTGTCCCGAACAATAATTTCCTGGGTAATTTTAATAAAATGAAAATAATAAAAGAGTTTGCGTTCCGTCACTTTGGTGACTCCTCTGTCTGATCTCTTGGACCAGCGACCTATCATATAAGTTCCCGCACCTTTGACATGCCTGTCTTTACAGATATTTATAGATCATACTAGTCTAATATCTTCCTTTGCTTTCACTTCTAATGCCAAAAAGAGAGAGGTTTAGGTAAAAATTTACTTGCGAATACTAATGCTAAGTGTTTCGTAATGCTACAGAGTTTACTTCTAAGTATAACTTTTACTCTATTCGATCAAACGATTACTAAGTTCGTCTCTCAACTGAAATTGTAACTTTCCCAACATATCATCAGTGGTAAGCATTCAGTTCAGCCCACACAAGCAAAATATTGGATGAGCACCCGGTCGGCAATATCAATTTTCCATTTCAAGTTCTACGTATATCATAGTTACCACTGATGACTGGGAGTAAAGGTTATATTCCGGAGAGCGAGGCAGAAAAACGGAAATGACGTCCAGGGAATAAAACAGGTGCTCAAAATACGGGCTCTCGAAACGGGGGTTTCTCAGTTAGAAATGTTATTCCTTTTGGAATTAATCTATAATTTATATATTATGTGTAGAATAATATTTTACAGTTTGAATCTTCATAAATAGCAAAAAGTATGGTTTCGAAGTGGTTTTCCGCAAAAGAATTAAATAAAAAATATAGTGATAGACCAAATAACATAAGCTAAGTTAATTTATAGGAAACTTAGTCATACATACAAATTTTTCAAATCAAAAAGAGAACGTCCTTAATAATACGCATTCTATTACTACTTTTAGTAAAAAAATTGATTATAGTCTCTTTTAAAACAACTTAAAATAAAAAAATGAGTATAATCTCTTTAATGACTGGCCTATACTAGACTACTAGATCTCGGTTCAACTATTTCCTCACACATGCCCTCACATCCAACGGAGAAGGACGATTGGTCGCACCCGACGCACCTCGCCGCCGATTAGCCCTCCTACACCGCACCCATCCGTGGAGAGGAGCGAAACAATTAACGGCCCGATAGAATTCCAGACATTATCTGCATCAATTTTGAAAAAACTGTCGAAAGGAAGACGGTGGCCAAAGGTCTCTTTCTCCTGAACATATCCGGTTAAAATATCCTCCATAACTTCAATCACAGGTAATTGGCAAACTTTCTACTGCTACGTCGTTCATTACCACAGTCAAAATTCTGCTGGCATATTGTAGTCACTTGAACCTTACAACTTAGGCAAATGCATCACGCTCAGTGATTGCCCGTTTCAATTTTGTTAAGTAATTGCTTAAGTAGTTTGAGGGAAATATTATTTCACTAAAAAATCGAAGAATAAGGTCTTATTTTTAAGAAAAATGTCTCAACCTTCCATGCGTACAAAAATTTCAGCCTCTTACCGAATTATTTTCCGAGATAAGTTGTAGGTAGTGAAAGTTTCCGCAGAGTAGTCTTGGTACTTGGTGGTTCTTTCGAGGTAGTCTCCACGTTGCATCATTTTTGAAGACCACAGTTTCTCAAACGCTAGCTCGCTTCTTCAAGCCTAAAGTTCCCTTGATGCAATTTGGCGTTTTCTGTAGCCTCTCTTATTAAAAAATAGCCAGAACCCCAAATAAAAAGAAAATACTGTTACATACATCCTAACACTAGGTATCAGGTGTTCGAAAGAAAAGCGGGAAAGGATTTTCAAGACGTGGAAAAGAATCGCACCTGACCTAATGCCAGGCTATAAATAGCAGCCAAAATGCATCAAGAGAACTTCAGGTATGAAGAAGCGAGCTAGATCCCTCGCAAAACTGTCGTTTTCAAAAACCATATCATGCCGGTGATTGCATGGGAGGTTAGTTGCTCATAATCATGTTAAGATATTTAGCACAACTAAAAAAACCTAGTTAATATAGACAGTATCCTAGAACTGATCTATCGCAAATATTACGGTCTCTTATTTTACGTGTAAAAATGACATTTTGAATCTATCGGTTCTGCAATCTATTTCCTTAATCTTAATCCTGTGATCGTTTCTACCAAAATAGTCTAGCAAAATATGTTGAACGTCAGGCAAAAAGTAGTCTATATCAAACTTTAGTAAAAGATCAAGCCTATATTTTTTCCCTTCCATCGGATAGAGAAAGCATTCAGTTAGAAAAAGCTAAGAGGATCCTTTACCGTAAAAACACTGTCCTGCTGAGAGAGCGAGTACAGTGCACCGGAGGAGCCTTGAATTGCTGCTCATCAGAACTCTATGAAACTCACCTGGAGCTAGGCGCTACTCTCAACCCGGTAGAGTGGGATACTAGGAACTAAATCACGTTTGCCTCTTCCCTCACCTTCTTGGAAATAAGGGACAAGCAGATTAAGAAAATTAACAACTTACAAAAGAAGCAACAGTCCATACCATATATCCATAAGTCATGGGCCTGATTATGACCGTTGTGGAGTCAATCTCAGCAATAACCACCTCAGCAAAGCCGCCATATCCGTCATACAAAAGGGCCTAAGCTACGTCATTGTTCCGACCAAAGTAGCCAAGGAGGAGCTAGTCACCGGAGTGTAAAATGCTATTTGTATGCTTGAAAAGGCTGAAGCCGACGAAATCCGTGAGGAGGTCTGACGAATTCTCATTCGTGCAAGAATTCCAAAATCCAACATCTCTAAATAAGAGGAGGCGGCCGTCAAGGAACAACAACGAAACAAAGACATCCTTATAATCCCTGCACATAAGGGTAATGCAGCCATGATGTTCTGTTGAAGGCTTCCGCGGGGCTTTGATGGAGGTTGATTCCTTCTTTCGGGTTTTCCGCCGCGTTGGTACATGTTGGGGACGATATTTCGCCGGCTGTCCTGCTGGCTTCCTCAGGTCCATGTGACAATTCGGTTCTGGAGGCGCCGTATTATATAGGGTCGTTTTCGCGCCTTTTTTGTGGTCCTCTTCTCTAATAGGTCGGAATCGTTTCTTCTTGGAAAAGTGCTTTCCAAGAAGCGGAGAGAGGGTAACCGTCGTCTCTATTGAAGTTTTCACGGTTTTTAGCGATTTCCACCGCTTCTCTGATGAGGCGGGGGAAATATCTTTTTTCTTTGTGGATGATCGTCGCTTCCGGGAATAATATGTTATGCTGCGGTCCCTCCCAAGCATGTTCCGCAATGGCAGAAAGGTGGAACTGTCTATTTTTGGTGGCTCTCAGATGTTCCTGCATGCGACACTTGAGCGCTCTGCAGGTCTGTCCAATGTACCTGGAGCCGCAGCTGCAGGGCACGGAATAGATGCCTTCGTTGGCGTCTTTGGGAAGGCGGTCTTTGGCCTTGCAGAGGATGCTGGCTGTCTTCTGTACCGGTTTGAATCTAGAGACGACATTATGCCGTTTTAGGACTCGAGCTATCCTCTCGGAGACGCCGGCCACGTAGGGAATTGTCGCGTAGGCCACGGGTTTTTCACTCCTTCGGTCCTCCTCGACGGTCCTTGTCAGGGCCATGTCTCACTTGCCAGGGCCAGGACTCACTTGTCAGATCCATGATAATGGTTAAAGAAGACTACCATACGAAAATCTCCAACCTTTTGAAAGAAGACTCTTACCGAGAGTTAAAGTCGGACCCAGCATCATAAATAAGAAAGGAAGCAAAAATACTCATCAACCACTCCTTTATTCCAGACATACACAGACGCCGACTGCTTGAACCTACTCCCAAGGCATCGAGATGCTATGGGCTCCCAACATCACACGAAGATGAAATTCCTCTCCGACCAATCGTGACCACCATAGACTCATCAACACACAAGCTGGCCAGATACCTCGTCTGAAAATTACTGTCTTTCTTGGGAAAGCTACCGTTAGATACCGTCAAGAATTCGACAGAATTTGTGAACTAGTAAAGGACAAAGTCGCTTAGGATGACCTTTAAGTAAGTATTGACGTGATGTCGTTCTTTGCAAACGTTTCCATCCCAGAAGCCCTCGAAACTATCTGGGAACTCACCACCGTCGAACTTCCTAAGGACTTTCCAAAATTGGTAGAATTTTCCCACTGCATATGGAAGGAAAAACTCTAACAGCAGGGCGAAGGAACTGCCACGTGTTCCCCATCGTCACCCGTCGTGGAAAATATTTACATTTTCCATCCATCCGCCATGAAGAATAGGCAACCGAACCGGTCAGCCTTAACGGATCACACTTGGAGCAGTCCATCCCATTACATGGATCTGTAGGAAGCGAGAATTATTGCTAAGGAGACTTGGTATTTCCCCAGATTGATAAGGGAGGATATAGAAAAAGCCAAGACCCAAAATAACGTAAACAGAGGAGATAGCGACCCAATTCCCAACACTTGGAAGCGGGTGTTAAAAAAACGTGGGATAGGAAAGTGGAAGAGAAGCGCACCTGACCGATTGCCGGGCTATAAATAGCAGCTAAAATGCATCGACCTCATTTCAGATGTAAAGAAGCGAGCTGGGGCGCTCGTAAAACTGTCGATTATACGCATATCAGTTATATTCAAACATGCACAGGTCTTTCTTGAGGTATTTACCGTTCCGTCAAAGGAAAAACACTCCAAAGGGAACATTTTAGCCATTCATTAATGGCTAATAACTGTCATTTACACATCAAATGTAACACATCTCACATTCACACTAATCATCATTTTGTAAACGAAAAATAAACATACACATGGTACAGCAGACACTGCCACTATTTAATCTGAATGCATATTGTCCCTTCACGAATCCTTTTTGTGCATTAAGCCAAGCGAAACTTATTTTACTAATCCACTTGGAAGATAAATCATAAAATAAGATGCTATAAACTGCTGATGCATTTAAAAAACATATTTTTTCACTGTGTTAACCATAACAGCGTTGTAACTAAAACAAAAACGAAACGAAATAGAAATTTACGGCAGAATGTAAACAGACCATCGCTCTGAAGTAAACACTCGCAATTAAATCACTACCTGTGCAAAATCATTACAATTCAATAAGAAAACAATTTTAAGTCTTTATATCAATGCATGAAACATATTTCTTCGACAACTCAAGAGTAATATGCTTGGATTAATTACTCTGAAGCACCTCCCTCACTGTAATAGTCACAACTAATATGCACTTGTAAATTGTTTACGAGGCTTCCTCCTCGAAGCATTCTTTAAAAAAAACTGTGTGCTCGTAGAAGATTCATCTAATTTCACCACTGAACCGAACTACGGCCCAAAGAATTTAAAACTGAAATTGGCATCCTCATAAACAGTCATCTCACACACACTGTTTTATGCTCATCATTATAATGCTGATAGGAGTAGCTCTGACGAAGAAGAGGTGGTAACCACCTTCCACCGCTCGAAACCACAGTGATCACCTCACTAACTTTTTCTTTTTTGTTGAATAAAACACTCATTAAGCACAACGGAGTCGGCGTCGTAGAATAAGAGCAAGTAATTAAAATGCTGAGTTCGATCCAGCAGCAATACTACACGTCGCCTCTGCCAGACTTGAAAAAAGCACGTCCAACAATATCTGTTATTTATTTATATATTTATTTATTTATTGTGTTTAATGTTCGCCCAACATATATATAATTATCGGGTGAACAATCCAAAAGTATAAGTACAAAAATTAAAAATAAACTGGTCACAGCCACAACATAATAACAATCAACATTACAAATACTGAAAATACTAACTAAATAGGTCACAGTCGCAAAAAACACAAAAATCAATCTAAATCACTTCACAAACAGATTCTTAGCTTTTATTAAAAAGTATTATTTCCTTATGTATAAGTCCAGTTCGTTGAAATGCTTGTTATATATTACACAAATCCTTTGTATTGGCGAATTTGTACAATAACTGGTATTCACCCTTGGTATGTAAAAGGTTCTTTTTAACCTACTATTAACATTAGGAACTATGATTCTTATTTCCTTCAATAACTCATTAGATAGTCCCTTATTGATGACATCATGAAGAAATAGCAGATCGTTTATACTTCTTCTATTTTGTAGGGTCTGGAAATCAAACTCTCTTAACAATTCATTATAACAAACATAATTGTAAAAAAGCGGATACACATGATATAATACAAAATATAAAAATCTTAAAAATCTCTTTTGAACGTGCTCAAGCATTAAAATATGTTTCTTTATATAGGGATTCCAAATAACCGATCCATATTCCAACTTACTTCTAACATAAGAGTAATACAATGTTTTAAGTACCATCTCAGAATTGAAATATTTTGACATGCGGTGTATGAAGCCCAAT
Source organism: Ceriagrion tenellum (assembly GCA_963169105.1). Taxonomy (NCBI): domain Eukaryota; kingdom Metazoa; phylum Arthropoda; class Insecta; order Odonata; family Coenagrionidae; genus Ceriagrion; species Ceriagrion tenellum. Next base: position 131,655,927 of record OY720638.1, read on the forward strand.
AATTTATATGCAGTCATACTAATATTCAATATATGAGTGGTGAAATACACTTTGCTATCAAAGGTGACCCCTAAGTCCTTCAATTCATTAGTTCTATTTAATTTGGACCCTACCATATGGTAATTGTATTCGATTAAATTTTTTCTCCGGGAAAAAGACAAAACAAAACATTTATCAACATTAAAAACTAAACCATTTTCATAAAACCAGGTGACCAGACTGTTTAAATCTAATTGTATCTGGAGACAATGTTGTAAGTTGTTCATCTTATCATATATATTTACATCGTCTGCAAACATTAGACATCTTGGATGATGGATACATTGTGGAAAGTCATTAACAAAGATAAAAAACAGAAGTGGACCCAGGTTCGAACCTTGTGGCACACCAGACATAACAGAATATTTGTCAGATACCAAGTTTCGATACAGTACATACTGCTTTCTTTCATATAGAAATGAACGCAACAGAGTTAACGACGAACCCGTAACGCCAATACTTTTGTGTTTGCTTAGTAATATTTTGTGTTGTACAGTATCAAAGGCCTTTTTAAAGTCTAGGTTAATTGCATCCACCTGAGAACCGCTACCCATGGAATTCATGACATTATCAGTTAGGATAGCTAGGTAGTCATTAATGACCTATTAGCTGTAAATCCGTGTTGTGTATCACTTATCTGATTTTTATGAGAAAGTTAATACGCTTACATAAAATACCCTCAAATATTTTTGAAAAAACAGACAATATACTTATTGGTCAATAATTTTTTGTCGTTTTGTTCTCCCTTTTTAAAAATAGGACACACCTTGGCAGTTTTCCATTTTGTGGGAAATACTCCACTTTTTGAAGAGTTATTAAACAAATGACATAAAGGTTGAGCTAAAATCTCTTTACAGCCTTTCACAATATACGTAGGGATATTGTCAGGACCAATAGACTTTTTGGTATCTAAACTTTGGATTGCTTCAAGCACTTCATCCATGCCAATACTGTTAATAATTATATTATCATTGCTTTGGGCAAGGGCAAGGCTTAGAGGGATTTACGTGAGTAACATAAACAGACATAAAATATTCTTTAAATGCATTAACCATTTCTCTTGGTGAGGTAAATTCACAACCATTTAGTGTAAGTACTTCAGGGATATGGCCACTATTCTTATTATTTCTCGCAAATTTCCAAAAACTACTATAGCTCCCGTTGACAACTTCATGTTTAATACTTTCCAAGTAAACATTGAAAGCATTGTTAATATCTTCTCTAACTTCTATTCTTAAAGTATAGTATTTTTGTTTGTGATAACATGACCCGGTTTTCTTGAATAGTTGTCTATGCCTATCTTTCTTCTTTATTTTTTTAATTACGTCGTAATTGTACCACGAAGGATACTTGTACCTTGATGATTTACATTTAGGGATATATATATCAATCGCTTCATTGAGGTAACTGTAAACATTTCCAAACCAATATTGGCATCACTAGTACATGAAATTGCTTCCCAAACTTTATTGCGCAGCTCCTCATATAATTTCAAGTAGTTACATCTTTTAAAATTATATGAATTGCCAAAATCATCTATTGGGTTCTTTTTGATGCCACAGTCATAATGAATGGTTACTGCTGGGTGATAGTGATCTTCTTTAATAAATGGCGACACACAGCGAATCACCTCAATATTACTCTCAACCGCATTGGTAAGAACAAGATCAAGAAATTTTCCGTATCTATTTTCTACATTGTTCTTCTGTTTCAGACTCATTAAGTTCATGAACATCAACAACTCAATACATAATGGTGTTCTCGTTTCAATCGATGACATGAATGTAGGGCAATTAAAGTCAACAAGGATAAATATTTCATTATTAATAATTTCACTATGAGTCAATTTATCGAAAAAGTTAGCATATACATCAAGTATAGCATCTGGAGGGAAGTAAGCTACACATAAATATACCCATTTATTTCTTTTCACCTGCACCTTGATCCAAATATTTTCATCACATGTTTATAATGCTCTTAACCTTATTGACTTATATGTATCCTTCACCATTACCATTACTTCACCACCTAGTTTTTTCCCAGTCAAAGTCTCATTTCTGTCTTTCCGGTGTAATTTGTATCTGCCGCTCATGCATACCTCTGAGTCATTTATATAATTATTTAACCATGTCTCACTTATACATATTATATCATGGTCAAAATCTCCTAGCGAGATGTTGAACATTTTTAACTTACTTCTCAAACCTCTCACATTCTGATAATAGATCGAAAGTTGCTGACTCATTGCACAAGTTGTTCCATTCCAATCTTTCATCCCTGGTAAACAAGGATCCCTTCCTCATTGTATGGTTTCTATATACGATTCACTTCGAATGCTTATTCTATCCCCACCTTCACTTTTACGAGCAAATATACGACCTCCACGAACCAATAAGTAATTTACCTTGCCATTTCTTTTAAGGTCTCTTGCTAGGGCATACAACCTTCTGTTTGTCTGTGTTAAAGCTTCATTTACAAAAATTGGCCTTCTGCATTAACATTCCCCATGTCCAGGCGAAGGTCAGAGAGTGATAGATAACCTCCTGGATAACCTTCACCCTCCTGGATCGAACAACTTCTTCCGCCATGCTGGACTGGGCGAAACGCACAACAAGCGGCGGATTCTTGGACTGGATAGAATGCTTCTTTCCTACCCTATACGCAGCTTCAATATCACTCCCATCGAGTTTGATACCCAAGGCAAGACCCGTTTTACATACGATTGCTATATGAGCATCGTCATTTGACATCGGAACACCATGTATTTCAACAGTATTCCTGAGTGACTCTTGCTCCAAAATATTCAACTTTTCCTCAAGGTCACATACTCGTTTATTCAAGGCAACATTTTCCTCAAATAATTTATCTAATCCATCACTCACTTTACTAAGATTACATTGGACTGCTTATAAAGCTTTTGTTTGCTCACTTAGCGTCTTCGTGTGATCACGAATGACGCTAATCTACGAATTAAATGAATTTTTCAACTCACTCTGCTCATTTTGCATTACCGAGATCTTCTCCAAGAGTTTACGCAGCAAGAGCACTGATGAATCCTCTGAAGTGCTGCATTACACCATCTGCTGTGCAGATTCATTGGCCACGCAGTCTGGACGATTCCTCAGGGCATCAGGATACACAATTGTGACTGCTCCACCGCTGTTGTTGGCGATTTTTGAGCAACTTCAACACATCATTCGACACTGATTGGCACACTGCATGAAAACTCTTGTTACACTCAATGCAGAAAACCGACGTCTGGCTACGCTTAATTACATTTCCGCAGGAATCGCACTGAGATGGCATTTTACGATGAGAAGCAACGAGGGAATGGTGTATAACAGCGAGCTGTGCTCAAACACTTCCGTTCACAACGGCAACTCGACTGCGACTTATGGCTTTAGGTTATCACCCGAGGTTAACAGCTTGTGACGGATCGCCATATTTAGTAGCGCCTTTAAACAAGGCGAGAGAGTGTTAAAGAATCAGCTACTAAAATAGCGGCACACTTGGCGCTGCTGAGACTGGTAACTCTCTATGAATACGACTTTGTTAGTTGGCGACTAGTAAGTGTGGTACTAAGCTGATAGTTGCTCACTAAGGAATCTATGATGAAGACCGTAAGTCTTTAATGAAAATCTACTGCCTAGCTCCACAAGCAATAAAATTAATTTTTATATATGCCTCTCTGGCAGGTTGTGAATAGTGTCAGGCAGTAACTAAGCAGATGTGTCTGGATCGTTTTTACCTCTCAAAGGACAATAGCATTAGCATGTAATAATCGAAGTAGCTTTCTAACAGAAATAGTTTGAATGTATTTCAGGCTCAAACAATCTAATTAACTCTAGCCACATTTTAGTCATGAATGAGTCATGAGAATACCTAGCTGAAGCACAGCCGAGAATATTTCACCGTCTGGCGTTAGTTTAATTCGTCAAACATTACGCATACCAAAGGAGTCATATCGCTCCACAACGCTTATTCATTCTAGTGGGTCGGCTTACAGCGGTAAATAAAAGAATTACCATGCTAGTTAGAACGCCGGTATTCAAAAATACAGAAATTTGACGTCATAACCTTTTTAAGCGAGTAAAAACCATAAAGAGAAATCGCTATATTCAGTCAATACACCGATATATTTACAATGTTATTTTTTAACTTCTTCCAATTCGTGGCGATTTGTAGCTACGAGAGGCAATAAAACTGAACCATCATCGGTTAGTAGGTCAGTAGGTAATAGTACCTAATCGATTTCGAAGATTGTGACTAGTTACATGAAGCTCATTGCCGGTCATGCAGAAGTTAAGTTGTTTCCAACTATATTCGCTAAGGCAGAGGTGGAACACCCTCCACCCACCTTTAAGTAAATTGTACAGTATCTGACAAAGAAGAAAGATGCATTACAAATTTGGTAAAATAGTACAGCTAGGCATTTTGGATGCTTTAAAGGAACTTTCAATTTTATATTGAAATTTCACTGGGTGGAATTGAGGCACTTATCATAAGGCATATATTTTGAAAAGGGAATAGTTGTCCTAACAGGATTGTAAGGCAAAAGACTGCCTAAAGGTAGAGTAGAGATTATTAAACAAAGGCTAATTGTGCTCTTAGGCGCCATTAGAAAGCTAGTTTTGGTTATGAATTGGTCAATATATAACTATATTTCTCTAATAGTGAAAACTTTCAGTAAATCGATTTTTGCTGGTGTTGTAGCATAACTTTCACTATAATATATTCGATATTTAGAGTAATGTGTGCAACATAGTCACTGTGAAAAAATGCAATACAATGATTCCGTGGAGTTTGGGGGTATTAGTGTGCCCATCAACATCTATATATATCCCGGAGAAGGAAGGGAAAAGAATCAAATTTCCATTCGGCTAAAATTTCCTTATACAATAATAGACCGGGGAGGAGGTGACCATATCATCGAGTGGAGCAGCTCCAATAAACCAAACCAGGCGAAGGCCTCTAATGGGAGTACGTCAAGTAAGTTTAAAGGAAATTAAAGATTACTGTAACTTTTTCCCCAATTACCATACACGAGAGCCTAAGATTTGCAAATAAATCTTACTTGTTATTTTGTGCGCTTCCACGTTGGTTCAAATTACTAATTTTGAGGCATTAAAATAATCACTACTTTAAAATATTAACGATATAGGATGATATAGGAATGGGAAAAGTTACTCTGCACCGAATAAATTAGGCACTTCTAAAATATAGGCTATGAATCAATCGAAACTACATTACGTACATTATGATCATAATATTCATTCGTGGTCTTCTGAGTTTTTCAGGAGTAGGTCCTGGTGTTTGAATGAGTAATTGCTGTACGTTATTTCTAGAGTATGCATGCCGCGCTTTTAATCTGCCTCCATGTCAGCTTTCCCTTCAACCCTCACCACTTTTGTCTTCACGACTCCCATAATGTACCCACGAAACTCTAACGTGGTTCAACATAGGCACGATATATTTCGATTACACTTCAACTAAGGACTGATTCCTGGAAACTTTAAGGCACATAGACTTTTCTACAATATTATCCTCAACAAAGGTCCATTCTTGGCCAGTTTTCATATCATGTAGCATAATGAGAGGAAAAATATTGCCTAGAAAGAATATGTTACAAACGATGACATATCTTGACCCCCGGCGTATGATGCTAGTGAAGACTATTCCCATTTGCCTCCGAGTACAAATCTTTATTTCTTCCATCGACCAGTCGTCAGTCGTCATGAGGGCATCGTCATCGTGGATGCCCTGATAATGCTAGACGACTGGTCCATCGAGACGTTGGCAGAGATGGGGAGTTGAACTCAGTGACAAACCCGAATGGCATTCACTATGACTAAAATTATTTTAAGTTAATCCAAAATCTGGGGTTTTTGCAAAAGCATGAGCACCCAACTCACATTGTTTTATGTAATATAGGAATCATATAATTATAAAATATTATATAAGTTTTAGTATCCAGCATTGAAGCAATTTCATGAGAGTTATTAACTTATGTGTATTATATTATATGGATTCCGAAATATTGCCCATCTAAAAAATTTTCGATCGTTCTAGTCAACATTTATTTTGAGAAAAATACTTTTTCCACGATTTTTGTTGATAGAAGTAGTCGTTCTATCTCATCTACAATAAGTTTCCCTAGTTACAGCGTTTCCATCGCAATGAATCACAAAAAGGACGCAGATTTAAGCTTACAGAAAAAAAAGCGTCAAACCGAGAGACCTTTGCAGAATTGACTCGCCAGTCCAGGATGAATACCCAGAGATTGGCTTGGGAAAAGATAATAAAGAAAACCATGCAATCGGAATACACCGGAGGTAATTAAGCCAACGATTATTACGTCGAAATCGCTGGCAGAACCATCCTCCTCTGGTTTTCATCATAACTAAAACTGAACAGCATAAAATGTTACCCAATGGCCAATTTCAATGAAGCGCCAGTTTTGAGTTCACCAGAGTGTAACTCGTCGAAATAAAAAACAAACAAACTCAGACATGAGGCCACAGGAAAATTCCTCGCATCAATGGCTGCGAAAGAGTTTTCGAAAATTTCATAGCGGAGAAGAAGACAAAGCCGGGGAAGGGGGCAAAGATCTCCTTATCACCCGGAAAGAGGAAAATGTACGCATAGCAGACTTTGGTTTTCCTCCGGAGCAAATTTACTGAACGGCCACCAACCCCAGAGTTCGCCCTAATGAGATTCGGCTTCTGCATTAAGGGAAGGGGTAGATAGAGAGTTTACATTCGCGGAGAGAGAGGGGGAGACGGAGGGTGGGTGGGAGGGGACAAGGAAAAGGTCCTTCCCATTATCAACCCTAACGTGGCGAGGACAATAAAAAGTAAAAAAAATGAAGGTGGAGGGATTTTAGCGAGTTAGGGACCGAAGAATCATGGGGAATGGCAGGATATGAGGTAAGAGAGGAAGGTGGTGGGATTGGCGACTCAACCGGAGGAAGAGGAGGCAAAAAGGGCGTAGGACAAGGAAGAAGGCCCTATCCGAGCGTAAGGCGATTAAGGGCAAGGCGAGGGGTGGCAGCATCAGGGGTGAGGGAGTGAGGCAGACCACATGACCGCCTCACACCTCCTCCCATCCTCCTTTCTCAACCACCCAATCCTTCCCCTCCCTCTCACCGATAACATACCGAGACGGGTGACTCTCGGACTCCTCGGGAGTAATCCCGATGAATGATTAAGAAAGACTCTCCTTTTGCGCGGATGTTAAGCAGGGGGTCTTGCCAATACCGGCCCAGTGGTAGTGGAGAGGAGGCAAAAGGTGAAGACGGAGTAGCCAGGGGGGAGGAGTGTTCGGTTTAGTGACTGAGTCGGATGACTACTCATGAAATGAGTTCCCTCAAACCCTTTTGAGCCATAAGTATGCTGTTTTTCAGAGGAAACCCGATCCCTACTTGAGTGTCTTGTGCAGGGCACTTCCAGTACAGTACTCCGTCTGTCGGATGAGACGTTAAACCGTGGTCCTCTTGGCGCCTTTCGTTAAGAGCAGGCTAAAGCCGACGACGGTTTTCTATTCACCCTTCCTCTCTTACCTGTTCCCTATGGCGCAAATGACCTTAACCATCGGTCGCCTCCCCAAATATCCATTCCAGTCCACTAAATAAGCTATATTTCCTTCTCTTTCCTCAACGATCGCCAGCGGAGGACCCAAAGCCATAAGACTAGTAGGCACCCCGCACCACACCAGACATTGTTCAAGGGATGGGAGAGCATAGAATCGATAACTGCCTCCACGTAAATTCGTGCAGCGTAGATCTTAATTGCCGAAAAACCTTAGAGGAAGCACAAATAAGTAAAAGTTACTTCCACAGCGAAAATTATTCCAACACAAGCTCTCAAGATAACAACGTAACTTCAAGGAAAAATTCGTATCTCAGTGGTTTCAGAGAACATCAATAAGATAACAGACAGAATCATGGTAAACATCAAACCAACGTGCATCAAGCTTAATGCCATTTAAATTTAGTAATAGAAAATTTCCGTAGCGTAAAGAACAAATGTGGCTACGCTGAGCATATATTTGATAACGTAGATGTAGTTACTGGAACAGTGAGCTGGCTTGCAGAGGATATTAGCAACAGCGACGTTTTTCCGACATAAAATAAAATTTATAGACGTGATAGATCTGATACGACTGGCGGTGGAGTATTCATAGCAGTTAAGTTGCATTTGAATAGTACCGAATACAAAGTAGACGACAGTGAAGAGAGCGTTTGGTGTACAACGAAGCAACAAAACAATAGAAATATACATATCATTTCATTTTACAGTACACCGGATTCCATTATAGACATTTTACACAATTTGGAAACTCAATTATCATCGTCTACCACGAGATATATCAAAAGCATGACAGTTATAATTGGAGATTTCAACATTAAGATGGACAACCAATAGCGATAAAACAAGTTTAGAAAAGCATGATATAAACGAGACCAAAATTAAAACACTTTCACTTCCCTCTCCTACATGAGTAGTAAACGAACCTATGCGAGGTAATAAAGTACTAGATACTTTAGCTGTTAGTCACCCTAATAAGATTAAATACGCCAAAATCCTCGAAGGCATAAGTGATCACAAAGTTACGACTTTGAGAACAACAGCAGAGTCCACTATAAAACCCAAACGAAAAATCTACTAATTTGAAAAATGTGATCACATAAAATTTGGAGAGACGTTAGAAGTTTCGTTCACATAATATGTAACCACAATAAAAGACGAGAACACCGAAAAATTATGAAGATATTTTTCGGAAATACTATGCAAAGGAAACGATGATATATTTCACACAAATTCAAACGGACGAGTAAAGATTCTCGTTCGTATAATCACAAAGTAAGGCGGGAGCTAAGGGGACAAAGGTAAGTACAAAACTTATTTAAAAATTCCACTAAGTCAGGTGAAAAAACAATCAAACTTGCGGAGGTAGATATTTACGTTTATCAACGATTTAATACGAAGAAAAAACTCGCACCACTCTACGAAACTGCGGGAAAAATTCTAGGCAAAATACTAGATGAAAACCTCAAGTCATATTTGTCTTGTGCGAGAGAGCTCCAGAGCGAATCTTAGACAGCAGAATCTTTATTGGACACAAAAGGCAAAGGAGGCACCAACAGTATCAAAAAAGTCAACGTACGAAAACAATACTTCGAACAATTTTACGCTAAAGATGACAGTACACAATTTACACATTTCTAACTTCAACGAGCCGATGGCTGACATAACAATTCAATGTGATGGAATAATTAAACAACTGCGTTCGATTAAAAGTAATAAGCCCCCAGGTCCAGAAGGAATACCTGCACGCGTGCTCAAGGAGTTTGCGTCACAGATTGCACCATTCTTAGGAATAATATTTATAAAATCATTATTCGAAGGCAAGGTGCCCCAAGACTGGAAAGTAGCTAACGTCACTCCGATGTTTAAAAAAGGAAAGAGAATTGACCCAAGAAATTACTGGCCTATATCGTTAACATTACTTTCACGCACGATTCTCGAACACATTGACTTTAGCAATATCATGACTTACCTAAATAATGGCAACTACTCACATAACAGTCGGCATTGCTTCCGTAAGGGCAGGTCCTGCGAAACACAGCTTGCACTCTTCTTTCGTGATATCTTAAAATCAGTTAAAGCAAAAAATCAATTCGACGCGATATTCCTTGGTTTCAAGAAGGTATTCAACAAGGTTCCTCACAAATAACTCATATATATCTATTGCAATCATGCGGACTAATAAAAAAGTAGTGAACTGGATACGGGGCTTTCTCAGTGATAAAAACACCAAAACTAATTATTGACGGTATTAGCCCTGACATTTTTAGTCACACCCTGTGCTCCACAAGAAGCGTGAGCGGCCCTCTTTTATTCATAATTTACATTTATGACCTAAGATCTCGAAATTAAAAAAATTGGAGACGATACAGTTATCTACCGTGAATGAATCGCAAACGTGGACATAGAAGTTCTGTCATTCGACCTTAACAACGTTCATTCGTGGTACCAGGAGTGGGGGCTAGAATTAAATATTAGTAAATGCACCTCAGTGCACTTCTTGCGAAAGGGCTCACACACGAAAGTCCTTACCTACATCGAGGGTGGAGTAAACCTTAAATTTTCTGACATAGTTAAATATATTCGCATTACCTTAACTTCTGATTCATCGTGGGGAGCATATATACAGAACATATGCGGTACAGCATTTAAGAAACTAGAGTTTGTTAAGCGTATAATAGAAAGGCCCTTGGATGAAAAAGTAAAAGAGATGCTATTTCGCTCTGGTTAGGCCACACCTCGAGTACGCCGTGAGAATTTGGGATCATTAATATATCTGACCAAAAAAATTATAAAATTCAAATAAAAGCAGCACACTTCGTTAAAAACTACTACTAGCGAACGTGTAATGTTTCACCACCTTTAGAGGGCTTAAGGTGGGCGACCCTAGAGACTCGGGGAATACACGCTACGCTCAGTTTGCTTGAGAAATTCAAGACCGCTATGTTTCAGAGCGACAAAGAGAATATAATCATGACGCCTCACTACATCTCTAAGTCTGGCAGAGGAGATTAAATAGGAAAGATAAATTGCCGAACAGAAAGGTAAAAAAACTTGTCTTTTCCACGTACAAGAAGCAACTACAATAAAAACTGTGCTCCACTTAACACTCTCCCATAATTAACGTCACCGTTTCAACTTCTAAGACCCTACTCCTTACATGTTTTTTATAGTATTTATAATGTTTGCCCAACATATAAATGTAATTACAGGTTAAACAATGAATAATCGAACAAATTTACTTATAGTATAAGCAATGGTCATTGCTGGTAAAATACAATGAAATGGTTAAATATATGTATACAATATTTATTCTACACATCAACAACATTATTTCGCTATTTTTGAAATTAACTCTTTTTAATATTTGTTTCTACTTTTTTGTATGTTAAGGTAATTACAATGTTAGTTATAAGTAATACACAATTTGTTATATGCAATACACAATTAATATTCATTACAGAATATTTCATCATGTTTCCACCTTTTTTAGATGTAACATGAAAATTTAATCGATTCACCAACGTGCCACATTCTCCTTTATTTATTATACCGAAAAAATGTAGAATATTATTAACATTCTCCGATCAAATAATTTATGGAAATATAAATATTTCCAATAAGTTCTCGTATTTTATATGATTCTCCATGATAAGATGAACATGATACCGAATATAATACATAATTTTGATTTTTTCCATCATTTCACCGTATTTCTTTGCATGAGGATTGCAAATTAAAGAACAACATTCTACTTTCATTCTTAAAAGAGAAAAATACAAAATATTTTGCAGACATTCATTCCTGAAAAATTTTGACATACGTAATACAAAACTTTTTTTCGACAGATTCAGGCGAGATATCATGGAAGTTCGTCCTATTAAAACAGAAACAACAATTGCACTATTCCACAAGGTATTTTAAAGTAAAGGTACTTTTAAGTACGCAATCAAATACCTTGTGGAATAGTGCAATTGTTGTTTCTGTTTTAATATGGCATGTAAAACCCTGCAGCTTAGAAGCATACTTGGGAATATACAATATATGATTTAAAAGGCTCATTTACAGTAAAAAATAATTCCCAAATTTTCATTTCACCTTTAATCTCTATAATCTTCTCGTCCATTGAGTAATTGAATATTATCACATGTTTTCTCCTTGAATTGGTCATAATAGAACATATATAAATGTTTAAGTGCAACATATTTTTGAGACCATACTATTCACGTTTTTTATCATCCTGTACTTGTAAACATTCAGCCAAGGTATCCACCTTTCTGTATAACTCAATATCGTTCAAGCAAACATTAAGCACTTAGTTTTATAAAGGGATTGCGACTTATAGTTTATAAATATCAAGAAATGTGGTGGGCCTAAATTCAAACCCTCTGAAATACCTGATAATGCAAGGTAGTTCTTGATGCTGCATTTTTATGTACTACATACTACTTTAGTTCAACCAAGAATGAGCGCCTTAAATGGAAGGGAGATACTATTACCCTTGTAGTTTGAAATTTGTCCATCAACAGACAGTGATTAAAACGTCAAATGATTTTCAAAAGGCAAGATAGATGGCACCTACTTGAGAGCCACTTTCCATGACAGTGATGACCTAATCAGTGAAATTAGTTAGATTATTTTCTACAAAATTATTCATCATTCAACAGTTATCATCACTGAAATCAGAAATTCACTCACTCAACTCATAAGCTGAAATTTGACGCATTTATATATAATAAACTCAAATATTTTTTAAAAATCGACAAAATACTCTCTGGGTGGTTCACAGACAGTTCTTCATGTCATTACGTTCTCTGCTTTGATAAAAGCGACATACCTTAGCAGTTTTCCATTTAGTTGGAAATACTCCCATTTTTAAGGAAAATTTGATCAGACAGCTTAATGTTGGGGCTATAATATCTGCGCAGCCTTTAACAATATATGCCGGTATGCCATCTGGTCCAACTGACCTTTTGGTTTTCATACTTTTTACTGCCTTTTATACTTCTTTCATATCAATATGCCTTGTGAAAATTATATTGATACAATCAGATTCTTCATTTGCTTATGCTACAGATTCATTGTTATTAGTATCATTTTCATTTACCGACATAAAATGTACCTCGAATCCTACGGCTATTTCTTCCTGAGAATCCATTTCACATCCATTCAATTTCATCATCTTAGGAATGTGTTTAGCTGAATTATTATCTTTAGCAAATTCATAAAAACCTGCCGTAGTTTCAACTAACAAACTTTCTTTTTTTGTTTTGTTTATTTTAAACATGGTTACCCCGGAAAATGAGGAGCAATTTGGGAAAAATTTCGGAACGTCAACGATCAAGAAAAGTGTGTACGGAGTGATGCCTAGCGATTAGATGTCGTGACGCTTTTTTTTAAGCATTACTTTGGATATTCCAACTGCAAAACGGTAATGCTCAAGTACAAAAAATTTTCATTATAGAATGTTTTACCAGTCATAAGAAAACTGTATCGATACATACAATATATACCGAGTAATGAAGGAAAAACAACTTTTCTCGCTAAATATTTTCAACTTTGGCACCCCTGCGGCACGGGTTGACAATGGTTGACCGTCTTCAAATTTCATATGCGTTACGTTGGTATCAAAAGGAAAAAAATTAAGCTTCAAGACCTTACATTTTCGACACTTTGAAATTTTGGTCCACCCTACTGTCCACTCGCACACACTTCTGAATCACTGACACTGTTTGATAATCAGTTTTCACTGAGAAAAATTACATCGAGATCAGATTCGCCTAAGAACAAAATAAATACATTGTTAGGTTATCATTCCCCGGACGATTTTTTAAAAAAATTGTTAAACTTTCATTTATCATATGAGTTAGTTTATCACTCTAAATATTTAGAGTTGAACTACAATCATTATCTCATTTTAAGATCTCAATGCCTTTTTCATCTCGGGTGAAATACTTCTCTCCACCGTCCCTCTTTATCGCATACAAACGACCTATCTGCACCCACAAATACTTCAATTTCCCATTTCTTTCCAGTTTCTTGGCAAGGTTGAAATTCTTTCGGTTGTTTTGAGTAAAGGATTCATTTACAAAGACTGGCTTTTCACTGCTTATACCTAGGTCAAGGTGGGATACGTTCCTTTTCACTCACGTTGACTTACCATTTCCTCAACTAAGTTTACTTTCGCAAATGTAATTACAATTGGTGCATAATTCAACGAGTTATGATGATCTCCCAAATTCTAAATTCCCTTTCAATGCATCTTTCCTCTTTTTCAATCCCCAACACGAGGCCAGTTTTACATAGAATGGCCGAACGAGTTTTGCCAATTAAAACAGGAATACAATGAATTTACACGGTTTTGTACCATGATTTTTATCTCCTCTATCACTAAGGTTATGCATGGTAAAAATTTGAACATTTTCAAGAATTTTCGCATGTCCACCCAGAGCTCTCGTATGCTCAATGACCGTACCACGCCAAGACAAGATAGAGTTGAACTCACGCTGGTCTTCCTGCAATGGAGTAATATTCGCCAACACCTACGAATGAAGGACTCGGACAGCTTCCCGGGCTCGATAGGTGACGTAGCTGGCTCCACCAGCTCTATGGAATTTACACACGATCCATACCTAGGGTGGCTCTGTAGCGGTTTCCCATTGCAGCTGAGACAGGTCCAGCGCAAATTATGCTCCTCAATATCCCTCAGAAATTCGTCAGACAGGGATTGGCACACGGCATGAAAGCTTCTATTACAAGCACCACAATAGATAGCTTTACCACAAGAATTACATTGTGGCATTATACTTCTCTTGGTCGACTCAACAAGAACGGAGGGAATACACGTCCGCACACCAAAGCGACCAGGCAATGACTGAGGCGATGGTCTTTAGACGGCTGGTTCCTAACATGTCCTGCCACACCCCCATGCGGCGGATTGCAGGGTAATATGTAGACATAGAAGGGTAGAAGGCGAATCCACCCCTTCACATTACTGACTCTGTTTTTGAATCCTTCACTCGTCTCTGGTAATTAGGCTGTAGTATAGTCTCCACAATTACGAACGGAAATACCTTAAACCAAGAAGTGTGACATAAGTAATACAACAATAGACTTAGCTGAATGCTCACGTAGTTATAAATAAATAATATTAAAAGCAAAACTAAAATAAAAAACAATGCATTCTCCTTAGAAACGACAAATAATGCTGTTTTAGAATTGATGCGGTGAGCATTAGTAATGGAAATCTTTGAGCAATTTCCCACGGAAAGTATTTAGTCCACCAGTTTCGATAATTATCCTTGAAATCCATCACACACATCGAAAATTTCACACCAGAAAACTGCATTAAGTTCTTCGATCGTCAGAATTTGTGTATGATAAAAGAGTAGAGAGCGACATTTCATATAAAAGTGAAACTATATTTTAACAAAAGCAATCCTACATTACAATTACTATGCAAAATCTGTCCATGAATTTTATAGATAACGCACTTTTACTTCAAAAATCTTTCCTATTTTGCACTTTTTGCATTGCAGCAAGCGATTTAACGATTCTAGATTCGGAACCACGACAATCTCCCTGCTAATATCTATGACCTTGTTATAATAACTGCAAAGTAGAGTCACTCCAATTGCGGATTGACTAGAGAGCTTTCGTCGTAAATATTCACGGAAAAATCATACAGTGCGACGGAAAACGGAAACTTTTAGAAAGTTGTCATTTTTTTGGAGAATATTTAATACTTCGACTAGAAAATTTCTTCCAATTTGAAATTAGAAATACATATTCCAGATCCTATACTTTTTCAAGGTGATATCAAAGACACCGTAAGATGCACTCATTTTCCAGCTAAAAGTTTAACTGCTCACAACATAAAGGAAGCCTCTTTCCATTTCAAAATCGACCTCGTAGACTTAAAACTAAACAATATACGAATTTGTATACTTCATTCCTTATTCAGGTTTCGGAAAATGTTAAATCAATTTTTATGACGATGCAAAGCTACATATCAATAATAGCATGTAAAACTAGTGGTATCTCACAGAAATACATAAACACTAGTCTTGCGCATACGAGCGAAAAATGTCATGGAAAATAGGAAACATGAAGGTAAATTTGATCCCAACTTGAAAATAGGGCAATGCGTCTGTATTACTTCTATCCATCAACTACTCTTTCGTTGAACTCATTCGAGTGGAATCAAGGAATTTCGAGTGAAGTCATCAAAGTGCTAACCCATCTCTCTGGTGACCCGATATTCTACACTGAAAGACGCTTGAAAATATTAAGACAATATCTTTTCTAAAACCATTTGCATTCGGCTAAGAGATATACAAGTATCTCCAAGGCTAACTACGCTGGTAAACAATGACAATGTCGCAGAGCGCCCCGCGCGATGAACTCCACAAAATAAGAATCGCCGCCATTCGTTCCGCTGAGGTGAGCGTAATCCGCCGCAGAGGATCTTGAGAAAAATACACCAATACTTCTTTTGTAATTGGCTAGTGGTTTACACTTCCCTTAATTTAGCGCGCTCCCAAAGCCGTGTAAATGATGAATTTAATACACTTGAGATGGCTGTATAATGGATGAGGGAGGAAAAATGAGGTTTACTTTCCCCTTCCTCTAACAGAGTAGGTGTAGTTTGGTTTTTGCGAGGTATGTTCAATACGTCGATTCCATGCATTATGCATGTCAAAGAAATGATCCCTACATAAGTTAAGTAATCATTTTTTTAACTTAGGGCATTTACTCTAAGATAAACATGATTGGCATTTCCTAGTTCTAATAAAAAATTGAAATAACAAGTTTTACAAAATTTGAAGTAAAAAAAGTATTTATTTGAATCACAATAAATGCTTTCGCACATTATCTATAATTTGGTATTCATGAGAGTAAAGGAGGCTTGAACTTTATTTCAGACCCAAAATATTGTTAGTTAGGAAGCTGACTAATTTTGAATAATTTGACAAAATAATGGATATATTTTTGCCAATGAATAAACCTCTTTTATTTCCAAAAAAACGCTTAAAGCTACTACAATATTCATAACGAGAAAAAATAGTTAAATTAAGAAGGCACGATGGTTGAGTAATTAGCTTAGTAAAATAAAATAAGGATAACTTTAATAAAACATGACTTTCATAAATTTCGTCTGAGTAATATTTCTGCGGTAAAAAGACTTACTCGCATCAAGTAGATGGAGTTCATCCAAGTTAATAAGAAAATGAAGGACACTGATTTGACTTACAAAGAAGTATAAGTTAAATATCTCTTCACAATCGTATTATTTAAACAAGGCCACCATCATAGCTTTTTCGTTAACGTGATTTCTTTCCCCAAACGGAAATGGAGTTGTATCCCAAGCGGTGGCATTTCATACTCTTTAAGAACTCTGCCATAACCCGCAACGAACTTTAAGAGAAACAATGTCGGATATTTCGAAGCTAAAGTGACAATTGGATAATATAATTGAAAAATATTTTTACGGTGCTTGTACATGATGTATTTTGCAAAAAAAGAGTGGCCTTCCAAAGTGTCAAAAGCGAAAACAATTTCTCTCGCAAACAAGGAAAATTTGCACTTTACATAATTACATCGCAATTGATGCTCAATTTACATTCTGGCGGTATTAAATTATTCAACAGACCATTTATTCGATTCAATATGATTCGAGCATTAGAAAATTTTTTCGGGTAAAAAAAATACTTCCTAATAAATGGTATGCCTGCTGAACTCGTAATATGAGAGTAGAATTCGGATGGATAAACTGCCCACCCTCAATTCTCCGACAGCAAGACACTCACAAGCTGGGCGTTAACGATCTCGCACGGAAAGGGCACGGTCGGAGTTGACTGAAAAGTCACACGATCTCAGTCTGGCTGGCGGATATAACATATGCACAGTCACCTTTTTCTGGGACGACGAGAAACGGACAAACCTACGTGTCTCATTTCCTCTGACAACCTCGGCTGAGGACAGGCAAAGAAATACAAGGCCACCAGGAGGGTAAGTGCGTAGGGCGCCCTAATAGTAAGACAATCAGCCAAAATTCCTGCACTAGATCGGATCAACTAGGATGGTTATATCTACAGAGAGAACATATGCAAATTCTGAGTACACATGAAGCCATGCGACAGCGCTAGAACATCTAACATTAAGTTTTTTTTTATAGAATTAATTTCTGAATGACTTCGTTCCCTAACACGTTTTCTTTAAGTTATGTATACAGCTTCACGTTGTTAACACATTCACTGATCCGGATATGGTAGATAAAAACAGCGCACGCTCTATTTCATGCAGTTAGCTTATGATCAAATAACTATCACTAGGTGATATATGACGCGAGGATCAGCCCTTGGAGGCTCTGCTTTGGGAAATTTTTTTCCTGACATTATTTCAACCCTTTGGCCTGTAGAGGCGCCAGTAGTCCAAGATTCGAGCCGTGAAATTATGATGCTTTCAGTATTACAGGATTCATGAAAGTTTTAAGACGATGAATACCGAAAATTTTATGAATATCGTTTACGATTACAAGCTTGTAACATAACCCAAGCCATCCCAATAAAATTAAATACCAGTATTAACTGAAATATGCACGTATTGGAAGATGATAACGTTGTTTTTATCATGTACAAGCTATGTAACCACAGAACCGACCTATACAGTGATCTTTCTAAAATATTTGGAGCAATTCCAGGCGATTTCGCTGGCAGTAAATTTGGAGGATCCATACACGAGTCAACTGGTTGATTCTGTAAAACACACCAGACGAAGTCAGTTGCCGACAGCTATTTTGAAAATTCCCGTCACTCGAAATGTCACTCGTGCACGGGTTCAGACCCTAAGCGAGAGAGGCACTTAAATAAAATCCCAGCCATTTTGAATAAAAAAGGAGCGGTTGAGAAAGCTTTCGTGGACTATAGGGGACTCGCCAGCGCGTTCTCTCCTCGCCTCCGCCATTGGAAATTAGACCTGCCCACACCGCTTCCTTCAAACCACGTGGTCATATCAGTCGCTGGGGTTACGTGCAGCGTATTCCATTAGGGATGCCGGGTTATAGGAAATAATGCCTATGGTCAGGCGCGTAGGAAGCGGAGGAGCAGATAATCGCAGTGCTCAGGCTCTCCAGCGTCGAAGTTGGCCGATAACGTGCTCCCCAGGTCGTATCATCAGATTGAGCTGTCACAGTCGTCCGATGGCTGGCTTGGTGGCGTGGCTGTCGTCAAGAAAAAATTCCTAACTCCTCGCGCCACATGCGTCCACACGTCCGGCTCCCGGAAAAACTAAACACACCTCACACTTTAGCATGCTCTCCGTTGATGAATGAAAAATAAGCGGCGTAAAGGCAAAAGGGCAGCGTAAGCGGTCCAGTCGACTGCCAAATCCTTCCATGACTCTCGTGACGCCCAACTCTAAAAAAGAAACAGCAACACAGCCTTCCTCGCCGTCCATGAAACATTTAATTGATTGAATTAGGTGAGAAATATGTGCTCGCGGAACTGGGCAAAAACTAATCTTGCTTGCCCACTCCGAGTTGGAAGGCCAAGTAAAATATTCATGCTCCGAGCGTTTGGAAATTTGCTTGAGTATGTTTGGATTATGGCAAAGGAAGAGGCGAGGGAGATGGGTAGGATAAGGATGAGACGAAATCCGCCAAAAGCCTTCAAAGGGAGATGGGTGAGGATACAAAACGGCAGTGCCCTTGTTAAAAGGCAGCAACGGGAAGGCATGAGGAGACGGGACAGTGAGGACACGGGAAGGTAGCTGCGAAGGTTCCCTTAGAAGGGCTAATACGACCGTCTATAGAGTTCAGAGACGAAGGGTTGCCGTAGGAAATATGCAAACGGTTAAAAAGATATATCCTCGGAGAATGATATTTGTAAAGATAATTCCACACGAGTGCTGCTCTCGCTAAACTTCCAGATGCAGAATAGAACGACAAGGAGGAGAGGTGAACTCGGAGGGATAGAGGGAAGAGACTGAGGGAAGGAGAAGAAGGCTACGAGAGAATGGGAGGCAGAGGAACCAGATTACGAATTAGGCAAATTTGCAAGGGTGTCAAATGGTAAAGTCGCCCATCGTCATGACTTTACCAGGGACTCTACTTTGAAGTATCGTTGTGAGTCAGGTCAAAACCGGACGGAATATAATGCTGAGTTATCCCACAGCTCGAAGTGACTGCTTCAGTAACAATTAAAAATAACCAACGGACCCTCCTTACCAAACAAACTTTCACCCTTTTCCATAGGAGTTTTAGTAGAATATATCTCAAAATTTCCCGCTGCACCGTGCCATAAACATTTGCGAGAGCTATAATACAATACATTATCAGAGTCTCGGGGCCAACAATGCATATGATTATATGCAAATATATTTAAAGAAACTACAAACACAAAGGTGAGCCTCTCTGTCCTCAAATTATTCGGTAAACCACGAATTTAGTAACTAAAAGTGCACCCTCTTAATTTGAAGAGTGATGAGGCTTAAAATGCGCAGTCTTTCCAAGTATATACATCGCTATTATTTCTAAGTGGTCTCCTCACAATAATACACGGAGAGGGAGAATTGATGATACTACCTGAGGAATACCACCGAAAGGAAAGTTTCTTCGCTGTGATTTCATCTATTGCTATGCACTTTTCGTCTTTTCCCCGGTGGTATTATGCGTGTCTGAAACCTTCCAAGCAAAAGAACGCTGAAAGCACGAAGCAACTCTCAGCACAGGATTAAAATGACACCGCAGTTTTCATACTGGGCCGTGTATGCTGCGAAGAGTATGAACTGCGAAGTTCAAAAAATATTGTTGATGTGGGCACTGGATGCTTAATCCGTGATACTGCTAACAGAAATGGTTAAGTATAAAATAATATTTTAAATCTTGAAAACCTAGTTATATACATGTTCAGATAAGATAAACATGGGACTTCTATTCGTTCATATGGATAAATATTATAATATTTTATTATATTAGCAGTATAGCATATTCAACGAGTAAAATAGTTATATTAGCAACGAATAATAAAAAATGTGTTTAGAGAATAATTACAATAAAAAATGTACTCGAATTATACGTATAAAATCACGTTCATTCTAACAATGGAATCACAGGAGTATATAACATTTCAATATTGCAACATCTTCTGTCCTGCGTAAATCAAAGTACAATGGAACTTCTACTTGAAGGGGCACTTTTCATTGAAAAACTTAATGAGCATCACTTCTTGGTTGTGAAGCATGTTTTTCTAGCATTTGACGGTGACATTTATTGCTGCATTCATAAATCGAGGGATGAAGAATAAGTTTGGTATCCAATATTATAAAACACAGAGATCAGAATCACAAGATAGGTAATTACTAAGTCACATTTATTTCCTGGGGGCACTCTTAGGCATATTGAGTGATTCTGAGAGGCTAAAGACTTTCCTCCAATTCTGGCATTTTCTTATGTGATTTCCTTTAATTTTACACATTCAACTAGTAACAAAAGCTGAGAATTTTATTCTCCGGCAAGAGGCCAAATTTCATTGATTAAAACTAAATGTTCGTTTCATGCAGCCATTATAACGGGTGTACATAGGTACTCGCATGACCGACAGTTAACAAGCTATGATCCTTGGAGAGAAAAAAAAACCATTACCTGTTTCCTTAATTACAATTCTACATCAAAAACCTAAATGAACAGCAATGATATCATAGATGATTTAACGCAAACTTTCTACATCATAGTTCACTCCATGATTACTGACCTTCAATGTTTAGAACGCCTATGCTATATAGAAAAAGGGATATAATATGCCCCATTACTTTCACTAAGGCGTTTCTTTCTTACCGCAAATAATGATTTGTCACGCAGGGACGTCATTGTTTTATAGGCATTTTACAAGTATTCCAGTTTTCATGCCTTCAAAAAAATCATCATTGTAGTCATATTTTATTTTATTGTAAAGTATTTTATTGGTGCATTTATATAAATGTATTTATCTCTAAACTGTCTGGTGTTTACATGAACACACTTATATTTTGAAAATATTCTTTATAGGTTTATATGATGGGAATTGATTTCATTTGTGTTAAAATTTTCATCTGCCTCAAATGTAAACTTGCAGGTGGTAACCCCAAAACAGATGCAAATCTCAGGGGTACCTAATTTCACACTGAAATATTTTTTGTTAAATTTCGATGTAACTTTCTGAAGTGTGAAATAAAATTTATTATTATTATTATTGTATCTGAAGGCTTGAATGAGAATATTTACAAAAGTTAGAGGCCCTGTTGAATCTGGAGATAATTCCAACTCTGAGCTAAAAATGAGGTAACGCAACCGAAATATTACTATACTTCGTTCTTCAGGATACTTACTCTTCCACTTTTCTTATTCGTGTTGTGGAATTACTGGATTATCAATGCTATATTTAGTGGCAGCAATACTAAATGACAAATGAAATATCTACATGCACCTAAAATTTTCTCACTCCCGAGAGAGACTGAAAAATATTGTCAAGACGAAAAAAGAGGAATTTATTTCAATTGCTGTTCCTTGATTTCATCAGGGAAAATATTTACTAGAAAAATTGTAAATTTGCCGCAAAGTTAAGCCAACAAATATGAGTACTTTCTCGCAATGTATATTTTATAACAGGATTGCAAGTATTTGAGGAAATTAAATAAAATTTCAAAATCCTTCCTTCTAAAAATGGATAATTGATACTTCCGAGTCTGATTCATCGCACTCGGCGAAAAAATGTCTCCTAGAAAACTGGAAGCAATGTTCGTAAAAAAGTTTTACCAGTCATCGCAACAACGAATATAAACAACCAAACGGAGATACTTGAGTCCCTTGCGTGTTCGTTCGTTGGCATAATTGCTGCGGGGTTCCGCGAGCTATATCCGCCCAGCCGCAAGCAATTACAGCAAAATGCAGGGAACGAATGCCCGACAGATCATTCGCGAACAGTACGCTAATTTGTAAGGGTTGAGCGGTGAGACCATCCACACTCATCCACAGCATCCGCGAACATCCACACGGCCGCTCCTGCGCGCGCCCACCAATTATCCCGTTTGGTCGTGGTCGCGAGTTGGTCAAGAGGGTGGCGAGTGGAGTTGCAGGTGAGAGGAAAGCGTGGAAACAACAAGAGGCATGACGCCATGAAGCGATTCCTCCCAGAGTGACTGGGTCATCGTTGCACGCCCAAGTTCCCTGAGGAGGAATCGCAGCGCTGATTAAGAAGTTCGTAGCGTTATGAGGCCTATGTGATCGACGAAGTGCCCTAAACTGGCGAAGCTATGGCACCAATGCCATGCTAGTATCAAAAAAAGCAAAAATGAATATAATTCTTTTAATTACATATTTCAACGCCAATAGTCATTATAGTGATTTATGTTTACTTTAAGGAGACAAAAAATCATGACGAATAAGTTGTTAAGAGATAGTTTCCACAAGAAGCAAAGAATTTCTTCCTGTTTATTTATTAATACGATCGTTTTATTCGTTTTATAATCGTATTAAATTACGACCGATAGCCAATACTCTTCCATCCGAGAAAAAGACTGAAGTAAAGGGATTCGCATCGTAAATAATGTCTTCAACCAGCAGATGGCTAACGCAGGAACATCACCTCGATACTTATTTTGAGATTCGTAAGTCTTCTTTTCATAAATATCTTTCTCTAGGAGGGTGTATCGTTACAACTAGAGCAGTGGCCGTTCACACGGATATGCGGGATTAAAAAATGTAAATCCTGGGCATCACTGGCAAAGGAGGATATAACCAGTGTTTTGGGTAATGCAGGAAGATGAGGAAACAAAATGAAAGGAAATAAAATGAATTTGGTGGGCAGAGGCTGGGTGATTAAGATACCGCAAATTTTACAACATGGAAGAATGCATGGAATAGGAAGGGATGGGATAGTTTTCAGAGATTTAAAAATAAATTTTAAAGAGGGTAAAAATGTTAATTTAGCATCTTACGGTGAGAGAAAGATATCGGGGTAAATTTTAGAAATGGTTAGGTTGCCGGAAAAGAAAGGGAAGAGGTTTTAAATCATGCGCCTGATAGAGTAAACTCCTGTGAAATAGGTGGTGCAGATGGATATTTTGTCACGGGGACATCGAATGTAAGTGAGCTGTTTGGGGGAACAGGGTTGATTTAGGATTTTTTCCGAAGAAGGCGCTAAATATAGCCACTGCGGAGAAAAGATTAGTGGAGGTTTGAGAGGCAAAGGTAAAATGAGTCTATATTGTTACAGATACTGTGGCCTCGGATGAAAACAAAGTAGTTAGGAATTATTTAAAATGAGTGGGGTGGTAGCTATAAAATTGAAGATTCTGATGCTTGTTAGGGGGCTTAAGATGAACAGGATTATTAATTTTGTGGTTTGACAGGGAACGTTCACATCCAGAAAAGTGATATTTGACGTAGAAATATCATAAGTAGAGGAGAAGGAATAGGAGGAGTAGAGAAAAGAAAGGAAATAATTAAGAATATTCATACCATGTAGCCATAGAACAA